>QRDG01000776.1:0-131639 GCA_012064385.1 Puccinellia tenuiflora | reverse complement strand
GGCGGCGACCTAGGGTTCGGGCGAGCGGAGGCGAGATTGCAGGGAAAGAGCGCCAAGAATGACCCTCCCAACGGTTGCGGAGGCGACCTAAGTAACAAGGAGGAGATGGTGGTGGCGGCGGCGGCCACTCGCAGCGAAGAGGCGAGGCAGCTACGAGAGGAGGAGAAAGGGTATGGATCGAGAGTTTTTTTTTCTCTTTTTTAGATGGGATCCAGAGGTTTGGGAGAGAGAAGAGGTCACCAGCCTGACGTCGGTTCAGCTGTTTATGAGTTGTCGTCACCGGATTGGAAGAAACGACGCTGTGGGGCCAGGACGCACCAGAGGCCTCCAATTCTAGGGAGTTTAGGTATTGGAGGGGATATATCTTTATCTTTACCTAATAATAAAGGAAGAGTTGCTTCTCCCAATTTTTTCGTTCAACTTTCGTATTGCCCTTATTTTAATTATAATTACAGGCACTGCCACCGTGAAAAAAAAAAAAACGTTTTCACCCCTTCCTCTGTTCGATCCCCTGTGTGTGCCTCTCCGTGCATTGGGTTCCTCCGTCCCAACCAAATCCTCCCACGAGCGCCCTTCCCCGCCGCCGGTCTCATCCCACCTGCCCCGAGCTTCACACCTTCAGCCCAAATTCTGCTCGCCGCCCGCGTTGTTTTTGTTGTCACCCATTTCGGCGCTAGCTTCGTCGAAGCAGTCCTCAATCGGCGCGACGGGGCTGGATCTGAGCGGGCTGACGCCGTCTCCCTCGTGGAGGAACGGGAGCACGTGTGAGGGAGTTGTGCGCGGATTACACGGCGGTCACGGCGGAGCATAGCTACCCTGCGGTGTTCCGATTTCTCCCCGTCCTAATCCGTGTAACGGCAGGCAGGAGATAGTGTCGTGCGCCGCAAAACAAAATCAGCCTCAACTCAAGCGCGTGCGTCGTACACGCAGCGACGCAGACGGTCCCAACGGCGGCGGAGTGCACGCAGGCCGGCTGCCCGGCGGCACGCGTGGCGAACTCCCTCAGCGTGTAGAGCTGTGGGCTCCCGGCTAGACGGCCGCGTGGAGGCGCTCGGGTATGTCGTCGCCGCTTGCCTCTGGGCTCAAGCAGCACCTTGCCCGCAAGTCCGCCTCCGCATCTTGGCCATCGCGGATGGAATCAACACAGGCGCGACATGCTCCTAGCAGCATCTGGAGAGAGTGCTGCTCTCTCCTCTTAACCTACTATCTGAAATCTGGATGCGAAGGAGATAAAGAGGTGGGTGGGTAAAGGCACGACATGCGCATAGCCCTCACTGTATCGGAATACGTCCTCGGTGAGATCGTATGGCAAAAAGGCGCAAGGAATAAGCGAGAATCGGCCTCCTGGCTCCCATGGATAAATTTGAAAAAAAAACAGTAAGTGAAATATGTTTTTGTTGTGTATTCTGAAAACGTATCGTTTCTGTTAGTAACATGAAAAACTATTAAATCATAAACCATTTATCCAACAAAAACGATACTTTATTAGAATACATAACAAAACATATTCGACTTACTGAATTTTTGCATTAAAAAATTAATTTTATTTTTAAATTTTGGACCATTGAATGTGCATTGGATGGTGATTAGAAGGCTAATGTTGCAGCGTGAGTCATAGTCGAGCTCCCATCCCCACGCTCAGCAAATAGCCCCTTCCGTTTTCTCTGTGTGAATACTACGTTAGTGGGGGATTCCATGTTTTAGGCATGTGAGCACAACTTTCTCCCATGTTTCTTTTGCATTCAAGGTAATTATTGCATTCAAGGCAATTACAGATATATAATCAAGCCGTATATATTTTATTGGCATGAGAATTTCAAACAAAAATGTCGTGTAATTTGTTTGTCGGGTCGTAATTTTTCCATCACTTTATTGGCATGAGAATTTCAAAAAAATGACATGTAATTTTTTTGTCGGGGTCGTAATTTTTCCATCACTGTTGGATCAAAGGCTAAGGATCCCAAAGAAAAAAATAGAAACCTAACTCATTTAAATGTTTACAAAATAACATATTTTTAGGGCCTCTTTAGAATGTACAATCCCAGTTCGTCGAACAAGAATGTTACACAAATACACAATGCTTGTTAGATTATATGGGAGCACACTCAGGAGTTCTGCTAGGGCAACGTCTTCTCTTTTTTTGAACGGGGCAACGTCTTCTCGGTTGACCGCATCAACTATTACATTTGTATAAGTGAGGAGCAATTGCATTCCATCTCGACATATGCGATGAAGACGTAACATCTTTCCATCCACCGACAAGATACCACTCAGAACATTCAGTAGAAATCAACCCGTAGCAACAAACACGAACACATTTGCTATTATTTAACAAAAGTCAACCCGTAACAAACTACAGGTACATTTCTCCTAATATTGTTTGTGAGTCTCCATATCATAGAATTTGTTTCCCGTTGCAACGCACGGGCATGTTTGCTAGTAAGATATCATTTACAAATCAACTTGTTGACAGCCACAGCTGACTCGGTGGACGACGGTGAAACCATCCCGGCGACCTCGCGCTGACGAAGGCCTTGATGTGCGCCAGCATCTCCTGCGTCCGCGGCTGGGACAGGTGGTAGTTGTGGAGCACCTGGAAGGCGAGGGACATCGGGGCGCCGCCGCCGTACATGGCCTGCTCCACGTTCTTCCCGGCCTTGTGCAACGCCAAGCATAGCTCCGGGCTCCGGTCGCGCAGGATGTCCGCCTCGGCCACGCACACCAACACGGGCGGCAGCGGGATGGCCTCCAGCCGCGGCGCGCCCCGATAGAGCGGGTTGCACCAGGCGTGGTCGCGGCTGGCGCCGACGGGGAGCGCCATGCGCCAGTAGCTGTCCGAGGTGGATAGGCTCCGCGCCATCAGGAGACCTCGTCGGGATAATTGATGATAACCCCCACGTGGCAAAACTTTGCTCACAGGCCCCTTTTCGCTGTCACTGACATGTGGGGTTTAAGTGACCCGGAGGGTTATCATCAAATCCCCCGACTTCGTCGGAGGCGGCGTTCCTGCTGATGTACCCCGCCTGCTGCCGCAGCCACCGCACCCCCGCGAGTCAGTCGTGGAACGCGGCCGGGAGGCGTTCTCCAGCGCGAGGCGGTAGTCGACGGACATCACGGGGCATCCCGCACAAGCGGGGAGCTGGGCGAGGAACTCGTGGTAGCAGCTCCACGCGGCGGAGCCAACGCAGAACCCGCCGCCGTGGAAGTACACCACCACGGGGACCTTCCCTGCCGCCCACACCCTCGTGGCGCGGTCGACGACCACGTCACGCGCGAGGACGCCGCTCGCCGCGGCCATCGAACCCCACGTGCAGGGGACATCGGGGATCGCCGGGATGGTTTCGCTCATGTCGGCGGCGGCGCTGGAGGTCGAGGATGCGGCCATGGCCAGCGATGGAGGGCCTCGCTGTTGAGGAAGAGCGAGGATCGAGAGGGGAGAAGGCAGTATGCCAGGGACGCAGCACGGAGTGACTTACCCTGCTCATCTGCCCTGCGTTCTAGATCTGACATACAAGATTGCCTCAAATTTGAAACTCAAAATTAAAACTGTTTAGAAAAAATTGAAAAAAATCCACTACCCACAAATGTTTCGTTTTGTATCCTCTGAAAGTTTGCTCCTATTTCAATTAATAGTTTCGAATAAATAGCATTTTATGTTTTAAGCTCAAGAAGCTATGTATTCACAAACTATTGGTCCAAATCAGATGAAACTTTTACAGAATAGCCAACGAAACATTTGTGATTTACTGGATTTTTTTTAATTTTTGCTGAATATTTTTATTTTGAGTTTTAAATTTAAAAACAATCTTGTACGTCGGATCTAGAACGAAGTACAGATGAGCAGGGCGTGACTTAGCATGCAAGTCACCGAAAGCTACGTCCGTATGCCAGTACCGCGTGCGATGCAGGACACCGTAGGAATTGGAGCGACGCAAGACAACTTGCAGAACTTACAGAACCAATCAGGTGGAAGCACACGGATCGTGTGCTTCTTTGGAATGTTGGGAGTCGTTGGATTGCGTCCGTGTGCTTCTTTAGAATGTTGGGAGTCGTTGGATTGCGTACGCTTGGCTGAGATATTAACGCGTGTGTTTGGCAGAGAGGGAGAACACGTGCGGTTGCGTGTGTGCTCCCAACGAGAGCACATCCACTCTTTATAAAAGCAGCCCCAGAGCCTGCCCCAGCCCAAATTTCTTACTACCCTAGACGTTCTCAGACTAGAGCACGGGAGCACTGCACACCCTCTAGTCCCTCCTTGTACCTAGTTTTCGTTAGCTGAGCAAGATCCCCGAGATGAACAACTTTTTCGCGCCCCTCGACTTGGCGAAGCAGAAGGCGAACTGCATGGTCTCCACGCGCGAGCGCGCCGTTGGAACCGCGCTGGTCGTCGGAGGCGCCGTGGGCACCTACTTCCTCTGGCCTGCGGTGGCCGCCCCTGCCGCTGCTGGTGCCGTGATGACAGCGCCAGGCGCAGGAGGCTTCATCATCTCCCGCGCCGCGTTTGCGGCCAATCCGCAGCTATACTTCAGCATTCTCCGTACGGCAGGTTCTGCGGCGGCAGCCGCGGCCTTCTCGGGCTCTGCGGCGTCAGCCACAGCCTTCTCAGGCTCGGCTGCAGCTGCCGCCACCGCCTTCTTAGGCTCTGCGGCGGCAGCCGCGGCCTTCTCAGGCTCTGCGGCGGTAGCCGCCGTCAGGAGTCGCCTGTAGGGAGATCTACCGTTTGCGGTGCTTGCTGATGGACCGCGGGAGCTAATTACCTACTATGTATGTCTAGCTAATTAAGTGTCGATCTACTAACTATTCCAGTTATCCTTGCATTCGGCGAGAAAACAGCGCCGGCCGCCGCCTTCGCTCTGTATGGAGGCGCCGCCTGTGGATCTCCCGCTTGCGGTGCTCGCTGATGGAGCGAGAGCAGTACTATCTAATTATCTACCATGTATGTCTAATTAAGTGTCGATCTACTAGCTACTCTCGTTGTCCTTGCATTTCGGTGAGGAAAGATGGCTGTGACACTGCGTGCATGCATAATGCATTGTACCGCCTGTTTTGTGAGTCATAAAGTGACGCGATGGTTCGTCATATAAATGAAAATTGAACCTCTGGAACCCCGCTTTGGCACCGCTGTCTCCACGTAATTAGTCATAGTGACGAGGGGCTAGCAAGCTAGTACAGTTACCACTGTACAGTTTATTTCACACGGCGGAAGTAAAGCTTTAGGGCCTCCTCGAGCGAACTAAACAATCGAGAAATTTGCGTCGAAGAATTTAGTAAGGAATTTGACATGAGATTTTAGTGTATTTAATTTTTCTTCAAAACATAGTGCAATGCCTCACAATTTTTTTTTAAAACACTATCAATTCTACGATTCAAACGTCATAAAAAAATTAATTCTTTTGGAATGCCTGTGATCAAACGATATCTCAGGGCAACTCCAACGGTTCCCCCAAACCACCCCCGTTTGTCCGCGGACTATCTGTGCGAACCGGATCCTAACATTAAGGAGGGAAGTCACGGGGCTACAGTACTCTAACTTCCCTCCTTCACTTTTATATGAGTAAGCCAAATATGATTTAAATTAACTTGCACAATATAAATATATGGTATTCATTTACAATAATTACTTATAATCAAAATTATGACTGGCTAAAATTTTAGTTTAGGAAAGTTGTATGCATAGTAATTAACTACAGTAATCTGCTACAGGCAGGATATACATTGTTGCTACAGTGCCTGCCTTCCTTCTTCCTTCTACACTAGCGATGCACTGTAGCTACCTGACTTCCCTCCATAACGTTAGAGGATCTGGTTCCCTATCTGTGCGCCCCCAAAATGGGGGCAAATGGTCGTGTCCTTAACTCCTTATCCGCCGAGTATTCGAACTGACCCACGAGTCAAGCAATCAAAACCCACTAACCCCTTCTCCCTCCTCCTCGTCTATGTCCCGACTCTCTCTTCTCTCATCCACCACCGCACCGGCCTGCTCCCCGGCCACGCAAGCTTCGACATGCTCGCGTGCACGATGCCCCTCACCTTGGACTACCGACGTCGCCCCTCCATGCCGCTAACCAGCCGGCCTCTCCAACCAGCATTGCGACCACACCGTTGAAATGTGCCATTGAAAGATCCTGTCATCCGCAGGATGGTGGCCTCAGGTGCGGGCCTCGCTGGGTTCCCGTGGACCACCGCACTAGCGAGCAGCTAAACCGCCAGCGGAGGGTGAATGTTGTCCCTAAAACGGATTCGTGAGAGGGAGAAGCACGGGAGAGAAGAAGTGGAGGTGTGTGTGTGTTTGCGATGAAATGGTTTGACTCAATTTTCTCATCTCTATTCCTCCCTTTAAATAGGGGCTGGGCAAGCCGGAGCTACAAAGTCCACTATCTCGTCACATCAGACTTGACGTGGCGGGTCCTACAACGTGTCATGCCATACCGCCACTGTTGACGACGTCATGACTCGAGTTTTCTGTGGATGACGCCACATACTCGCCTACACTGTAGATGACGTCTAGCACGTCCTATCTACGAACTGTACATACAGTACCTTGCAGCGAAGGTTTCGACTCCCGGCTACCTTTACTACTGTCGAGTCCGAACAGACTCAGACTCGCACTAGTAGTAGGAAAATGGCTATAGCCGCTAGGCTACCGCTGGCGAACAAAAATATGCCAGCGCCAGCGCTATCTACCGCTGACGAATAGACAGAATTGTTCGCCAGCGGTAAGACAATACTGCTGGCGAACAAGAAAAACCGTTCGCCAGCGGTAGTAGCGACCCAGCGGCAGTTCTCGTGCGCTAACTACCGCTGGCGAACCGCAGTTCTCGTGCGCCAGCGATACTCCGCCTACCGCTGGCGAACAGCAATTCTCGTCCGCCAGTGGTAGGATGCACTACCTTATATGGTCATTACAGCTGGCGAACTGCAATTCCGGTCCGTCAGTGATAGGCATCACTAATTTATCTAGTATAGTTCTCCACCACACACGCGCGTGCAGCACACCTAGGCCCCTCATCCTCCTTATCTTCTTATCTGCCTTTTGCTTCCTCTCCTCCTTATCCACACACACGCGCAGCACACTTCGCTGCCGTCCGTCTCGCCCACCCTCCGATCCGTGCACGCTAGGGGATCCTCCATCCCACCCGAGATCCGCCTTCCCCCGCCGCGAATTGACCATGATTCGGCTTCCGGAGTGACCGGCGGCGGCCGCGACCATGTCTACGGGGCGCTTCGCCTGCTGGGCCGTGCTGCTCGCGGCGGCCGGCCTGATCGTCAGCGCCCGATGAGGCACTTGTGCTGCCGTGCGCGGTGACCTGCGAGGACCTCGGCGGCACGGGGTCCCTGGACACCGCCTGCGTCCACCACCGAAGACGAGCCTCCCGAGATCGCGGAGGACTCGTCCCACGGCCTCGACCCGCGCTCGCGCTCCATGTGGAGCGAGCTCGGAAGCGGCACAGGTCGACCCGCCGGAGGTCACCAAATCGCGGAGGGAGGCGGCGGGGGAGGAGACCGGCCGGCCACCAAATCGTCTCCTCGCCGTGCTAGCAGCCAGAGTCCTCCAAATCGTCTCCTCGCGAAGGCCTCCCTGTCGGTGACGGCCAGCACAAGGCTGCAGCGCGGCGTGGCTTGGTATCGACGCGACGACGCATCAGGTGGGGCGCGCGGGCGACCGGGCTCTGGACTGGCATGATCTGCATCTCGATGGCGCGGTGTGCAGCTCTGGCGTGGTCTGGACTCTGGACCTCGATGGCGGCCTGCTGCCTGGAGCGCGGCGTGCGACCAGGAGGTTGGAGTTCGATGGCGGCGTGCGAGATCCCGGCTGATCCCCGGCCGCACGCGCTCGCGTTTTTTTTTAATCTGAAAAATATACCAGTGGCGAACAACCTTTTGCTTCGCCAGCGGTAAGATGCCTGACTACTGGCGAACGTCGCGTTCGCCAGCGGTAACCCCTTACCACTGGCGATAGTACCGCTGGCGAACCACACATTCGCCAGCGGTAAGCAAATTGGGTTCGCCAGCAGTAGGCTTTTTCCTACTAGTGTCGACGACTCGACTCGGGACACTCCCCGAGTCAGAACACCATTGACTCCTTCGGACCCGACAAAGGTCCGACTCCTCCGAGTCGGTCTTGAACACAAACCTATTTCCAACAATCACTCCCTAAGCTTGAGTTCCTGGCGACACGTCCACCATGACGATCCTTGAGCACAGCTCCACGAGGCGGACTCGACCAAGTGGCTTGGTCAGCATGTCGGCGAGTTGATGTTTGGTGGGCACGAAATCCAACTCGATCTTCTTCGTCTCCACGCAGTCTCGAATGAAGTGGTACTTCAGCTCGATGTGCTTTGAGCGCTCGTGGAAGACAGGATTCTTGGCGAGTGCGATTACCGACTTGTTGTCGACCTTGAGCACAACTTGCTCGGCTTCGCCGCTGCTGAACTAAGCCAGCAGTCGAGCCAGCCAGATCCCCTGGCAAGCAGCCGTGGCAGCAGCCACGTACTCGGACTCGCAGCTCGAGATAGCTACGACCGACTGCATCTGGGATTGCCAGGTCACTGGGCTGCTCCCCAGAAAGAACAGCGTGCCGGACATACTCTTGCGCGAGTCGACGTCCCCACCCAAGTCATTGTCGCTGTAGCCGACTAGGCATGGTGCACCTGCACCTCTGCCATACCTACATTCGAGTCGAGGTGACCCGACGATGTAGCGTAGGATGTGCTTGGCGCCACCATGAAGCGAGACACGAACCCGAGGCGAGTGTGTACCAAGTACCGGAGGCTCCCGACGATGCTCCGGTACATAGTCGCATCCGCCAGTGGAGCCTTGCTGTTCTTCGACAGCTTGAAGCGCGGATCCATGGGCACATGGCACGGATTGGACCCGGCCATCCCCGCCTTCTCCAGCAGCTTCTGGGCATAGGCCGCCTGCGAGATGTCGATCCCGCTTGGTCCTTGTTGGACATCGATGCCGAGGTAGTAGCTCAGCAACCTGAGGTCGGACATCTGGAATAGGCTCTGCATCTCCGACTTGAACTTGTCGACGTCGTTGGAGTCGGAGCCCGTGATTACCAAGTCGTCGACGTAGACTCCGACTAGAAGTCGAGCCGGTGTCAAGCCACGCGCGTACATGCCATGCTTCGACTCGCACCTAGTGAAGTCGAGCTTGACGAGGCATGCATCAAGCTTGGTGTTCCATGCCCTTGGCGCCTGCTTGAGGTTGTAGAGCGCCTTGTCGAGTCGGAGCACCAGGTGCTCCTTCCCCTTTATAGTGAAGCCGGCTGGCTGCTGCACATACACCTCCTCCTTCAACTCGCCATTGAGGAAGGCAGATTTGACGTCCATGTGATGAACGTCCCAACCCGAGCTTGCGGTCAGAGCCAGTAGAAGCTGGATTGACTCGAGTCGGGCCACGGGAGCGAAAACCTCGTCGTAGTCGAGACCCCGTGCCTCTGCACATAGCCCTTCGCCACCAAGCAAGCTTTGCGCTTAAGGACCACGCCGAGTACGTCCTTCTTCACCTTGAAGACCCACTTCAGGCCGATCACGCGGTGACCTGGTGGTAAGATGGTGAGCCGCCAAATTGAGTTGGACTCGATGGCCTCTAGCTCCTCCTGCATCGCACGCCTCCAGCTGGCGTCTGACTTGGCCTCTTCGAATGAGCCGAGCTCTTCGGAGGCGAGGAAGTGAAGCTCCTCGTCCGACTTGTCGAAAGAGTCGGCCGATCCTGCTTTGAGTATGTTCTGCAGAGTGCGGAACCGATGCTCGAGCTCGGTGTCGTCTTTTGCATCAAGCATACTTGCGTACCTCGATGGCGGCGTGACGAACTCGACGCCAGTGGAGTTGACGACTCAGCTGTCGGGTTCTGATACGTCTCAAACGTATCTATAATTTTTGAGTGATCCATGCTAGTTTTATGATATTGTCACATGTTTTTACTATCAATTATATCATTTTTATGCATTTTATCGGACTAACCTATTGACAAGATGCCAAGTGCTAGTTCCCTGTTTTTGCTGTTTTTGTATTTCAGAAAAGTCACAACAGGAAATATCGTCGGATTGCCCTCAAAATTTACGGAGATTTTTTATGCGAAGGAAGGCACCAGGACACCAAAGGGCAGCTTGGGGGGCACCCGCAGGGCAGGGGCGACCCTGGCCCGCGGCCCCACCTGGACCCGTGGGTGGGACCCGCCTGTGCCCCTGGGGCGTCCCCTCGGCCCCCTCCGACGCCTATAAAATCCCTTTTGACCTAAAACCGAGAGGGCGGCCATTATTTTCCAGAAACTCGACCCCGACGTGCCGTCACCGAAAACCCTAGTTCGGGGTCCAATCTGAAGCTGATCCCGGCACTCTGTCGGAGGGGAGATCGATCCCGGAGGGCTCTTCATTGCCATGCCTTCCTCCGGGATGAGTTGTGAGTAGTCTCACCTTGGAATACGGGTCCGTGGCAGTAGCTAGTTGGTAGTCTCTCTCTCTTGTGCTTCATGTCTTATGATCTTATGAGCTGCCTAACATGATCAAGATCGATTATTGTAATGCTATGTGATGTGTTTGTTGGGATCCGATGGATTATGAAGTTATGTTCAGATTGTGCATGATTCTTATATGTTGATTTATGTTCTTGCATGCTCTCCGATGTGCGTAGTTACTTTGGCCAAGTGATTGTGTGTATCTCCAAGAGAGGGTATTTATGCTAGATAGTGGGTTCATGCCCCCTTTTGTTCCTGGGCACGAGTGACAGAAACGTCTAAGGGTGAGGGTGTGCTGTTGCTACTAAGGGTAAAACAGCGGTGTTAATGTCTCTTTTGGTATTAATATTGCTTACTTCATGCACTTTACTTAATGCAAATGTATGTTGCTTGCAACTGAATACCGTTGGGTGACAGGCTGGATAGCGATCCCACGGTGGAATTTTTAGACAAAGATGCAGTTGGACCCAACGGTCTTTGTTCCTTGTCGTGATGCCTCCATAAATATTATCATGTTCCATATGTCATAGCTAAATTGGGTTTGTGTCATGATCTTGTCAATTGCCTAGCTGTAATTTGTTCACCCATCACATGCATATTTTATTTACTTGAGAGACTCCACTAGTGAACCCATGGCCCCCGGTCCATCTTTTTACATTGTTTACAACCTCATTTACTTTATTTTCATTATCATTACTCCACTGGTTACTTTTCATTATTTCATCTATTTCATCATACAATTAACCGCTTTGTTTTCTGCGAGACTGGAAAGATTGACAACATTTCCGCCGTTGGGAGCAAAGTATTTGGTTGAGTGTGTGCAGGTCCACGACTGTTGAAGGTTAAGTGCTAGAGATCTTCAACATTCACCTCGTTGTTGATTTTAAAGTCCTACTGGTTCGATAAACCTCGGTTCGTTAAACGAGGGAAAACTGCTACTTACTACATCCACGCCTTCGCTTGGGGCACCACCCAACTCTTTATTCTCCATCATCAAGTAGTTTTCAGGCGCCGTCGCCGAGGACTTTGGAGCTGCAGCAAGGGGAGTCTCATACTCTCAATCACTTTACTTTGTTTTTGTCTTGCTTGCATTATTTCTCGTTTAGCTTATTTTCCTGTTTCAAAATTTTAAAACCCAAAAAATTAGTGTAGTCTTTATTTTCGTTTTGTTAGTATGCTTAGTTATTTACTCGTTCTCAATGGTTAACTTATTTGAAACTAGATCTTATTGGCAAGGCGGGTTCACAGAGGAACAAAAAAAAATATTATAAGGAATACCACTTGTCTCAAAAAGGGATACACTTATGGAAAATAATAAATCAACTGAACAGTTATGCTATAGACTTGTGCTTTAAATATGACATATCTTATTGTTGTGATGAATCTTCATGCTGCTTGAATTTTGAACACCTTCCTTTACAATGTGCTTGCAAAGCTAATAAAATCTTATCATCTTATGCTAAGGGAAACTATGATTTTTATGATGTGGAACAAATTGAAGAATTTGTTGCTTGCAAGGGTGCTTATGAAATTTCTTCTTTGCTTGAAAATGATGATGATGCTCCTTATAAATCTGAAAGTTTTGCTATACTAAAATGTTGCATGGATAATTACAAAGATGATAATGCTTATATTACTGAATATCTTAAGGGTTTATCTCCCCCAGAAGAAGAGACTAATGCCATGCAAGAGCCTACGGAAGAAGAAATTGCTGAAATTGGAAACTCATTAGATGAAAAAGAGGAGGAGAGTGACGAACGAAAGGAGGAAGAATGGAGTAGCTACCCATCTCTACCTTCTAATGAGAGTAACTCTCTAACTCATACATTATTTAATTGTCCTCCTTCCTCACAAAAGGATATTGAATGCTATGATCCTATTGAGTCGTTTGAAACATCCTTTTTTGATAAAAATGATCTTGTTATATATGATAATCCGTGCTATATTGATAAATCTTATGATAATCCAATGTTTAATACAACCATTGAGATGCATGATAATGAAGAGTTGTGCTCATAAAGTTTATATGATAATGCTCTTGACGACGGTCCTATGTTACTTGATGATAGACATTATAATTCTATTGAAAGTGGGTTTGATCCCACTATTTTTGAGATGGACCGTAATTATGTGCTTGTAGATCATGAAAAGCCTGTTATAAGTGATAGATATATTATTGAGTTTGTTCATGATGCTACTGAAAATTATTATGAGAGAGGAAAATATGGTCATTGGAGCTTTCATGTTACTAAAACACCTATCTTTATGTTGTTTTACCTTCCTATGCTTAATGCTTTGTGCTTCATGGATTTATTTTCTTACAAGATACCTATGCATAGGAAGTGGGGTAGGCTTAAAAGTGTTTCTTATTTGCTTTGTGATGCTCTCTTTCTCTTCCAATCTTATTTTATGTGAGCATCATTAAAATTACTGGGCCTAGCTAAAAGGCGTTAAAGAAAAGCGCTTGTTGGGAGGCAACCCATATTTTATTTCAGTTTGGTTTTTGCTTTTCTTGATTCATGAAGTTATTACCTCTGTAGAAACTTCATTGCATCTTTTTCTTTTGGTTTTTTTGTGCCAACTTTAGCCTCTAATGCATTGAAACTGCGAGGTGTTGTTTTGCTGTCCAAAAAACAGATTATGTGCGCCTGTTGAACGAAATTCCTAAAATCACCAGAATATTATCTTTTTCTTATAATTTTTTACAGCAAGACTGATGCTTTTATCTATTTTTCGTTAGTTTTGAGTTTTTTTGATTTGAGCTCCAGAAGTGCCTCGAAAAATTCAATCTTTACAGACTGTCCAGTTTTGACAGATTCTGCCTTTATTTTGTATTCGCCTCTTTTACCATCGTCCAATGTGAAACTCTTGAGGGAGAGTACCACATTGAGGATTAGTAAATAGTAGCTAATTCCCAATGAAGTTTGTTTGCAATTTGTCCTAAGTTGAACACATGTGCATTTTAATTTATGAGTAGTAACCCTCTAATCAAATTATGAAAAGTTTTGTGTGAAGGGAGTTTTTAAGTTACAAATGAGAGGAATATGAAGAAATCGAGGATGGATCAGAGCTCAAGCTTGGGGATGCCCCCATGGCATCCCCTCTAAATATCAAGAACCATCAAGAGTCAAAGCTTGGGGATGCCCAAGGCATCCCCTCATCTTCATCAACTATCATAAGGTCGTCTTCGTTGAACTTCGTTTTTATCACTTTACATATTATGTGCTATGCTTAGAGTGTCTTTTATTTTCAGTTTTGTTTGTTTGTTTGCTGGTCATATCTTTGTTGGATCCTAGCTCTATTTATGTGGGAGAGAGACACGCTCCGCTTTTTGGTTTGAATACTCCTTTGCTTCGCTTATATCTTTTTGAATATTCTTAGCTACTGTCTGTTTGCTAGTAATCTCTCTCTTTTAGCTTTTATCTTATTTAGAGCTGCTAGTTGTTATGTTAAACTCTCATGTTCTTCACTTATACTTGTTGGAGAGTTGTTGTTGAAAAATTGCTTGAATTGTCAAAGCAACAAAATGCTGTTTGTGTGATGTTAGACTAAAATGAAAAGCATGCATAGTCTTATAGATCATTGTGTGGATACTTGATGCTTCTCATTTGTTTTGAGATATTAATATGAATGCTTAAACTTGCTGGTTATTTGAGTGGAATTGATTAGTAAAGAAATATGGTTAAAAACTTGAAATTGTGTGGTTTTCGCAATTGTTAATTCATAGAGCTAATCTTTCCATCAAAAGAATTGTTTGGTCAACAAGGGAGACGGTGTAGAGTTTTTATGGTTATGATTGGTAAATGTCTTATGTTGTTCTGTTACCGGTTATTATCAGATGTTTGCTTCAAACACCCTTTTTGCTAAGCCTAAAAATTCGTACTGAGTGTATGGTTCACTCGTGCATCCAATCCCCAAAGAAAAACTTTCTTGCCAGCTAAGTCCACCATATCTACCTATGCATGGTATTTCTTGCCATTCCAAGTAAATTTGTCATGTGCTACCTTTAAAAATTCAAAATACTTCTTTTTGTGCCTCTGTTTTTAAGCTCATGAGGGAGCAGTAGAGAGCTAGATATAACTTGTGACGAGCAAGGTCATTTCCCCCCTTTCACCCGGTGTCGATGGATTACGTCTTCACTTGAATCAACCCGAGAGAAACTTAAGCAAAATACAAATATAACTCACCATTCTCCTCCGCGCAATGCAAATCTGAGAAATCAGCTCAAACATCGGACAGTGGTGAAACCAAGGAGAAAGAGGAGCATACTCGCTTCTCTAAAAGCAGCTGCTCTCACAAGTCTAAAAAATCAAAAATCTCTAGCACATGACTAATCCCTGCTTCCCTCTACGAAGGGCCTTTCTTTTACTTTTAATGTTGAGTTAGTTTTCCTTTCTCCTTATATCTCCACAAAAGCAAACATCTAGTGTTGACCTTGGGTATCGTTGAGCATATTGCATTGTCAAGATTAAACATGAATCTTTATATTGACTTTATCTATAAGATAAGCGGTTGGAAGTTGAAGCTTTTTGCTAATTCTTACATCTTCCTTTGTGTTGATTCTCAAACACTTTTGTCATGGAATTATTACCCTTGTAAATTATTCAAATATGTTGATCACATTGTTTTCATGTCTTTAACATACTATTTATGAAAGATTTTGCTTGAATGATTCAACTTGTTTATTCATTGCTTTCTTGCTATCAATTATAGGCAATTGTTTTGTATCTCTTCATTCACATCCTTTGCTTTACATTACTATTTTGATCAAGATTATGTTGGTTGCATGTCTCATAAAAATTATTTGTTATCACTTATCTACTCGAGAACGAGTAGGAGTTAAGCTTGGGGATGCTGATACGTCTCAAACGTATCTATAATTTTTGAGTGATCCATGCTAATTTTGTGATATTGTCACATGTTTCTACTATCAATTATATCATTTTTATGCATTTTGTCGGACTAACCTATTGACAAGATGCCAAGTGTCAGTTCCCTGTTTTTGCTGTTTTTGTATTTCAGAAAAGTCACAACAGGAAATATCGTCGGATTGCCCTCAAAATTTACGGAGATTTTTTATGCGAAGGAAGGAACCAGAGGACCAAAGGGCAGCCCTGGGGGCCACCCACAGGGCAGGGGCGACCCTGGCCCGCGGCCCCACCTGGACTCGCGGGTGGGACCCGCCTGTGCCCCTAAACATATCAGTGGTATCAGAGCCGTGTCTATGCGTAGTTACTTTGTACGGTCAAAACACATATGGATGTGGGCGTTGATGATCATGTTATTGCATATTTTCGTGTATTTTGGATCATGGTGGCATAGTGGGATTTGAAGCGGCCCGGACTAACTTTACATGTCCTCGCACACGAGACTTGTTCCATGCTTTACATGCAACTTGCTTTGCATAAGTGGCTTTGCGGGTGTCTATTTCTCCTACTATAGTCATGATCTAATTTACAACGGTTTGCTAATAATATTTTTATCATCGTTGTGCAGGGGCGGACCTAGAGGGTGGGCCCAGAATATTGAGATTTCGCTCAAAAAAAAGATACGCAGCACGATTTGCTCCGTTGCTCGATCCAGGCACTGGCTCGATCCCCTTCGCTCGGTCGAAGCCGAGGCCGAGCTAGCCAAGGCTAGAGCTAGCTGCGCGCACCGCCGCCTCGCGTCGCCGTCGCCGTCCCGCCGCCGCCTCGCGTCGCCGTCGCCGTCCCGCACCGCTGCCTCGCGTCGCCGTCGTCGTCGCGCACCCGCCGCCTCGCGCCCTGCCGTCGCCGCCTCGCCGGATCCCGCAGGCCGCAGCTGCCACCTCGCGTCCCACCGTCGCCGCCTCACCGGATCCCCGTCGCCGCTCGCCGGATCCCCGCCGGAGCCGGAAGCCCGGAACATATACTGCCTCTCACTCTCCGACTCTCTCAGTCCTGCTGCCTCTGCCTAGTGCGTGCGTAGTTCAGTAGTTGCGTACAGCCGTAGCCCTGGCAGATCTTTTAATCTTGCGTACATGCGTAGTTGCCCCTGCCCCTATCTAGTTCCATGTTCTTGTAAGATTTTGTTAATGTGACATATGTATTGAACTATCTTGATGAGCTCTGTAGTATCCTATTTGTATTGAACTAAAGTGTTGCGAATCAATAGACTATTTATATTATTCATTTGTCAATGTTTTATCGCTGCGCAATTTTTTTTTAGTGTGCCCACCCTCCATTTTATTCCTGGGTCCGCCACTGCCGTTGTGGTTCATGTTCGTAGGTAAGAACGATTCTATCCTAGAAAGCCCAAAACCACGTAAAATATGCAAAAATAAATTAGAGATGTCTAACTTGTTTTTGCAGGGCATATGATGTGATATGGTCAATGTTACAAAATTGTTGTATGCAATGATATTTATTGTAAATTAAAACAACCGGCAGGAGCCTTATGGTTGTCTTTTTCTTTTATGGCCTGCGTGCTAAATATATATTCATGGGATATATTGTAATGGCGGAAGACAATCTAGGTGGAGGCACCATGGACCTTGGTGCCACGTCGGTGGAATGATGGAGATCATGCCATGACGCACAAGATGGAGAACAAATGCGAGAAGGACCATATCATATCACATTATCCATGCATGTGATGTTAATCCTTTTTTATGCATCTTATTTTGCTTAGATATGATTGCTGCGGTAACATTATAAGATGACCCCTCCTACTTAAATATCAAGATAATAATGTGTTCTTCCTTAGTATGCACCGTTAAGAAAGTTGGTCGTTTCGAAACACCACGTGATGATCGGGTGTGATAGACATAACGATCGCATAAAACGGGTGTAAACGATTTTACATACGCAAATACTATGGTTCTACTTGGCGAGCCTAGCATGTACAGACATGGCCTCAGAACACGTACTGAAAGGTAAAGCATGAGTCATATGAATGATATGATGACCATATTGATGCTCGCCATTGCAGCTACACCATTCCACGTGATGATCGATTGTGGTGTAGTTAATTTGGTTTTCGTAATTGATGCACGTAAAATGCATCTACTTTTCCAATCACTTTGCTTCATAATTTGCTCCGGAGTCTTCCCATATTTGAATAAAACTGCTGAATCTGACGATGTTTTTAGCAAAGTCTCGTTTCTGGTTGTTTTTGCAGGAAATTAAATCGGAGAAATATACCACGTCAATTTTTATGGAAAAGAAGGACTTCGTGCAAAAGATGGACACGAGGAAGTGTCCGAGGAGGAAAAGAGGGGGCCCCACGCGGCTAGATTCCTTGGCCGCGTGGGCCCACCTATCTTGGGCCTCGGGCACCGCCTCTCCTTCGGCTTTCGCGTACCCCCTCATATATACGAAAAAGTGGCTGACCTAGGAGGAGGGAGCTATTCGCGAAATAGAGCGCCGCCACCACCACGATCTTCGTTTTCGGAGACAGATTGATCCAGGATTTCTCCCCCGGAGGAGGGATCCGGAGGCCGTCTTCGCCGCCATCCTCACCGCCTTCATCTCCATCGACCATGAGCTCCCTCACCATCACCATGTGTGAGTAGTCCGCTGTAGGGATTGGATGGGATTGATCATGTAATGATACCCGTTGTTCGAGATTTTAGGGGTTTATCTTGAGGATACTTTTGTATTGTGTTGATGAACTTATGCTATGTATAATGCGTGCTACTAGGGCCCGAGTGGCATGATTTCAGTACTGAACTTACTTTGCCTCATCATATAATTGAGTTTGGTATTTATCTAGAAAGTGTATTGCCTGCTATTATGTTGAACCGTGGCTGCTATGGACTCCATGGCTGCTCTTCTTCTATGCACGATAGATGCTCCTCTTCTATACATGCTACTCTCCTATGTGTCTCTTCCTCCCAGCCACGGAGTCCACAACCATGGAGTCTCCTGGACACCAAAACCCTAGATGCAAAATTAAAATTAAAATTAAAATAGGGAGGGAGTGAATCAGATGAAGAATCGGGCCAGCCATATGGAAGAATAGAGAAGACATGGAGGTGAAGCACGAACAGGAACTATCTCGAGGTCTTGGTCGCCGGCGTCACTTTTGGCTCTCCCCGCGCGCGGACGCCGCCCCTGCGTCCTCTTTGCCCGCGCCGCCTCTGCCCTGCTCCTTCTCCTCCCAGGACCCCTGCCGTCCTCCTCTCCGTCAGGTCCGTCAACCTCTCTGCCGCCCGGCCACTCGCTGCCGCCGCCGTCTGCTGCCGCCCCGCCGCTCTCTGCCGTCGCCGCTCGTGGCCGCCGCCGTCCGCTGCAGCTGCCGCTCGCTGATCTGTGGCCCGCCGGAACTGAGCACGGGAGCAGGAAGAGGAAGGAGCGGATTGGGTGAGGAGGAGAGAAGGCAGTGGATTGGGTGAGGAGGAGCCATCATTGTCTACCCCCACAGTAAAACGCGGAAAAGAGAGAGCGACGCAGCGGACATGCTGCAGGTGGGCCTCAGCCACAAATTGGCCCACATGTCATGGACGTTCCGTGTCCGGCAGCGGGTAAAAATCGAAAAAAATTACCATCCGATGGCTGTAAATAGAAGGACGGTGCTGGATGGACGGTGAGGATAAGCTGCCTAAGGTGACTTCCTCACAAGGCGGGTAGCGCAGGGACGTTTATAGGTTTAATCCCGTGAATCTGGCCCGTGTTTTTTTCCTTGTATTTTTTTTTTGAGATTTTTTTTTTCTTGTACTTATGTCGCTGTGAGCGAACTGGGCTGAATATCCCTTTGGGCTGGCTTCATGTGTTTATCGTCAGACTGAATAAGATATGGGCCTCCTACTATGTTTTTTTTTTTTTTTTTTTTGCAACTATGCATGCATGTACATGTAGGAGAAACTATCCTATCAGATGGACACAATTTTTTTTTTGCGAAAATATGTTTTCCCCTTCTACACACAACTTTGCATATATTTGTGACTGTGTGTTTGTCAGCCAAGCTGTGTGCGCATTTTGCATGGGTCTCTGTCGGTTTTGCCTTGTGTTTTGAATTTTTTTTCTAACACTTTTTATTTAAGAGCGGTATCAAGCTTCAAATTATAAATATCTCCATATCACGCCATATAGGAGTACTAGCTAAGAGCAACTCCAGCCGTCCCCCCGAGAGCCCCCCCAGGACCCCCTTTTTGACGCCGGCGGCCATTTTTCCCGTAGTCGCCCCCCCAGCGCCCCCCCAAGGCCTCTTTTTTCGCCGGATTTGGCCCAATTTTTATCCGGCATCCCAGGCCGAACCCAGCGCCCCGGGTTCGGCCTGGGGACGCCGGCGAAAGGGAAAATGGCGCGAAACGGCGCGGAACCGAGGGAAACCGCGCGAAGCTCCGGCGGGCCCGCCCTGTCAGCGGCACAACCGTTTCGTCGTCCTCATCGCCTCGCCTTTCGCGTCACATTACTGCTCTGCCGCCGGTCAGGCAAACCGCCGTCGAGTCAAATCTGCCACGCGGCGGAGTTAGGCGCGCCGCAGTTACTGCCCCGCCCTCTCCCCGCCGGTATTTATTTACTGCCCCTCCTTTCAGCGAGCACACCCCCGCCGAGCACGAACACCATCCTCACCGAGCACGAACATGTAGCGCCCCGACCCCATAACTATACAGTGGAACGTTGTGTAACCGGTCATGCTACACAATTGAGGGTTACTGGGTTTACCAATCCCAGGCCAAAACTCATTGGCAGCTGTGCTCGGAATGGATCATCGGCACACAACACCTCAATCATGCCATAAGCTCAGACATCGCTTCCATGTATAGTAAAGAGACCGAGACTTGTGGAACAACTGGCACATTGCATGACTCTACGACACAAAATCATATAGCAACTCATATAATGAGAAGAATACAAATATTACACATCAAAAGGTCACAGACCATCAATTCATCAAGCGGAAGCGGGTAGTGTTGTCTAACAACAAGAAGCAAATATATGGCCTAAGAGGCCTACAATAAACATCACCCAAGCCAGCTTGTTCCACGGTCCCAAGCTGCCACCTGGGAACCCCAAACTATTCGTCGACGTCCACGAAGAACCCACCTAGATGCTCGGTGTCGTCCTCCTCTGAAATACAAGTATAAAGGCAGCAAAGAGAGACTGAGTACGACGTACTCGCAAGTTTAGTAGGGCGATATAGGCCCGATGCTGACGGAGGCTCTAAAGCTGTATGTAGTTACTTTTGCATAAAGCTAGATTTTCATTTGAAAGATATAAAGACACAAGGCATCGTCTATTTAGAATATTTTTCATAAAAGGGGTAAGAGATTAAACTTTTCATCTTCGGTCCTCGGCGGACCTACTTGCAGCCAAACCACTCATCTCCACCAAAGGCACTCCCTCGAATCACCCTCGAGGAAATGAACCTTTACACTCATGTTGATTAATGCAACCCTTTAGCTGCCATATCAATTAGATTAAGGTTCTCTATGATCTCGTAATCCGTTCACAAGGCGTCCATAACCGCGGACACGGCTTTTCGAAAAGATTAACCCTGCAGGGGTGTACAATGTGAAAGTCGCCAGGTTCCCGAGGGACCTCCCAGCTACTTATCCACGCGTACCGTCCGGCTCGCCTGGTTAGCTCTCTTCCTGGGAAAGCTGGCAAGTGGGCGCGGTTAAACCTTTACCTCATATGAGACTATTCAAGAGTCATCTATGGCCACAGGGCAAGTTTACCCAGCCTATTTTAGCCCCTGCCCCATCGCCACGTCCTAAACACAAATCCTCATCAACATCATCTTTTCCAATCACACGCAAATGGAAAACCGAACTAGAGGACCCTTGGATACGCCCGCACAAGTTATTCAGTTAAAGGGGATTCCATATGTCCCCACCCATGGTAGCACGCTCAGACCTTGGTTCTAGAGACAAGAACTCGCACTTAGGGGCCAGAGTGAGGCAAAACACCATACCCGATGGCAACTCACCCAAGCCTTTTTAGCATTTTAATTTAAGCATCACATGTAATCATCATATCCGAACATTCCACCACCATTCATAATAATGGAATTAAATCAACGGACATAACTATTATTTAAATAAGCATGGCTAAGCATAGCTAAGCATATAAATCCAACAATTATATCTCTGTCTCCGGCCAACACATCAACCCTAGGGTTTATAGGAGGGGAAACATGTGATGGTTCAGGGGATAAACATGCATTCTTAGGATACTCTACATATTGATCAAAAGAGATATTTGAATCGCATGCAATATTATGGTGGATAAAATAAGTCTGTAAAACATTAGGATGCTAGATGCCAAGAAGGTTAGGTTATCTCTTGCCTTGCTGCCGGGGCGTGTAGTACGGCTCGTCGGGGTAGGTAGAGGAACCCTCGACTCTGGAATCTATCGATACCCAAAAGAGAATACAAAGAACACATAAATCACACAAGGACAAGTGCAATGCTCAATCACATGATGACATGTCCATTTCATGCAAGGATATCATTATATAATTTCAAATAGCAACATTAAATGGGGAGCCAAATAATTAGTGCAATTATTTGGATCAACCCCATATTTATCTTAGTGACCACCTTCTTCATAAATTAGTAAATTACTAGATAAGTGGCTAGATATGCATGAATATGACATGATTAGATAGAGTTTGTTCTTCTGATCATTTTGGGACCTCATTTGTAATTTTCGGAACACCGATGAATAAATAGCGAATTGAATTATTAACTGAATTTAAATCTTTTAACCAGGTTAGCAAAACACCAAATAAATATTTGTGATCATGATGTAAACTTAGCATGGTTCAATAGCATTTGACATATTGATCACATTGATATTTTATTCCTAATTTTTGGATAAATATTTAACAAGTTACGAATTTTCCTAATTTGGTATTATTTAATCCATTTTAGGAATTTTTAGTTAAAGGGGGAAATATTTCCTCAAAAGGGGATGGAAATGTTACTAACAGAGAGGTTTCATTTTGCTGATCAAATTGATATTTAATTTGTTGTAATTGAAGCAATATACTAAAAGATGTGAATTTTTTTTATTTGATTTTAATTCCCAAAAAGGAAAAGGAAAAGCCAGACAGGCCGGCCCTAGCCCGGCCAGGCCGGGAAAAAGGCCGGGCAGGTGCCCAAAGGCACCGGCCTTTGGCCGGCCCAGGCTGGGGCGCAGGCCGGGGTAGTGGCCGAACGAACCGGCCCGTGGCCGGCCCAAGCCGAACGCGAGGCCGGGTCCAGGCCGGCCAAGCGGGGCAAGCGCACGGCGCCACCGACGGAGAATCGGCCGGCGACGACCAGGATCCGTCGGCGCTACGCGGATACGGGCGTGCGCAAAACGTGGGCCATGTGGAGGCGATAGTCGTGGACGTTCTTGTGGGCGAAGGGGAGGGGCAGGGCGTGGTGCGCATGCACGACGGCGCAAGGCCGCGGCGGACGGCCGGCGGCACCCGCACGGACGCGAGGATGCAGAGGGGAAGAAAGGGAGAGGAGGTGTCCAGGAGATGCGCGGACTCACCAGCGATGCGGGGCTGGCCGTGGGGTGGTCGGAGTGGGGCTGGAGCGGCGGCAATCGAGCCCGCAAGCCGACGGCCGGAATCGGAGATGACGCAGGCGCCGGCGTCGATGCGGACGACCCCGCGTCGATTCCCTGCCCCAGGATGGAGAGGACGACACGGCGAAGCGGACGGCGTGCTCAGGGGCTACGGGGAGGCTCCGGTCGGCGGCGAATGCGACGGCGACCTCGACGGTGGCGAGGAGCGGCTCCGAGCGATCTAGGGTTAGGGCTCACACACGAAGGGGGGAAAAGAGGAAAGCAGGTCGAGGGGGCAGGTGGGCGTCCTCGGCATGGTCCTTGACCACCAGGGAGACGCGGTCGGGCGGCATGGGCCTCGGCCAGGCGCACAGTGGCGAGAGGGAGGAGAGAGGGAGGCTGACAGTGGGGACCCACCGCCAGAAATTTAAACAAATTTGCATTTTCTGTTTTTCCATTTTTAAGTTCAGCAGACTTCAGGAATTTAAATGAGGCACTGAAACATTTTTATAAATTCCAGAAAAATTCATATACGCTATAATTAACCTTTAGAACCTCCACAAAATTTGGTGGTCCAAAATTAAATGTTTTGGGCAACATTTGTTCATAGGGTTTAGTTTAGGTCAAATTTGATAATTTCCAAAATATATTTAATTGGAGCATTTATATATTTTCAAAAATAGTGAAAATATTCATAAAGGCTCTCAGAATAATATTGAAGCTCTCCATGATTTTATTTTGAAATTTTGGAAAGCCTAGCTTGGCGTCAAAAATAGAATTTGATTTGAACCAATTTTGGAAACGCAAATTTTATTTCTTTGCTTGTCAAGAATTTAGCCTTTGGCAATTATTTATAAAAATATATCCTTGAGCTTCCTGGACAAATTGGAGACTCAAGAACAATTGGTTTTACCAATTTGTGTAAAGTATTTGGTTTGGAAATTTAGGAAGGGTTTTGCTTCCTTTGTTTTAAATTTCCAAGTGTTGCCTTATTAGCTTAGCAATTTAAATAAGTATGCCATGATGCAATGCAAGACAAAAAGTGAAAAATTGGCCCATATTTTAGGGTACTAATCTGGGGCTGTTACAGAACACCCAAACCCCTCGCACACACACCGGAATGGATCCAGAAAGCGGCGCCGCGGCCAACGGCTTCGGCCGGAACTGGCTCCAGGACCGGGAGGCGCGCCTGCTGCACGAGGCGGGCTACCCATGCCCGCCCGGCATGAAGCTCCCCGGAACCTGGCGGCTCAGCCAGATGGGGCTCCCGGTCCCCCCCACCCCCACCGGCGACGAGCGGCTGGCGGAGATCTACGCCGCCCGCGAGCGGCTGACGGAGGAGGAGCAGGCGGATCCCGTCTGGGATCCGGAGAACAACGTGACCTGGAACACGTTCTTCTCCGACCGCCGCCAGCGCCAGCTCAACGACTACCCCGGCCCGGCGGTCCACGCGCCCAAGCGTAACAACAGCGAGGGCCGGAAGCGGTGGTGGGGCATGCCCGGCCGCTCGCTGGCGTACGTCCTCGATTACATCGAGGACGGCAACGAGCCGCGCCTTCAGGGCCCGTCGGCGGCGCGCCAAGGATGGACGCCGAGAAGGATGTCCTTCTCGTCGTCCTCCTCTTCCGACGCCGCCCGCTCCTCTTCGGACGCCGCCCGCTCGACGCCGTTCGCCCGCGTCAAGGAGGAGCCGGCGGACGAGCCGCCGCGAAGGAGCGGCTCCCGCGGCATCGTCATCAGGGAGCCCGGCAACGGCGGGAGCTCCTCCCGCCTGCTGGCGCCGAAGAAGGAGCCGAAGAAGGAGCCCGGCACCGGCGGCCGCGCCCTCAAGAAGGCCTTCAAGAAGAAGGCCGTCGTGAAGGAGGAGGCCTACGACGAGGAGGAGGCCGTGCGGGCCGCCATGGCGGCGAGCCTCAACGACGTCCCTCCGGCGCCGGTGGACTTCGCGCTACAATGGTCGGCCCGCGACCACGAGCGGGAGGAGGAGGAGCGCCAACGGCGCATTGAGGCCGAGGAAAAGGAGCTCCTCGCCCGCTACGAGCGCCGCCGCCGTCGTCGCGCCGGGGCGGATTACGTCGTGCTGGACGACAGCGACGAGGACGGCACCGGCGGGAGCTCCTCCCGCCTGCTGACGCCGAAGGAGGAGCCCGGCACCGGCGGCGACGGCGCTGGGTGCAGTGCTCCTGCTCCTCCTCCGACCGGTGGCGACTCCGACGGCGGGGACTACACGCGGTTCTACCGCCACTTCGGCATGTAGACGCCGCGCCGCCGTTTTTTATTTTTTTTTTATGTTTTCTGTAATCTTGTTCGAACAAATATCGTTAAGTTTGAACAAATATCGTCTATGTTTGAACAAATTTTGTGTAAGTTCGTCGATCAAATTTTTCTATAAATAATTCTATCGATCGGCCTGGGGGCCGCGGCTGGGAATCGGCCCGTCCCCAGGCCGTTTTTTTTCCGCCGGCGCCCCCCAGCAGGCCCAAAAAAACGCTGCCAATTCGGTCTGGGGGGCCAACGGCTAGAGGTGCTCTAAGTAACGGGAGCCCTTTGGATTGATTTTTCGGGATACGTAGTGGTACATTTCTTCACAAATTTGTAAATCATATTTTGATAAAGAAGTGCTAGTGATTTTTCAAATCTAAGAATAGGCCAAAAATTAAATGAAAATATGGGTTGGGGAAAAAGTGCAACTCGAATAAAAAATCAGTTGGATTGCATATTTATGTTACACATTTCTCGAGAAAAAGTGCAACTTGTATTGAAAAACTCATATGAAAAACCTATTGTTAGTTTCACATTTATTGCGAAAAAGTGTAACTCATATCAAAATTGGTTGGGGTTGCATATTTGTTGAGAAAAGTGCAACTTATATCGGAAGTTGCTAGAAATTGCACATTTCTTGCGAAAAATGCAACTTGTATCAAATATCGGTTGTTAATTGCACTTTTCTCGCGAAAAAAAATGCAAGGCGTATCAAAAAACCCCATTAGGTCAGAGATGTATGCGACGATAGCGGACATATTTCCGAGATCTCCAGACACACATTCTTAGTTATTTTAACAGAGAATATAAGTCAATACGTCTAGCTAACTTGGTCGTCGGCAGTGGCCTGCCCTCCCCACCCGGATTCGATCTCCTCCGGGAGCGAATTTCCGGGTGCCTCACCTGCGGCCACTGTTCACAGAAACTGTGCCCGTACTGTAGCGGCACTGTAGATTATACACTGTAGCTGCACTGTTTGCTAGGGCTGTGTAATATTCGTGGCCTCTTCTACACGCGTTCGAGCCACAGCGATAGGAGTCACAAAACGCGTGGTGTTTGTATAGATCTGTAGGTCTTACCTTGCACACTAGGGTGTGTGTGGTGTTGCGTGTGTGCATGTGGTGTGAGTGGTGTGTTAAGTTCAGATAATACAGCTGTACCAATCCGAGAGGTATAAAAAAAAAACTCGGTCGTCCTTTTGATCGACCCACATGACCAACATCTTTGCTGGTTGAGGTACGTACTGGAACGATGTGTCCAAGGCCAAGCGCTAGCTTTGATAAATACCATGAATTAACCAGTATGCACGACCAGCTGGTTGTAGTTTCACGTTCTTTCGGAGTAGAGTTTTTCTTTTTTGGCTCCCTTTTATTTTTTAAAATCATATTAATGAGTTTCAGAAAAAAACATGAAAAAAATCAGGAAAGTTCTCACTGATCAATGATGTATCACATAAAACGTGCAAAATCTTTATTTGAAATACTTTGTACTTTAAACTGCACAAAGGTAAAAAAAAAGATATGAGTATGTACATTTTCAAATCTCTAAATTTATATGATTTTGTCGTTTTGTGTAGCCAATAATATATAGATTTTAGTGTTGTGAGTTTGCATGCTTATAGGATTTTAGCTGGCCAAACGGGCCGGCCCGAAGCACGGTTTTTTTGCCTGGCACGGCCTGACGTAAATGGGCCGCGGCACGGCACGGGCCCGTTAGTGCCCGGGCTGCTCCTCGATTTGAGCCCGTGGGGCGGCACGGCATGACACGATTAGCTATTTTTTTATATATTTTTATATTCTATAGCTATTTTTAACTATTTTTTTGAATATTATAGCTATTTTTACCTTTTTTGGGCCGTAATCAGGTCTAACCCGGCCCGTAGGGCCGTATTAGTGCTGGTGGGCCATGCTGAGGTTGAGTTCACAGCCCGTGGGCTGGCACGTCACGGCACGATTAGTAATCGTGCCTAACGGGCCGTGCCTTAACTGGGTCGTGCCTTGTCAGGCTCGCGACGGGCCGTGTCGTGCGGCCCATTTGGCCAGCTATATATATGATACATCATTTCTTTTTTGTGAAAAGTCCACCGATATATTAATCATGATTAAGAGTTGTACAGAGGAGTCTAACAATAACAAAAATTATAAATAGGTTTTTGTACGACCTAGCGAAAATTACAAGTACTGGAACGAGCCATAGGCACGTCACCGTTCTCACCCCTCCATCAATGGAGCCGGATAAAACTTGTCATAGTAGAGCTTGTTATAGTAGACGGACAAAAAATCAACGTGCTAAAACCCCAAAGAACCAGCACATCAGAGTAGCAACCATCGTTAATTAAGAGAACACTAAATCGGAAGAGACAGATATGTAACATCATTGACTAAATCTTAAATATAGACATTTTTTAGATTTATTTAAAACTTTTTGTATTTTCAATAAAGGATAACCGAAGCTCGGGGCCAGAGTGATTTGCCGGTTCGATCTCTGCTTCACACGAGTCGTGTGGGTACAAAAGGTTGCTTCGTCAAGGTCAACCCAGTAGGTACTAGGTAGACCCACCAACATCACTAATTCACTATGCTCACATAGTTAGCTGAATCAAGGACCAGGACCTTTCAATATGATGCTTCTATAGCTCTCACGCAACTCGTGGTTTTGATGTGCAGTTCCAAAACAAAGCTGCTGCTACTGTCACGCGTCCCACCTCTGTGTGCAGACATGCAGTTTTCCCTCACTTGAGTAATATATGTCCATGAATTAGTCCATGTTCATTGGATATTTAGATGTGATCTGAATTTAAACTGTCTTTACTCTCTTCCGCTAGCTAGAGAGGTCGTCTTCGCGACCTACACCTGGCTGGCGCGGCAGTTTACCTTACCGCCAATTTTATAGTGAGATTGGCTTTAACACATGTTCTGATGAAGCTACTTGAGTGTGTCCAGCACCTGGCTGGCGCGGCAGTTTACCTTACCGCCAATTCTATAGTGAGATTGGCTTTAACACATGTTCTGATGAAGCTACTTGAGTGTGTCCAGCGTTGAAGTGGCGAAGGGGTCAAACCTATCTTAGACATGTGCAGACCTATGTCTTCGATGTGTTCGTTAGGTATAATTTATTTTTCTGGAGAAAAGCAAGGTACATTGTCTAGATCTAATATTGAAGCAGAATACAACTCTCACTAGTAGAAAAACTACCTATAGTCCCGGTTTGGTTAGGCCATTAGTCCCGGTTTCCCAACCGGGACTAGCAAATCGGGACTAATGCTAGTCCCGGTTGGGACACGAACCGGGACTAATGGGGCTGCACGTGGCCCGGCCGGAGGCAGCAGGGGCGGAGGGGCTTTAGTCCCGGTTCGTAATACGAACCGGGACTATTGGCCCGTCAGATTTTTTCACTTTTTCCAGAAATTTCAGAAAATTATTTAAATTTATAAAATCAATAATGCTTATTCTGTAATTCATAAAAATATGAATAAAATACCAAAATGTTCAGAAAAATAAGACCTATTTGATTATGACAAATACATGCATATTTAAAAAACTTAAATTAAATATTTTTAGAACTACAAAAATGCCACTACTAGTTAAATAAGAGGAACCACTATTACACATCATCGCCACGAATATATTACACACATCTCATTCGTCGTGTTTGGTCAAACATATTACAAACGGTACATGTAGTACACACGAGTTTCATTCTTATATATATACATCTTTTTTACACTCACTATTTAATTAAAACCTTATATAGTAGTATTCTCTTTTCGGATCTAGGACCTCTGCATCTAAGAATCCGGCAATTTCCTCTTGAATTGCTCGTATGCGATCCTGTGGTAGAAGGCCTTCCCACAATCGTTCGATCTAATTAAAAAAGGTTAATATATATGAATGAAAGTAAACACAATTGATGGCAATAAACTAAAATTATGAATATTGCATACGCACTTCAAGTTGTTCTAAGATTCTGCCCTTCTCACAGCACGTCTGACGAATGAACTCGCAGACGTAGTATCCACATAAATGATTCCCACTACCCTGGCTCAAGCACTTAACGGGAACAGAGTTCGATCAAAAAATGGTAATGGTATTGAACTAGAATCAAAGAGATGCGCGGATCTAGGTAGTAGTACTTACATTTATTGGTTTAAATGTAAGCTCCTTCGCCCAATCACCCCTAGCCCTGGCGGTGAATCGTTCCAAGCTCTGCCCGGCAAAGAAAATGAATAAAGGAGTTATATATTAATTACTTGCTATCAGTAAATGAACGGAAAGTTGCCGATATAGTGCCATAATGATTGAAATTACCTCTGGAGGCATTCCTGCATGTCCGCCCAATCCTTAAGGGGTTTATGTAAGGAGTCCATGACTTATACTACTCCTTTGTCAGGCATAATGATTAGCAGAATAAAGTGGAAGCTGCGCACGCATAAGTCATCAATTATACACTTCACATCGAGAAATTAAAACGAAATAGAATGTGTAGAAGACAGTAACACTTACTTGAAGTTGTAAGGAAATAGTATTTCTCTTTTGGTTTCGTTAAACCATAACGCATTTACCAAGTTATTCTCTATATCGTTGTAAAAATCATGGAGACTTTTTTCATGAACGAAATTTGGGTCAACGAATCCAATGTCATAGATTTGTCCTCTTTTGCATTGGAGAATCTTCATTCTGCATAATTAATATAGTGATGAGTAAAATTATAAATGCAATGAACGAGGTGAGCTAGCTAGAGACTTAATTACAGAAATAATACTTACAGACAATAAGCACTGATGACAGCTTTGTCAAGGGCGTCTTGTTGGTATAACTGAAATAATTCAGAAAATTCAATCATTACCATGCCAGATCGCCCGTAATGCTCGTTCGTATATCCCACGTGGATCCAATTTCCCCCTTTCTTTGAGTCTGTCATGTACCAACTATGCAATCTTCGCATTTTTGTTGGTAGATTTTTTACTAACTCAGGTTTGACGAGAGGATGCCCGTGCCGGTATTTGTATTTTGGAACTATTTCTCCGTGGAATTGTAATTGGTTTAAGTACAGAGCAATAGACAAGCCCTGAGCAGAGGCTGCTTCTCCGTACAGTGCAACAAACTCAGGATCGATGCCGACCTCACGTTTGCTCGACCCCACCTCGGTATCGGAAAACACTTTGAGCGGGGGGCACGATTGTTTTTTCTGTTCTCCGAGCTGGGCAACTGACTTCCGGCTTGCACTATCTTTCTTCGACCGCCGGTTATTTGCCTGAACCGACTTGAGAATAGAGCGCTCATAGTCTGGTGTCAGCTTTGGCGGGGGTTGTTCAAGGGTCTTCAACATTTTCAAGACGGCGGCTTTTTCTTCTGGGGTGTCGGGGAACTCTGCCGCTTTCGGCTTCTTTTTCTTCAAGTTAGCAAACCACTCGTCCGTTTGGGCTTTTACGATCGCCTCATTTTCCTCCACCGTACAGTCGTAAGGTCTCTTGGGAAGATTCTTATGAGGTACTTTTGGGAGGGGTGACCTTCTATGTTTCGGTGATCGGTTACCACTCCTCGTAGTACCAGCAGTGGACGCTGAGCCTGAGTGGACGGAGACGACTGACACGGCGGCGGAGACGGCTGCTCTGGAGACTGGTGAGGCGGCGACGACCGCGAAGAGGACTGTTGCGCTGGAGAGTGGTGAGGCGGCGGAGACGGCGCCTGAGGCGGCGGCGGTGGAGAGGACTGTTGCATTGGAGACTGGTGAGGAGTCGATGGCCTTGGCGGCCAGTTTGGAAGCACGATGAATTCCTTTGGCCATAGAATGGTCCCTTTCCTGGCTTCTCCAAGTTTAACCACCTCCCCATCTTCACCTGCAGGGTGTTCCAGCTTCAGCTCCTCAAATCCTTTACTAACTTCATCCACCCCGACAATAGCGTAGCCATGAGGAACCGGGGAGCAATGGAAAGTTGGTGTAGGTCCAATTGGTACGGCATAGCCGACTGCCACCTTCATGGTTAAGTTGAACACTTTCACATGTAGCTCACAAGGTGTGCTCTCCGTGATATCATCCACTGGGTAGCGACGAAGAGGATCCGTCATCTGTGCATCATCATCACTAGCCGGGACCACGCTCGAAGCCACGCTGCTTTTCCGATATGATGGGTCGGTAGCATCGACTGCAGCTTTTACAACGTGCTGCCGCTTCATTGTTTCTTCTATATGACGCAGCCGGTCTGCAGCAGCGATTGCTTCCCTTGCCTCCCTTTCCTTTCTCCTCAGATGACTTCTATCGGGAAATATTTTCCTTTCCACGGGAAACCCATGTGCCCACGGCTTGGAGCCTGAGGTGCCTCGTGTTCGTCCTTCGTGTTCTTTATTCCCAAGGGCGCGTGCAAGCTCATCATCCTCTCTATCGGGACGGAACCGTCCCTCTTTAACATCCTGTACTGCTTTCCTAATGTCTTCGATGGGTAGTAGGGGATTATCCTTGTGTATTCTGGTATATATGCACTTTCCTTCTGCGTCCAATGTGCCCCCATGCCCGTAAAACCAATTTCTTGTCCGTTCGATCCATCCTTTTTTTATAGGCTCTGGAACGATCCCTTTATCCAGCAGGTCGGCCTCAAGTTTATCCCACTTAGGCATGGAACAGGCGTAGCCACCAGGCCCCATAGTATGGTGGTACTTCTTTTTAGCAGCATTTGCCTTGTTTATTGCAGACTTTAACTGAGCTTCCTCCGATTTCTTGTACGTCACAAAATCTTCCCAGTAGTCTCTTATCTTCTCATACCCGTGATCGAAATCCGGAGTTTTATCTTTCAAGATAAAGTCGGTGTACAATCTTTTCTTAAATTTGTTGAATAGCTCGGCCATCTTCTTAAGAGCCCACGCCTTGACTTTATCTTCTAGAGCTTTTTTTTGGGCAGCCATCTCCTCCTCATCTGGCTCCCCCTCCTCTGGATCCACCTCTGGCAACGGCAAGGTGAAATTAACCATGACCTTTTCAAAAAGGCGTTTTTTGCCTACGGGGCCGATCCAGCTAACTTCAGGATCCCTTGGCTTATTCCATTCTCGGATGGTGATCGGGACGTAGTCCCTAACAACAACACCGCATTGCTTCACAATTTTTTTTTCTAACATCAATTGGAGCAATGGGTTCGCCGTCTGCAGCGACTTCTTCGATCCTGTACCGAATATGGTCCTCCAACTTTTTGGTTGGGCCTCGTTTCGTCCTCACAGAGGATTCGCTCGATCCGGATGGCTAAAAGAAGAAAGACCGTTAATATGTGTATATGGACAATAGAGGCTAAATTAATTAATATAAATATATATATATGCACCTCGTCGGAGTTTGTAATAATCAATGTTGCGCCGGAGCCGCCGACTTCTGCCTTGTCGGCTTCTCCCTCATCGGAGACGCCGAGTTCGGCCTCTTCCCAGGCGTTGGAGACACCGTCTCCTCGGTTGAGAGACTCATCCCCCTCACTGGAGTCATTCAGAAAGTGACTTGGGTCATCCTCGCCGCGGATCATATCCTCGAGGATATTTTCCTCATTTTCATCTCTGCCGTGTGGTTCCATAGTTTCTGCAAAATACGAAAGTTATTTTCGGAGCCGTCTCTGCCGTGTCGTTCAGAAAACTTATAGGAATAGAATGGTACTAGAAGGAAAGGCGCGCGTTGCTGCGCCCGTTGTTTCTAAGCGTCGTCATGGTGATATATATGACATCAGATATATATGTTTCTAAGCGTCGTCATTGTACTTCACATGAACATCTCACTTGAGCAAAATTGTACACAGCTCCAATTACACGGTGGCTAAAAAATATTCCTATTCGTACTGGAAAACTGGAAAGAAAAGAACAAGCTGGTAACGAGTGCACCGATTAAAAACATCAGAGTATACAATTGTATCAATTCCATCAATTCATACAAATCATACAATTAATTCTATCAATTCCATCAATTAATTAAAATCATACAATTCTATCAAATCCAATTACAGGGACACGATGCGCACGATGTTTATCCAATTAAAAGGATAAATAAATATGAAACATTTGCATAACATGCATAATTTATCAAATGCATAATTTATAAATGCATAATTTATAGAATGTATAATTTATAAAATGCATAATTTATCAAATGCATAATTTATAAATGCATAAAATATTAATCCTTGCATAATTTATCAAATGCATAATTTACAAAATGCATAATTTATAAATGCATAATTTATCAAATGCATAAATATTAATCTTTGCATAATTTATCAAATGCATAATTTATAAATGCATAATTTATCAAATGCATAATTTATCAAATGCATAATTTATCAAATGTATAATTTATCAAATGCATAATTTATCAAATGCATAATTTATCAATGCATAAAATATTAATCTTTGCATAATTTATCAAATGCATAATTTATAAATGCATAAAATATTAATCTTTGCATAATTTATCAAATGCATAATTTATAAATGCATAATTTATCAAATGCATAATTTATCAAATGCATAATTTATAAATGCATAATTTATCAAATGCATAATTTATCAAATGCAACTATGTGTTTCCTGTATAATGTCTCTCTTTCTCTACAGACTTAAAAAAACAGAGCAAGCAACGAGCTAGCATCAGCTACGAGCTAGCAGCAGCGAGCCAGCAGCAGCGAGCCAGGAGCAGCGAGAGCCAGCAGCAGCGATGAGGAGCATGGGGAGGAGGTAGCCCGGCGGTAGGGGGAGGGGGGAGGATGCTCGCGGCTCACCTTAGGACGACGACGGCGACGGGGAAGACGGCGACGTCCCGGCGGCGGCGCGTGGAGGCCGACGGAGGAGGCGAGGCCGGAGGAGCGGAGCGGAGGAGGCGCGGCCGGAGGAGCGGGTGGAGGAGCAGGCGGCGGAGGGCGGCCGGCGGCTGGCTCGGGCGGACGGCGGACGGCGGCGCGGGAATTTTCGGCAGCCTGACGGCACTCGATCGGGATTTGGGCTCCGGTCCTTAGCGAGAATGAGAGAAGTTGGGGGAGAAGAGGGGCTCCGGCGTGACTACTAGAGGCCTTTAGTCCCGGTTGGGGGCACCAACCGGACCTAAAGGGCCCTTTAGGTCCGGTTGGTGCCACCAACCGGGACTATAGGCCAACCCTTTAGGTCCGATTCGTATTACCAACCGGACCTAAAGGTCATTTTCGGCGGCACCGAAAAGGCGCGCGCCAAAAACGACCTTTAGGTCCGGTTGGTAATACGAACCGGACCTAAAGACCTTTGTAAATTAAGGTTTTCAAAATTGTAATAAACTTATAAATTCAATATCTTTTGATCTGTTTATCAGAAAAATGCAAATAATATATCAAATTGTCCATAAAAATGTAATCTATATATTTATTACAAATCCATTTTTGTTTGAGATTAGAGGTGAATTCATTTAATTAAAAAATTTGGAATTTGAACTTAATTAAATCATTAAACTTATAAATTCAATATCTTTTCATATGTTTATCAGAAAAATGAAATTAAAATATCAAATTGTTGATAAAAATGTAATCTATCTATTTATGACAAATTCATTTTTTTAGATTATAGGTGAATTCATTTAATTACAAAATTTGGAATTTGAACTCCATTAAGTCATTAATTAATTTTATAAATTCAATATCTTTTCATCTGTTTATCAGAAAAATGCAATTAAAATATCAAATTGTTGATAAAAATGTAATCTATCTATTTATATAATTTATATATATTCATTTAATTTATATCTATTGAATTAATTCATATCTATTTTTGCCATATTATTGAATCTCACTAAACTTTCAACATGAAAAGTGTTTAAATTTGAGCTCCAACGGTGCATTTGATATGCAGGCACTCATGAGCCACCGTTGGGCTGTATACAGAAATCCTTCAGGTAATCGACCGGATACGGTACAGAATGACAACAGTGGATCCCAATATTTTGCATACATATGCATTAATATCACACACATCTCCGGAAGTCGATAGTTTGTATTCGGTGGCTCGTGAGTGCCTGCATATCAAATTGTTCATTAAAATATCAAATTATTCATAAAAATATAATCTATCTATTTATAATAAATTCTTTTTTGTTTGAAATATGAGTTGAATTTATTTAATTACAAAATTTGGAATTTGAACACAATTAACTTATTAAACTTATAAATTCAATATCTTTTGATCTGTTTATCATAAAAATGCAATTAAAATATCAAATTGTTCATAAAAATATAATAAAAAAATGTATAATAAGACGGTTGGTGTAATAATGTATTCAAATTTTATGAAACTGTGTAATAATGTATACATCACGAATAATATCACTAACTTTGCCGGGTCCTAAGCCGGCAAAACACACGGTTTTGGTGGGATTCCGAAGCACTGGAGCCCGGCTCCGGCGAAACCGGAAGCTTGCGCATCCGTCTCGCGTCGTCGTGAGCAGCAAATCGACCTTCGATCCACAGCGGCAAGACGTCTCTGATGATCTACGACCGTCCCAAAAAGTGTTGGGAATGTCGCAGATCATCAGAGCGCCTTGCCGCTGCTTGGATCGGACCGAGGGGCATGGCTACCACTTCCACCACCACCACCACTCCCACCTCCTCGGCAATTCATCATTGCGTCACCCTAATCGAGTTGCTGGATTCAACCTACCTGAGGGTTTGTGTTTCCAACATCGTCGTTGTGTTGTCATTGTTCACTGTCCTACAGGAGGTGGCTCCAATGGCTGGCCGGTGAACAAGGACGAACACAATAATGCCAGGGAACATGCCAGCAGGTAGGCTAAATCTAGCCATTGGATTCGGTGGCGAAGGTAGACGCTCGTTGTGTGCCGTTCGCTGCAGGGACACCGCTATTTATAGGCGATTGGAAAGTGTACCTGTGGATGAGGTGGGAGTGGTGGGAGTGCTGATCCAACAGCTCACAAGACCTCAAAAGAAACACACCCCTGATCCAACGGCTCACAAGCGTTTGAAAGAAACACACGATCCGTGTGATTCTTTAGTCCCGGATGGTATTACCAACCGGGACTAGTTCTAAAAATCCAACGGCTCACAAGCCCTCAAAAGAAACACACCCCTGATCCAACGGCTCACAAGCGTTTGAAAGAAACACACGATCCGTGTGATTCTTTAGTCCCGGTTGGTTGGTGTTACCAACCGGGATTAGTTCTAAAATTCCAACGGCTCACAAGCCCTCAAAAGAAACACACCCCTGATCCAACGGGTCACAAGCGCTCGAAGGAAACACACGATCCGTGTGCTTCCGATACGGTTTGTATGCAGGTGATACCGTGTGTTTTGTATACGAACTTCTCACCAGTTTTTGTTGCAGCAGAAAGAGTGAAGCGGAGCCAGCACGATCATACATATATTGTGTAATGCATTTGACAACACTCATACATAAAAAGGTTTTGAGAACACTCATACATAAATTGTTTTATATATTATTACACTCATACTTAGATCATGATCGCTTCTTCGGTCGTAACCATGGAGTTTCTTCATTATGTAACGGGATGCTCGGGTTAGTTTTCACTGTGAATGGCGGAATTTCATCAAACTTATTATAGTCTGCTGACATGTCTATCTTGTCCTCGACTCCCACGATGTTTCGTTTCCTGAAAGATCTATGTGACGATTTGGCTCATCGTGTGATGTATTTGTTTCCTTATCTTTTCTTTTTTTCGGTCTGGAGCTCATGTCCTTCACATAGAAAACCTGAGCCACATCATTGGCTAGGACGAATGGTTCGTCTCTGTACGCAAGATTCTTGAGATCCACTGTTGTCATTCCGTACAGCTGGTCTACCTTTACCCCTTCTCCATTCATGTTGACCCAACTGCACCGAAACAAAGGGACCTTAAAAGTAGGTCCATAGCCAAATTCCCATATCTCCTCTATGTAACCATAGTATGTTTCGTTTTGTCCATTCTCGTCTGTTGCATCAAAGCGAACACCACTGTTTTGGTTGGTACTCTTTTTATCTTGGGCAATCGTGTAAAATGTATTCCCATTTATCTCGTACCCTTGGAAAGTCAATACAGTCGAAGATGGTGACGCGGCCAATAAGTAGAGTTGATCTCCAACATCGGTGTCATTCATGAGATGTAATCGCAACCAACTGCCGAAAGTCTCCATGTGTTTTTATTTAATCCAGGAGTCAGTCTTCCCTGGGTTGTTGGAGCGTACACTATTCTTGTGTACCTCGATATACGGAGCCACGAAGGTGGAACTTTGTAGAACTGTGTAGTGTGCTTGAGTGAAAGAATGCCCGTCCCTACATATCATTGCTTTCTTTCCTAGCGTGCCTTTTACACTAAGTCTCCCCTCATGCCGCGATTCAGGAAGACCAATCGACTTAATGTCGGGAATAAAGTCAACACAAAACTCAATGACCTCCTCTGTTCCATAGCCTTTGGAGATGCTTCCTTCTGGCCTAACACGGTTATGAACATATTTCTTCAAGACTCCCATGAACCTCTCGAAGGGGAACATATTGTGTAGAAATACAGGACCGAGAATTGCAATCTCGTCGACTAGGTGAAACAGGAGATGCATCATAATATTGAAAAATGATGGGGGGAACACCAACTCAAAACTAACAAGACATTGGACCACATTCTTCTGTAACCTTGTCAGACTTTCTTGATCGATTACCTTCTGAGATATTGCGTTGAGAAATGCACATAGCTTCACAATGGGTACTCGAACATTTTCCGATAGAAGCCCCCTCAATGCAATCGGAAGCAACTGCGTCATAATCACGTGGCAATCATGAGACTTCAGGTTTTGGAATTTTTTATCTGCCATATTTATTATTCCCTTTATATTTGACGAGAAGCCAGCCGGGACCTTGATACTGCTCAGACATTCAAAAAATATTTCCTTCTCTGCTTTCGTAAGAGTGTAGCTGCTTAAGTAATGACGCCCTTTATCCGTATGCTTGTTGTTTGGGTCTTTTATACGCTGCTGGTCCTCCCGTGCTTCCGGTGTATCTTTTGTCTTCCCATACACGCCGAGGAAGCCTAGCAGGTTCACGCAAAGATTCTTTGTCACGTGCATCACGTCGATTGAAGACCGGACCTCTAGGACTTTCCAATTGGGTAGCTCCCAAATTATAGATTTCTTCTTCCACATGGGCGCGTGTCCGGTAGCGACGTCTTTCGGAACAGATTGACCGCCAGTACCCTTTCCAAATATTACTTCTATGTCCTTGACCATACCAAATATAGCATCACCATCAGGGAGGTTAGGCTTCTTCCGGTGATCTGCCTCACCTTTGAAATGCTTGCCTTTCTTTCTTACGGGATGATTGGCTGGAAGAAATTGACGACACCCCAGGTACACGACCTTCTTACATTTTCCAAATATGTAACTTTAGTCTTATCTAAACAGTGCGTGCATGCGTTGTATCCCTTGTTTGACTGTCCTGAAATGTTACTAAGAGCAGGCCAATCATTGATGGTTACGAACAACAATGCTCGTAGGTCAAATTCCATCTGTTTGTGCTCATCCCACACACGTACACCTGGTTTGTCCCACAACTGTAAAAGTTCATCAACTAATGGCCTTAGGTACACATCAATGTCGTTGCCGGGTTGCTTCGGGCCTTGGATGAGCACTGGCATCATAATGAACTTCCGCTTCATGCACAACCAAGGAGGAAGGTTGTAGATACATAGAGTTACGGGCCAGGTGCTGTGACTGCAGCTCTGCTCCCCAAAAGGATTCATGCCGTCTGTACTTAGACCAAACCATAAGTTCCTTGCGTCACCTGCAAAGTCCGAGAACTCTCTCTCGATTTTTCTCCACTGCGACCCATCGGCGGGGTGTCTCAACTTCTCGTCTTTCTTACGCTCTTCTTTACGCCATCGCAACAACCTGGCATGCTCTTTGTTTCTAAATAGACGTTTCAACCGTGGTATTATAGGAGCATACCACATAACCTTAGCAGGAACCCTCTTCCTGGGGGGCTCGTCATCACCCTCAACATCACCAGGGTCATCTTGTCTGATCTTGTACCGTAGTGCAGTGCATACCGGGCATGCATTCAAATTCTCGTACTCCTCACCGCGGTAGAGGATGCAGTCATTAGGGCATGCATGTATCTTTTGCACATCTAATCCTAGAGGGCAGATAGACTTCTTTGCTTCGTACGTAGTCTCGGGCAATTCGTTATCCTTTGGAAGCTTCGGCTTCATTATTTTCAGTAACTTCTTAAATCCCTTGTCAGATAAACCAGTCTCTGCCTTCCATTTCAGCAATTCCAGTGTGGTACCGAGCTTTGTGCTGCCATCTTCGCAATTTGGGTACAGCAACTTTTTGTGATCCTCTAGCATGGCCTCCAACATCAGCTTCTCCTTTTCGGTATTGCATTCTCGTTTTGCATCAGAAATAATCCGACCAAGACCATCAGCGGGCTAATCTGATGCCCGTTGTTCTTCACCTCCTTCTTCTTCATTGTCTTCCATCGCAGTATCACCGTATTCTTCAGGGAGCATAGGATAGTTGTCATCATCCTCTTCTTCTTCATTGTCTTCCATCATAACCCCTCTTTCTCCGTGCTTGGTCCAAACATTATAGCTGGGCATGAAACCTCTCTGAAGCAGGTGGCCCTGAAGGGTTCTTGAGGAAGAATGCTCCTTGACGTTCCGACAGTCCACACATGGACAAGGCATAAAACTATCCTCTTTGTTTGCCTCAGCCACAACGAGAAATTTATACAGGCCTGCAATAAAATCGGGACTGCGTCGGTCGCCGTACATCCATTGCTGCCGTTCATCCATCTGCACATCATATAATTAGGTTTATCAAGTACCATTAGAAAAACATATTGAATACTGAAATGACCACCATACATCGACACATACAATATTTCTGTATCAATTACAGATGGAAAGGATAAAGGTTGCTAATTAACCTCGATCGATCGGAGGAAAGAGAGAGGACAAAGCCTAAGGGTGGCTCGGGCACCTCATATCATTTTGTGTGAACTAAAATGTGGCTCGGGCATTTCATCGAACACCTCTAGTGCATAGCAAAGGAAAACAAACTAGCACCCACCTCTCACACCTCCAAGCAGAAAAAAAATAGAGGAGTAGAAGTTGGCTGCTGGCTTTATAGGCAGGGGACTATTAGTCCCGGTTTGTGCGGTCAACCGGGACTAATGCTCTGAGGGAGCTTTACTCCCGGTTGATAGCACGAACCGGGACTAATGCCCCTGGCCCAACCGGGACTAATGCCTCACGGGAGCCTGGCCGGTCGAACCGGGACCAATGCCAGAACCGGGCCTAATGGCTCCCCCCCCCCCCCCCCCTTCCCAAAGACCATTTTTCCACTAGTGTCTTTGGCAAATGCAACAACTGAAATAATTTGGCTTCAGACCCTTGAGGTAACTAGGTGTTGATCATCCAAAGGCTGCATCTTTATGGTGCGATAATTTTGGTGCCACTTACTTACTCATTAAATCTAAAATTACATGCCAGAACCAAACATATAGAAGTGGATTATCACTTTGTTTGAGAAAGAGTTGAAAATAAACTCCTTGAGTCAGACAACTTGAAGCTTTCCGAAACAATCTTTTGTAGATAGGCTAGTAGGTTGGTCTTCAACGATATGCTGGAATGATCGCACACGATTTTTCTAACCGTCAGCGATTTTCAACGCCATCGCCCACCCATGGATAGCGACGGAGCCATAAATCGTGCGATAACCGATTTCGACCGTTTGGGATTGTCCGATCTGTACTAGCGTGATGTGGTTGTTTGTAATAGTTTGTGTGATGTAAACCGCTTACTCTATTTTCTGTAGATTAAGCTGTAACTTCTAATGTAAACTTAACAACCAAACACGTCCATAGAGGCTGATTTTGAAAGTGTTCATAAACTCTTGAACGTCAGGATTATACCTACATGAGATCAAGTTATAGATGGGTTCAGTTAAACCACTTTCAATAAGACAAATTGAAAATTTTCGAAACAATCTCAATTAAGATAAGTTGTAATTGAGAGGGGATGTTGAAATATTGGGGACACGTTGTAGTGCTGTACCGTGTCACATATGTTGTACCGTGTCTTGTAATTAGGTTATTAGGTTGTTAGCCTGATGTAGTTGTTTATACCAGTTGGTATGATGTAAACCGTAAACCGATTGCTCTCTTTCTTGTAATTCTTAGCCTTTATGGTTTTAACTTGTGTGATGTAAAAATCTTAGCCATTGGGCGCTATATTAACACGGAAAGGACCCGAGGCAAAGGCACACTTGACAACATTTTTCACAAGATGGTCTTCCACTGGCTCATCAACTTGTACCGCGCCGCCTGCAACACCAAGCCATCCACCGCTGCCGCCGCCGCCATCCCATCTACGATCGACAAGATGGTGGTGTGCGACTTCCATGGTGGGCTGCTGAGGTCCACCACCCTGTTCCCCTACTTCATGCTCTTCGCCTGCGAGGGCGGCAGCCTTCTCCGGGCGTTGCTCCTGCTCTGCTCCTTCCCGCTCATATGGGTCCTCGGCGAGCTCTCGAGCGCTGGTGTCCGGGTCATGGCGTTCGTCGCCTTCGCCGGGCTCAGGCCACGGGATGCTGACCTCGTGGCCCGCGCCATCCTGCCCAAGTTCTACATGGAGAGGCTCAACGCGCAGGTGTACGACAACCTCTGGCTGCCAGCCAAGAGGAAGGTGGTGGTGACCATCACGCCCAGGTTGATGGCTGAATGGTTTCTCAAACACTACATGGCCGCGGACGTGGTGATCGGGTGTGAACTTCAGACCGTCAAGGTTGGACGCCGCTTCTACTTCACCGGGTTGCTCCGCCGGCCAGCTCCGGTGGCGCCGGTCTTGACCGTGGCCGAGGTTGCCGTCGTTGGCAGCTCCAGCCAACTCGGTCACTTCTTCGTTCCCTACTGCAAGGTACGTGCATGCAGTTAAGGCTTACGTGTAGTGTTCGCCTTATTGCCATAATCCTCGTTTATGGGCGGCTACTTTTGCACCAACACATTTCTTGATGCGTCCAAGAAATAATGAGAGTGACACACATTTTCTCTTGGTATCACTTTCAGCCTATCAAATTCTAAATGGTATGCATTATTATTAGGAGACAAACGACGTTACCATACCATACCGTACGATAACATCTCTCGGCCCGGAAAGTGAGCGCGAGTGACACATATTCTCTTAGTATCACTTTCATCCTTTCATGTTCTCAACAGTATGCATTACTTTCGCGTGTGTGCTTCGTGTGGGTGGCCATGTCGCTGATGGTAGTGCCCAATATGGTCGTGTTCCATGACGATATTGGTGCATTTGTATCGGTTTTAGGCGGTTTTCCGTTAATTAACCGGCCATCTTTGTTCTTCTTAATCAATGAAAATGGCAAGTCTTTTGCCTTGTTTAAAAAAAAATAACAAGTCTCGACCGTGACAGGATAGGGGCGGGGCTAACACAAGAATTCAGCGGAGGTGGTCAGGTCGGATACAATATGCTTGTTACGAAGAGTAACATTGAAATCGTATTTGAATAAAGTTTATAGTGTGATCATTTTAATTTTGTAACACGTGAGACATGTATTTTTATAATGAGAGTGTGACACATTTTCTCTTTGTATCATTCCATCCTATCACGTTCTCAATAGTATGCATTCCATGTAGGATGTGCCCTTTTGGCCCTATGCACCATTTTACATGATGGAATGGAGAATGTTTAACCATTCCCATATTACTACATAGATCGTCTGAATGTGACCGAAAGCATTTTTAATATGACTGACATGGAGCGGCTGAAGTTGTAAATCAAATATCAAAGCTCGAAATGTCGGGTCATACTAATTTGAAGAGGGGGGTATTCTGTTTTTCGCATGTTCACGACAGTAACTGGAGACTATGTGAGAACCCATGGTATTATCCTTAGGTTTTCATATAGTGGAGACAACTTCAGTCATAATTTACCAATCGGCTAGTTTTCAGTTTGTTGAGTGCTGGACGTCAAGTGTAATTTCTTTGTTTCTTCCTTCTTTATGTAAATCGGTTGATTTTAGAATGACAAGTACTCTAATAAATAACTTTTTTTTTTCATGTGTTCCTGTCCGTTGACCATGTGATAACGGTAGGAAGTTTACACCGTGAGCAAGGAGAGCGCCAAGACAGACCGACTGCCGCGTGCGAGGTACCCGAAGCCACTCATCTTCCACGACGGCCGCCTCGCCTTCCTCCCCACCTCCACCGCCATACTGGCCTTCTTCCTCTTCCTACCACTCGGACTCATCCTCTCCGTCATCCGCATCACCATCGGCCTCGTTCTACCCTACAACATCAGCTTTGCAGCTAGCGCCTTCTTCGGAGTTCGCTTCCGCACCTCTGGTATTCCGAAAGGCGGCGCCAAGCGCAGGGGTGTCATGTTCGTGTGCACGCACCGGACGTTGGTCGACCCGATCATGCTCACGGCGGTGCTGAAAAAGCCCGTGCCAGCCGTAACCTACAGCCTCAGCCGGCTCTCCGAGATCCTCTCACCCATCAAGACGGTGAGGCTGACACGCGACCGCGACCGCGACGCCGAGATGATGTCACGGCTGCTGGAGCAGGGAGACCTCGCGGTATGCCCCGAGGGCACAACATGCCGCGAGCCCTACCTGCTGCGGTTCAGTCCGCTGTTCGCTGAGCTTGCTGACGACCTGGAGCCCGTTGCGCTGGACGCGCAGGTGACCTCGCTCTACGGCACGACGGCAAGCGGACGCAAGTGGCTCGACCCCATTGCGTTCTTCGCCAACCCGGTGCCAGCCTACCGGGTAGAGTTCCTGGGTGCTGTGCCAGAGGATCAGACCCGCAAAGGGGGGAGGACCGGCATCGAGGTAGCCAACTGGATCCAGCAGCGGCTCGCTGACACACTTGGGTTTGAGTGTACAGGGCTTACTCGCCGCGACAAGTACAATATGCTCGTCGGAAACGACAACGTGGTTTGCAAGTAGAGCAAGTCAGAATGCGTCAACGTTTGTTGTTGTAATCTCTAATATTATGTTGGAAATAATCTCACCAAGTCATGTTTCTTTCTACGAATTGCGAGGGGACATTTCAAGCCCACTCATTGTGTCTGAAATCGGTTACGGAGACGTTAAACATAGTAAATTCTAAATGATATTATTTTCTCGCTTAAATCATAAAAAGTTACAAACCATCAAACGTAGAAAAGTGCATTTGACTACATCATGAAAACTGGATTTGATTACATCATGAAAAATACATTCACCAGAGATTTTTGTTTTAAGATAATAGCACTGTTTTATATGATTCATTTTAATCTATGATCGAATTATTAATTTAAATTTCCCAAAACATCATGTCGCCCTAGTTATCAACCCGTGCACCTGCACGGGCTAGTCATATAAAGGAAATCAACTACTGTGATGTTTTGGTAACATTATTTATGTGAACACTATAAAAAATTGCAAGGGCATCGTCTTTACCATATTGAAAATGTCTAAGGATTTTATTTCAGTAAACTAATACCTATTAATTTTGTTAAACATATTTAACTTGTTGCCTAAGGTTAATTGAGACATTTCCAAATTATCCATTTTGTAACGTAGAGTAGTGGTATTTTGATTTATTTTTACTTCCTTCCCACTGTTTCTGACTCTTAAATCCATGTGATCTATAAGCTCACTGATATGTATGTTGTATGCAGACTACGCCGATTCAATTCAGATTGCTCAAAATTGTGTTGAATAATAATGTCGGTGATTTACTACATATATATATCTTGACATAATTAATCCCTACTATGTTTAAGTGACCACAAAATTCTTCTCAGCATATCATCAACACTCCTTAGTTGTGTCATAAATCATAATTATGTCCAATACCTTAGGTCAATTATTTGACTCACCTATCTGAAAAGCAAATGTAAAATAAAACTTAAGAAACATTGACCGTAATTGTTCAAATAAGTCTATTACATAACGATTTTACAAATTACACCTAAAGAAAATTTTAAATTTCAGTTTATGTGTGATCCATAGAGAATCATTTTTATGATTTATCCAATAATGAAACAAACATTATCAATGGAAGAAAAATCCTAGGAACAAATATATTTGAAAATCGTTTTGAAATTACTTTCAGCATGAAGTGAATAGACGTACATTGTCCATATCAAGTTGAAACCTTGTGGGGGGTCAGTTGTTATCAAATCAATCGGATATGTCTACGTTGATACTTCTATTGTAGCAACACCATTCTCTCAAATCGCGAATCCTAACCTATATGCATATGTTCATGTTGCTACAAAACTGATCTATGTAGTTCTACAATGACGCAATGTGAACTTATGCAGGTACTATGAGATTAAGAAAAGTATGTCGCTCTTTTCCATGGGTTTAGTTACATTGATATTTAAATCTTACTTACCTAGGAAAACAACACATGTTCATTTTTTGGGAAACCGTGGGCTAATAACTTTTACCTTCATGCATGGCTTGTGCTAAATTTGTTTGCATGTTATCTAGATCAAGGTGGTAACACTAGCACAGGAAAGCTTACCCGTGGCGCATCAAAATGGCTTACTCGTGGCGCAGGGGCCTGCGCCACGGATTGCCACGCCACGGGTAATACTTAGCCGTGGCGCAGGTACCCATATGCGCCACGGGTATATTTCGTTAGCGGTGGCGCACATGTCCTGGTGCGCCACGAGTAGCTAGCCGTGGCGCAGGCGCGTATGTGCGCCATGGCTAAGGAGGCATACCCGTGGCGCACCACCCCGTTGTGCGCCACGGCTAGGCTTTTTGGTGCGCCACGGCTAAGGTTTTCTGTATTTTTTTATATACTACGTATTTATATAGATCCTAATACAGGTATTTATACAGACATATTCTATAATACAATTTGCAGAACAATACACATAATACATAGATCACATGCATTATAACTGAAAATAGATATAAGTAGACAAAATTATATACATCACATGCATCCCATCGGAATCGAGTAGCAAGTTCGATCATCACATTACAAACTAAAGAATGTTTAATTACAACACGAATTCCATCGATTGTTTGAACATAAGCTAAGACATCTAGATAAGCTAGGCATCGACGGTCTTCGGGGCCGGGAAGGGGCGGACGCCGTCTTTCGTCGTGAAGGGCCGGATGTCGCCTTGTGCTTTTAAGCGCCGGTACATCTCCGCATTATCGAGTGGAGCGCCGTCGTAGTAGAACATGCCTCCAACAGTGCAGACATTGTGTACGATGATCCGCGCGAACGTCTCCTGGATGCGATAGAATTCTTGTCGGAGATCACGATCTTGGATCGTCGCCAAGTGTTCGGCCCAGCGTTGTAGTTGTTCTGGCAACTTGAGTCGCTCTGCATCCCGTACGAAGGCACGGATCTGATGGATGGCGTAGTAGGCATCCCTCTCGCTGTTCTTTGGTTGCGTGACGCACGCAAAGTTGATAATGTGGTGGAATGATACCACACCTCCTCTTCCAAATCTCTTCCTTTTGAAGACGCCTCCCCTCATACTGAAGCCAACTAGAGCATTATCCAGAGCCTTCTTGAGGTTGGTGTAGTCTTTCGGTTTGTCCTCCCTACCCGAGTCCAAATATGTGACTACGGAATATTTCGGGCAAAGAACGAGCAGGACGCAATACTTGTCTCTAGGCAAAACAATTTAGACAGAGTGTTAGAAAAATAATGATAGAAATCTAATGAAGCATCTTCATTATGGCGTAGAGAATGACTACTTACTCGGGATAGTAAGGCAAGAGAATGTAATCCTTCCACTTATTCTCCACCATGATTTCTTCGAGGTGTTTCGACATAAATTGCCAGCCTTCATGGCTTCTGAAGTTGGTCTCGATCATGTAGTAGGGGTCCGCTATCGCGACGCCCCCGATCTTCTCTTTTAGGACCTGGTGGGTCGTACTGAGACAGAATAAACGGACTAAATGAGGATGGAGCCGCTTCAAGTAAAACATCTTGAAGATGTCATCAAATCGCACGGACAGCAAATCTGCCGACTCTTGTTTGCAAAAGCCATCAACTGCCTCTGGCACGTTGGCAGTGAAAAGCGGGTGTGGGTGTGTTGGATCTTTCATTTTAAAAAGATCCAGCTCTCGTGTCAGAACACGCTCATGCAGCATCTGCATATGCCCACTCATGAGTTGGAGCACATCAGGCGGTACGATCGGTCGATCCGCAATATGTATTTCCCGCGCAACATCTTTGCTCGGTCCTGGTCCGTCCTTAAACCGGATCGGCCGCGGAGCCGCCGGCTGGCTGCTAGAGGCATTGGCACCCTGCTGCGGCTTTGGAGGCAGCGATGGCTGGCTGGCGGATGCATAGTCGCCCTTCCTAGTTCTTTTCCGCCCCTTCTTAGGCTTCGGAGGGATGCCTCCTCCGGCCGCTAGCGCTTCACGACAGGTCCCAAGTAGTGTGTTGGGGCTCAGGATAGCTTGTGTTGCTTCTTACTGCATGAAGTCGTCGGCTGGAGGTGTCTCTTGAGAATCGAATAGACGCTTCGTGCATGCGGCTTTATCTGCTTGACCAGCGGGCTCGTGCGTGTGCGGAGCAGTCGGCGGTTCATCAAGAGGAGCCATTAATCCTCCATCGTCGCAGCGGTCATCATCGATGTAACAGTCATCGAAGATGTCATCTTTCTGTGCCGCGGGCTCTTTAAGTTGTGGTGGTGCTGGTGCGATGGCCTTGACAGGGTTTTGCCCCAACCCGACTTGCAGTGTTGCCTGTGGAGTGTCCGGGCTTAGACGGATCCGGGTTTTTGGCCATACCATGGCCCAGGGGATGCAATCACGGAGGAGCAGATGGTCCTCGGCTCCCACGGGTTGATAAGTAGGATCCACCTCATTGCAGCCCGAGAACACCCTAATCAGTGAAACCTTAAAGCAGCCATTGGGTATCGGCGTGTTGTGGTGCATGCGATTTTTGGGCGCAATGATGGTAGCCCTAGCAACATCCTTCAACTCTCCATTCACATGGTGTAGGAGAGTGCATCTAGTGTCGCCCTGCGAAGAACATGCATGTAGGGCATTAGAGGTGCAAGGCAAAGGCAAAATGGATGAAGTAATATGCGTTGAGCCTACGACGCTTAGATACCGTGAGGGCGTCGAGCTCGGCCATTGTCGAGACACCACCGACGGCTTGCGACACGAAGTCGGAGTGGGCGCCGCTTGGGGGGTTGCCGGCCGGCGAATTCTCCGGAAGAGGCGACGACGTGGTGTGGACCGGCAGATTATCCCGAACAGGTGGAGGTGACGGCGCGGTGTTGGCGGACGAAGCCGCCGATGCGGTGTTGGCCGTGTTGCCTCCAAAGTTGGGCACTGGACACAGCCCTTGTCGACCTCCGTCGATCCAATCCGTTACCGAGGTCACGACGGAAGGAAGGAAACCGACGAGCACCTTGGCCACTAGTTCGTTGACTATATCCTCCTACTTGCGCTTCTTCCTCTCCTTCCGCGTCTCCTTGTACTCGGCATAATAGTCACACCATAGGGCCTTGCCATGGTCGACAACACGGCCACCTGATGACGGCTTGTCCAGATCCCGCCCCTTGACCTTGTTCAACGCCGCGTTGAATAGAGTGTCCCACACGGGCTTTGTCGATCCCTGGGAGGAGCTCTCATCCGCGGCTCTAGAACTTTCTATATACTCCAGAGCCTTTTGGAACATCACGACTGCAGGATCTGTCTTAAGTTCCTTGGTAACTGGGTCATCCGTGAACCGAGCCCTGACAAAATTTCTAGTCTGCTTTTCTTTAAATTTGTCGAAGGGGTTAGGGATGCCCTTTTCTGCCCACTCAGCGTCCTGCTTCTCCCATTTTGGCTCTGCCGCGAAATAACCACCACTTCCGAGATGGTGGTGACCTACATTCTTCGAGTTCATCCACCTGCCCCATTCACTCATTTTCTTCGATACAGGTAGTCCGAGCCTGCCCGGGAAAATCCTAAGGTCTTCTTCATTGACCCGCTCCATGTTCCAGATCTCCTCGGGACTTTTATCGTCTTGGATCAATTTTTTGACCCTACCTCTCCAGCTGGCCAAGGCCTTGCTCATCTTCGTGAGGGCAAAGTTGTTGATGGCATTGAGTTTTTTCATATCATGATTACCGTCTTCATCGGCCCTGTAGGCCGGCGGGAACTCATACCGTTCGTGCAGCCTCTTGATGAGACGGAGGCGCAAACCCGCTTTATTAGCATCCCTTATGTTATCCTCATAGACCGGGACGACGTCTCGAAGGATGCATGCCACTTGGAGGCCATACCCTACGGCGACCCATTTAGGCTCTAGAGGCGCCCCACCGTCGGACACTTGGGTGATCGCTAGCTTCAAGGCCCGGACCTTGTTCTTACTCCTCTCCTTCCTAGCCTTTTTGGCTTGGCAACCATCTGTGCGTTCTCCGCCATCAGTGGTTGCGTCGCCATCCCCGGCGCCACTAGTAGTGGTATCGTTGCCATCCTCGGTGCCACTATTATTGGCGCCCTCGTCACCATCTGATGCCCACAAGTATAGGGGATCGCTGAAGTCTTCGTTGGGAAGTATTACCCAAATTTATAGTTCGACACGATGGGAACACAAGAATATCAATAAGACCTTAGCAATTGAGGCGTCACTCTCAACCACACCTGTATATCAATAACTTGCAGCAGTAGTAGTGATGGCAGTAAAGGATTCAAGCGAGCAGAAATAAAAGAGCAATAGTAACAAGGATTTCCCAGTTCTCACCGAAAAAGTGAAAGTGTAACTCAGAGATTTAAAACGTAGGCATGAGGTGACAGCGGGGCGTTGCATGAATGAGATTGATCATATAATAAAGTAAAGCTAGCAATGGGGCTTTTCTCTAACTCCGATATATGTAGGTATGTGTTACTTAAATAGTTGTGCATACTAACCAACAGAATTTGCACAACATTTATTGCCCTATCTTCCCATTTCACCGGGGCCAACTTGGAACTACAGGTAATTAAGGTCCACCCTTTCGTGTAGACCGGGACAATGCATTAACACTCCATGAACACATAGGATCCTCAAACTAGAACATCTCCCCCTTGTTTTCCCTATATGTCACTTTTAGGGTTCGCAGGTTCAACATAATAGCAGGTGATACACTTTGCAGGTAAATACTAAACTCAATTATATGATGAAGCAAAAAGGTTCAGTACTGAAATCATGCCACTCGGGCCCTAGTAGCAAGCATTAAACATAGCATAAGTGCACCAACACAATACAAAAGCATCCTCAAGATAAACCCTAAGATTATCGAACAACGGGTACATGGTCAATCTCATCCAATCCCCATCCACCTCACATGCCTACAGCAAACTACTCACACATGGTGATGGAGAAAGAGCTCATGGTTGATGGAGATGAAGGCGGTGAAGATGGCGGTGAAGACGGCCTCCGGATCCCTCCACCGGAGGAGAAATCCTGGATCAATCTGTCCCCGAAACGAAGAACGTGGTGGCGGCGGCGGTGTGTTTCGCGAAAGCTCCTCCCCTCCTAGGGCAAGCGTTTTTTCTCATATATGAAGGTGTACGTCGAAGACCGGAGGCGAGGCGGTGCCCGAGGCCCATTTGGGAGGGGGGCACGCTGCCAGGTACAGGGGCTGCGTGGGGCCACCCCTTTTGGCCCTTCGGCACCCCCTCGTGTCTATCTTTTTGTCCATGGTGCTTCTTTTGCAGAAAAAATGGCGTGGTATTTTTCCCCGATTTTATTTCCTGCAAAAATAGCCAGAGGAGAGACTTTGCTAAAAACAGCGTCAGAATCAGCAGTTTCATTCAAATATGGAAGGATCTCGGAGCAAATTATGCGGCAAAGTGCTTGGAAAAGTGGATGCATTTTGGATGCATCAGCTCCCCCAAGCTTAGCTCGTTGTTTGTCCTCAAACAACTCAAACATAGTGCAGAAGCGATAAAAAGACTTTGACAAGAACTTTGCATTGCATTTGTAACACTGTTTAATAGCAACAAGTATTCAACATATAATTCCTACAACAACTAACAGAATGCTAGCAAAGGTATATCTCATCAATGTTAAAGCATCTATACATGTTGCAAGAGAAATAACACATAGTGTTAATACTTGGATGAGTTTGCCTAACTGTAGAGATAAACAAAGGTTCTTGCATCGCTTTTGATTGAATCATGTATTGATCAGTGAACTCATTGTGCTTACAACCTTGCTCTTAAATTTATCAAAACATTTGATGTTCCCTATTATGACTCACATGCTTGAGAAACTTGTAGTTAAAAGCCTCATGCCCCGTGAATACGAGTACCTACACCATGTGTTACTCAACTCGTGTAGCTAGGCAAGCTCGAGTTTTTTTTCAGTCATTGCAAGAATAAAAGCATCATTAAGAGCATCAACCGGGGTACCTCTTGTCCCAGGACATGGACAAGCCCATGTCCAAACAACAAGACAAACGGACAATGAACAATCTCAAATCTTCTTTTATTTACTAATGGTTTAGCTTTTTATTACAAAGTGCATCACTGAATGTTCACTATGATATGCCGTAAATTTCCACCATGAATGATGCATGGCTTAAGTTGGCGGCCCGGGCGTCTCTCTAGCCAATTATTCCCACTCCTCAAACTTGCTAAGTTTCCACATTTATTTCGACATGATAGGCATCCATAGACAAAAGTATATGATATCAACTAATTTTTAATTTAAGTGCAATGTTAAAAGCTTTCCATGTGTTAGCACATTTAAGCTAGCTCCTAACCACTAAGCTTGTCAAGCATATGACTTTATTTTTAACATTTGAAAAATTCTTTCACTTTATCTGTGGTTGACAAGTTTAGTAAGCACAATGGGATGCATAGACCTTTGTTTCGAACTACAGTTGTTCAAACCATAGCCAAGTATTATCCCTAAATAATATCTCACTTGCATCATCATACACACTAAAACATGGAGAAGATAAACATTTGCTACCAGTTCCCTAGTTGTTAAAGAAACTACGATGTGCACACTTGTTGTTATTAAAAAGCCCTCATAAGCACGGCAAAGGTGTCATACCTTTCATCTATTTCATGCATATTAGCTCATCATTGTTGTTCGACTCTCCCAACTCGAACTGCACAATAAAAACTCAAATCTGCCAGAAAATGTCAGCATACAGTGCTGTTTTTACCCTACATAAACACCTCAGAAAAATCTCATAATTTACAGGTGTGTAGGTTATGAAAAGTTGCATTCGTGGTTAAAATTTCAGCTCAATTGGAGTTACAGAAAAAAGATTAAAAATAAAACTGTGAGCATATTTCAGCAATTCCTGCACCTCCATTTTTGCATCGGATTCAAGAAAACGAAAATCTTTTTGTTCTTTTTGGTGTTTAGAAGCATAAAGTAAATGACCAGAAGTAAATAAGCAAGAAGAATAAATAGAATCTTTTTGTGTTTTTGCAATTTCAAAGAAAGAAACCGAAACAAAATAAGAGTGATATAAAACAACGAAATGAGAGGAAGAGAAGTACTCCCCCAAGCTTGCAGTCAAGCTAATATCCTGAGTGGTAGCCATATCCACCACTTCCACCTCCAGGGTGGTAACCATATGGGTAGCCTCCCATGCCTGGGTATTGTGGCCTCTCTTGAGGTTGGTACACCTGCATCGCTGGAGCTTGTGCCTCCTCCTGCGGTGGCTCTTCCCTCACGATCCACTTACCAGTGCTCTTTTATTCTTGTGCCTGTGAGTCTCGGGCCCTTCGAATCTGAAGGTAGAGAGGAACTCTCGTGAGAGCTCCTCGTATGTGTCCTGTGGGTTTTGAGCAAATGTCAGCAACCCGGTCGATGTGGCAAAGGAGTTGAAATCCCCTTCCATTCCCCATTGTTGAAGAACACGGGGGTCTTGCCATCTCGTCGTGTGAATCCTCAACTTCTCCCCCACAAATGATGCGGAGTCCTCCCAAAGGTGATTGTCATCGTAGTTGAGGGAGACTCTGCATGCTCTTCTCTTGGGCCTTGAGCTCATCCTAAGCAATCCTTTGCCCTTGCTAAACAAGGTACCTTGCTGCCCATAAATAAATCTCAACAAAAATCAAGATGTGAAACTATAATACAACATTAAGCCATCCACCTCTAGTCTCCACATCAATATCATGCATCAATATCAACTAGAAAACTTGAATCCATGGATTTCTCAATCATATTTAGTGACACCTAGTGCAGAAAAATACTTCATATACAAAGCACAAGAACAAAAACTAATTGGATGATTGGAGAAGTCACATACCTAGGAGTAATCCCACCAAACAGATTCGACAAAGCTGCTCTAAACTTGGAGATCCAAGGAGAGCAGCAAGAGAGCACGAATTTTTTTTGGAGAAAATACCTGGAGCTGGTTTTCTGTCGAGAGGAAGGAGATGAGCCCCGACTCCTCACCTAACTCCACCTGTGGACCAAAGTGGGGGGTCCCACGTGGCCAGGTATAGTGGCCGCGTGGGGCACCTTCTTTTGGTCCCTGGTGTCCCTCTTTTGGCTGTGAGCTCTCCCGTGAAAATAACTTACCTCTGAATTTTTGAGAAAATTTTCTACAGAGACTTTTCAAAACTAGATTTCTAAAATTTCTGCACTTTGAAATAAATATGCCCAAGCAAATATTCTAAGAATTCTTGAGTATATAAAATAAAAAATGCAAGCAATCTTTATAGGAATCAAGTTTGCATCATTTCCACATTAATAATGAGGTTGATCAGGTCTCATTAATAATATGTAAAAGATATAACACATGATCTTTATTTTTATATGTAAAGAAGAGATTCAAGTTACCACATATTTGATTGGAATAGTTCCAAACATTATGGTAGCATATTTTGGTTCAGGAGGTGGTAAGGGAATTTCGAAGCTTCCAACTATAAGAGCATTTCTTTTAATGCAATTCACCATTTGGTTTACCATTGTAACAGCTTTCTTCTTGGGGAAATAGATAGTGTGCTCCTTTCCTTTAACGTTGAATGTCACTTTGCTTTCAGTGCAATCTATCACAGCCCCTGCAGTGTTTAAGAAAGGTCTACCAAGGATAATAGACAAGTTATCATCCTCAGGCATGTCTAATACAACAAAGTCTGTAGGGATTAACACATTAGCAACAGAAATAGGTACATCCTCACATATTCCAATAGGTATAGCAGTTGATTTATCAGCCATTTGCAATGAAACTTCAGTTGGAACCAATTTGTTTAAGTCAAGTTTCTTATACAAAGAGAAAGGCATGACACTAACACCAGCCCCCAAATCACATAGTGCATATCTCACATAGGTTTCTTTAATTTGATAAGGAATAGTTGGAATACCGGGATCTCCACGTTTTTCAGACACCTTCCCTTTGAAGGAGTAATCAGCAAGCATGGTAGTAATAGCATCAGTAGAAATCTTTCTTTTATTAATGACAATATCTTTCATGTATTTTGAATAAGGAGGAATTTTAATAGCATCAACAAGCGGAATTTGCAAATATAAAGATTTAATCAACTCAAAGGACTTCTCAAATCTAGTGTCGTCCAAAGTTTTCATTACCTCTTGAGGATATGGTATGGGTCTTTGTACCCCTGGATCCCTTTCTTTACCTTTTTGTGGATTTGGATGGTTTTTCTTCTTGTTCTTCTCAGTAGATGGTTGAGGGTCTTCCTTCTCAGCTGCTTCAGGTTCTTCAACATTTTCATCTTCTTGTGGTTCTTCTTCAGGTGAGGATGATTCCTCCTCTTCATTATTATTATCTTCAGTCTCAGCATCAGAAATAGAGATATCATTATCTTGTTCTTCAGAATCATCTTTATCTTGGTTTTCATTGGAAGATTTGCTTGCAGAAAGTCTCTTTTCTCGAGCTTCTTGCTCTTTCCTCTTAGGATGGTCTTCAGGATAGTCGGGTCCTGAGTACTTGCACCTCCCCTAGTATTAACTCCACAAACCTGTTTCTTCACGTTAAGCTTTTCATACAATTTCTTTTGAAGATAAATCATTTGTTCTACTTGATTATTCATCATCTCACAATGTTTAACAATTGTTTTTACCTCTCCCACATTAGCATGCAAACTTTCACGAAGAAATTTAATTTTGTGAGAGTTTTCCATGATAATCATTCTAATATTATGCTCTTCAGGATCATGACGATAAGCAAAATCATTCTCATATGATACTTCAGTAAAAGATGTTACCATTTCATTACCTTTTGTGGTGCTAATAACATTGACTGGGATAGGGAAACATGGTTGATCATTAGGAAGTTTGACACCCATTTCAGATAATTCCTTGAGATGAGAGGTTTTAATTCCCTTCTCTTTAATGTCCTTTGAGGCTTCTTTCATTGCCTCTTTGTCCAGTTTGAGTATACCTCCTTTCTTCTTCGTAAATATCTCATCAGTATTCCAATCATCATAATTCTTTGAGATAGTTTGCAATAACTCAATTGCTTCATCAACGGTCCTTTCCCTGAAAACATTACCTGCAATACTATCAAGATAGCCTCTGGTGTTTTCAGTTAGTCCATTGTAAAATATATCAAGTATTTCATTATCTTTGAAGCCATGGGTAGGACATTTCCTAACCATCTTATTATACCTCCCCCAAGCTTGGGGTAAATACTCGTTCTCTTTCTGTGAAAAATTACTAATCTCAAGGGTTAGAGCATGAATTTTATTAGGAGGGAAGTACTTATTAAAGAACATCCGCAAACATTCTTCCTTGATAGTAATACATCCAGGTTCTAAACAATTATACCAAGTTTTAGCACTTCCTCCCAATGAAAAAGGAAACAATTTTAAGAAATAGTGGCGTTGGTTAATTTCGTCTTTCCCAAATAACACAGATAAATCATGCAAATCAGCAATGTGATCGAAAGGAAACTCATCCTCTCTCCCATAAAACTTAGACTTCTCAGCCATTTCAATAATTTTAGGATCAACATTAAACTCATAGTATTTATCATTAATTTTAATAGCTGGACCATTCATTTTATCAGTAACAGGAAAATAGTCATCAAGAGGAGAATTTATATAGCTAGCAAGTTTATCCATTTCATCATAATCTGGACTCATGAAAGCCTTAATAATAGCATCCTCTTTCTCAGAAGAAGTTTCCATATCATCACAATATCCCCTATCTTCTAGTTCAGATTCCACATTTTTATAAATAGAAGATTTAGGATTCTCAGGTGTTTCAGTTATCTCAGGTATTTCAGGAATTTCAGGTGTTTCAAGTGTCACTTCTTTGTCTATGCTACCACATGTTAAATCACTTTCATTACTAGTAGATATTTTAGACAAAGGTGAACTAGAAACAATTTTTCCCTTTTTCTTAGGAACAACAGCAGAAGCAACATCAGGTGAAAAGTTTTTCCTACTTAGCAAGTCCTTACCTCCTCGAGTAGTGGAAGGCCTCACTTCCTTAATAGTTTCCTTTTCCTTTCCCATGGTTAGGAACAAGCGAATGCAGCAAATAAATGATATCAAGTTGTCTTACCAATAAAGCTAGGTTCCCCGACAACGGCGCCAGAAAACGTCTTGATGCCCACAAGTATAGGGGATCGCTGATGTCTTCGTTGGGAAGTATTACCCAAATTTATAGTTCGACACGATGGGAACACAAGAATATCAATAAGACCTTAGCAATTGAGGCGTCACTCTCAACCACACCTGTATATCAATAACTTGCAGCAGTAGTAGTGATGGCAGTAAAGGATTCAAGCGAGCAGAAATAAAACAGCAATAGTAACAAGGATTTCCCAGTTCTCACCGGAAAAGTGAAAGTGTAACTCAGAGATTTAAAACGTAGGCATGAGGTGACAGCGGGGCGTTGCATGAATGAGATTGATCATATAATAAAGTAAAGCTAGCAATGGGGCTTTCTCTAACTCCGATATATGTAGGTATGTGTTCCTTAAATAGTTGTGCATACTAACCAAGAGAATTTGCACAACATTTATTGCCCTACCTGCCCATTTCACCAGGGCCAACTTGGAACTACAGGTTATTAAGGTCTACCCTTTCGTGTAGACCGGGACAATGCATTAACAACACTCCATGAACTCATAGGATCCTCAAACTAGAACATCTCCCCCTTATTTTCCCTATATGTCACTTTTAGAGTTCGCAGGTTCAACATAATAGCAAGTGATACACTTTGTAGGTAAATACTAAACTCAATTATAAGATGAAGCAAAAAGGTTCAGTACTGAAATCATGCCACTCGGGCCCTAGTAGCAAGCGTTAAACATAGCATAAGTGCACCAACACAATACAAAAGCATCCTCAAGATAGACCCTAAGATTATCGAACAACGGGTAGCATTACATGGTCAATCTCATCCAATCCCCATCCACCTCACATGCCTGCAGCAAACTACTCACACATGGTGATGGAGAAAGAGCTCATGGTTGATGGAGATGAAGGCGGTGAAGACGGCCTCCGGATCCCTCCACCGGAGGAGAAATCCTGGATCAACCTGTCCCCGAAACGAAGAATGTGTTGGCGGCGGCGGTGTGTTTCGTGAAAGCTCCTCCCCTCCTAGGGCAAACGTTTTTTCTCATATATGAAGGTGTACGTCGAAGACCGGAGGCGAGACGGTGCCCGAGGCCCATTTGGGGGGTGGGGGGCCCACGCGGCCAGGTACAGGGGCCGCGTGGAGCCACCCCTTTTGGCCCTCCGGCACCCCCTTATGTCCATATTTTTGTCCAACATGCTTCTTTTCCAGGAAAAATGGCGTGGTATTTTTCCCCGATTTTATTTCCTGTAAAAATAGCCAGAGGAGAGACTTTGCTAAAAACAGCGTCAGAATCAGCAGTTTTATTCAAATATGGAAGGATCTCGGAGCAAATTATGAGGCAAAGTGCTTGGAAAAGTGGATGCATTTTGGATGCATCACCATCCCTGGCGCCACTATTATTGGCGCCCTCGGCAACATCCCCGGTCGGCTCATCATAGTAGCTCCAGAAGTACGCGTTCTTCTCTCTGGCTAGTTCTTCCACGCTTAACTGCCGAGAAGAAGCTCCGGCCTCATCGTTGTTAGCCATGTGTTCTACGTGTGACAGCAAAATGGAACGTGTTAGTTAAAAGAAACAATAAATACATATGCCGATGTTTTATCGAAATGTTGAATCATTTCCGTTCCGGCAAATTTCCGGCGGCACTCCTATAGCCAAAAATTAGTAACGGTCATGCAGATTTTTTCACGGAAAAATTCGGCATGACCTTTGCTAATTTTTGGCCATAGGAGTGCCGGAAATTTGCCGAAACGGAAATGAATCGACATTTCGGCAAAACATCGGCACTCATCTAAAATCCCTGCAAATTTCACAACAAAACCGGCACACAACGCTGGCAAGATACAAACATATTCATCACACATATAAACCGGCACACAACTCCGGCAAGAATACAAACATTCATCACAGATGAACCGGCACACAACTCCGGCAATATACAAACATTCATCACACATATAAACCGGCACACAAATCCGGCAGTATAACATTGAAGAAAAATAAACCGGCACACAACTCCGGATTCCATCACATGCATCCTACCTTGCTTCAACTTAACCAGCAGCAAGCAACTGTAGCACCCCTACCAGCAGCCTTCAACACCACCACCACAACCTGCAAGCAACATCAAAAACACAATTAGAGGAGCAACCTGGCAGCAGCAGTTTTCAATTTTTTTGGTGAACCAAACGAGCTCTGAAAATTCTGAAATTTTTACAAGAGCAATGTATAACTATTGTTGACCTACTGTAAAAATTTCAGCTTAATCAGAGTCGATTTGAGTTGTTCAAAAATTGTAGAGCATTTCAGCCAGAATTTTGCCGAATTTTGAATACTGAATTTTTTTTTTGATAAATTGTTAATTTTGCATTCCATTTTTCCTAAGCCCTAACCCTAACCCTAAATTCTAATTTGTTGATAATCTTCTACTGCCTAAACAAGTTGTGCAAGCAAAATTATGCAATCAAGCAAAATTATGGTCCTAAAATTACTACTGCTATTGCTACTGCTAAAATTGCCTTCAGTGCTCATGTGTCAGCTCCATGGAGCCATGTGTCAGCTCCATGGAGCCATGGCTTCACCCCAGCACCAACCACCAGTCCACCATCTCATGTCTCCCATGAGATGGCACTACGAGATTTTTTTATAAATATTTTTCGTATGAAATTTAGAGGATTATAATATTTATTAACTGTTATTTCACTTGTGAGATTATATAGCATGAAAACAAGGCTCGGTGCACCCTAACAATATGAAAAAAATTTAAAAAAATGGGTTAAGCATTTCGTCAAACACCCTGTGGGCGGGGAAGGAGGAGGACGGCTCAGGGGAGGAGTGTACCTGTCGTCGGAGGAGGAGGGTCGCTGACCGGAGGAGGAGGAGGCCAGCCGCGGGTGGGGAGGGAGGATGAAGGCGAGCGGGGAGGGAGGGAGGAGGACGGCCGGGCGTGGGCGGGGAGAGGAGGAGGAGGGACGGCGTGCGGCGGGGAGGAGGAGGGGAGGAGGGACGGCCGGGCGGAGAGGACGGCCGGGCGGAGAGGAGGGCCAGCCGGACGGAGGGAGGGAGGCAGGCGGCGGTGTTCGATCGGAGCAGTGCGAGACAAAGGAGAAGGACACTTAGCGAAATTTGGAGGTGTTCGCGCGCACCGGCCACTTAGTGGCAGGGCCTATCTTAGCCGTGGCGCAGGGTTGTGGGCCTGCGCCACGGGTAAGTTACCCATGGCGCAAGTTTGTGCCCTGCGCCACGGCTAAGGAGTTTTTTATATTTTCTTTTTGCATTTTGTTTTTCATTTTTTGCATTTAATTTAAGACATTCATTTTCATTTAATACTTCTTACAACTGCATTTCATTTATAATATTTCTTATCTTTGCATTTTCATTTTTCATTGCATTTCATTTATAATATTTCTTATCATTGCATTTTGCATTTAATTTCATTTAAGACACACATTTCAATATTAGGATTACATGAGATATTTCAATTTAATTTTAAGACACATTTAAAATAATAAAAATACTTAATATTAGGATATCTAATTAATATTCCGATGATATTAGAATTACAAATTCTAGCATATTAAATTTATAATAGTAGGATATCTTAATATTCTGATGATATTAGGATTACAAATTTTAGGATACTTAATTTATAATATTATTTCCTAGGGTTACAAAATCGAGCGTCGTATTTCCCACACCATCTAGCTAGCGTTTCACAATCTTCTTTCCCTTCTTGGTGGCGGTTGAATAATTTAGACCCGGAACATCTCGACTTCTTCTTGCGAACGGAAGACCACCTGACTTGGGTAGTGTTGTCCTACTTCTTCTTGTGGTGTATGTTTCGTCGTCGTCGTCGTCATCTTCCATCTTTGGGTCTCCGTACTGGTCAAAATCTTGCTCGTTCGCGACTCCATCCATTCCGATGATGCTCCTTTTTCCTCTTCTCACGACAACACGGCTAGGCATTGTCGGGTCGGTGGTGAAGAAGCATTGGTCAACTTGGCTAGCCAGTACCCCTGGTTCAGTTTTCACGATAAACTGTTCGATCTCCGAGATATCTGCTTGTTTCGCTGCGTCCAGATATCTGCTTATCTTCCCCGCGTAACCGGAAGGAAATTTCACTCCGAGAAGGCACTTGATAAACTGTTCGATCTCCTTCTGGCTTAGAGTGCAACACGAAGGAGGGCAGTAATAGTCATTCTGTTTCGCCTTTTTGCCCTTCCGACGACCTTCCGTCTCCTCCTCCTTGGACAGATCATTATCATCGTCAGGGCGTCCTCCATGGAGATCTTTCCTGATGCCCAATGATCTTTGGTCGTTTCTTGCTTTCGGCCCATCTTTGGTCCTCTCCGGCATGTTGAGAAGGGTGCCAAGCAGACTCTCGCACACGTTCTTCGTGATATGCATGACATCAAGGCTATGAGGTGTTTCGAGGATCTTCCAATATGGCAAGTCCTGGAAAACAGACCTTGTTTTCCATACCTTCAGCAGTGGTGGCGGAGCCTTTTGCTTCTTCCCCGGCGGAGGGCACTCATCCCAGTTTGTACAACAGCATGTCGATTTCTTCGCCGCTCCTCTTACGTGGGGCTCTTCGGATCTCAACGGTACCATCGAATAGCTCTTTGCGTTTTCTCCACAGGTCGTCCTTGCGAAGCCACCTTCGATGTCCCGTGAACACTGTTTTGGAAGACCCGGGATCTTTCTCTAGCTGCATATATGTTGTATCGTCCATGCACCTAACGCATGCACAGTGTCTGTGGGCCACCTGACCTGCGATATATCCGTAACCGAGATAGTCTTGCACCGTCGTGATCAACGCGGCTCTCATAGGGTATTAATCTTCCGCGACGGCGTCCCATGTGCTGACCCCTGCAGTCCATATCTTGTGTAGCTCATCTCTCAAGAGCTGCAGATACAGATTGATGTCGTTTCCTGGTTGTTTCGGCCCTTGGATTAGCATGCTCATGTGAATGTACTTCCTCTTCATGCACAACCATGGGGGTAGGTTGTATATCCATACAAACACGGGCCACGTGCTATGTGTGCTGCTCTGGTTGCCAAACGGATTGAGCCCATCGGTGCTCACACCCAACCTGATGTTTCTTGGATCGTTCCCAAAAGTTGGGTATTCAAAGTCTAACGCTTCCCACTGCTTAGCATCTGAAGGGTGTCTCAGCATCTTATCCGTCTCTTCGTTTTCCGGCTTATTTCTTTCCGCGTGCCAGCGCATTATCTTTCCGTCTAATAACTTTTACCTTCATGCACGGCTTGTGCTAAATTTGTTTGCATGTTATCTAGATCAAGGTGGTAATTTCGAATATTAAAGTATACATTACTACTTCACATTAGAATTCATACACAGAAGCTTCTTTATCATTGAATAATGGACGTGTTGGATATATGACCATGATTAATGTAAGCAAAAAAGAAAAGATCAATTTATTGTATACGATCATGCTTATTGTAAGGTAAAAAAAGATCCTCAGGCATTGATAATTGTTTTCCAAATAGCGTTGATGCTTGTAAAACATATCCACCTTTGTGCGTATAATTTTGTTTACTTATTTGAACGGAGTATATAGTACTACTTCACATTAGCATTCATACATAGAAGATTTTCTTATCATTGAATAATGGACGTCTTGCATATAAGGCCATGCTTAGTACATGCAAAAAGAAAAAAGATTCATCGGACATTGATTTTTTTCGAATAAAGTTGGTACTTCTAAATTTTATCTCTCTCTTAAAAGAATAGCATGTGCAGACGCGAGAAAAACAAACAAATAATCTTTCAAAATTTTGTATGTATATATAATTCTTTTGTACCTGAAATAGTATTATATCTGCTCGAGTGTATTCATTAGTATATGTATGTATTTATCAGTTTCTATGCCCAATGATTTCCCGCGTTCAGTTATTTGTGCATGCGGCCATATGCCCCGATCGACATTCTTTTCCTTCTGCGTCCGGCCGGAAGACCCACGTTCATCTCCGTGACTCCGTGTGTATCACTGGAGTTTTTTTCTCTTGCAGCCGGCCAACCGGAAGACACGATTCTATTTCCCTTTTTTGAGATCAACACGGACTCTATTTATATGGGCCCTTTCGTTATATGATTGTGAACGTAAATTTTCCTGGACTGAACAATTGAATGTCCTGGTTAGTTAAATCCTGGCCTCAAGTAATAAATCTAACGGTTAAAATAATTGTGATGATGTGGATTAACGTGGTGCGAGGGCATCATCTTAAGCCCACTCAACGTGTCCGGAAATAGTCCTAGAGACGTTAAACATACTAATTTCTAAATGAAATTAGTTGCTCGCTTAAATCATAAATAATTACAAACCATCGAACGTAGAAAAGTGTATTTGACATCATCAAAACGGGATTTGATTACATCATATAAAATACATTCACCAGAGAAAGGTCTAGATTTGTTTGTTTTTAAGATAATATCACAGTTTTATATGGTTCATTTTAAACTATGCGCGAATTATTATATTAAATTCCCCAAAACACCATGTCACCCTAGTCCGTGCACCTGCACGGGTTAGTGACGTAAAAAAAGAATCAACTATTGTTATGTTTTGGGTAACAATTATTTATGTGAACACTATAAAAATTTGCAAGAGCATCATATTCACCATATAGAACATGTCCACGGATTTTCTTTCAGTAAACCAATACCTATTTGGTTTTTTAGAACATATATAATTTAGTTGAGAAGCATGGATGATATGAAATACAATCGTATGGTATAGTATTAAACCACATTATCATTTTGTATTACAGAGATACTATCAACATCTGATGTTTCATCAGTGGGTATCCAAATAACCACCCGAGACACGACTCAAGACCTGCTAGGACCATTTACAGTTATCCCCAGAGCCATGCACATTATTTATGCCTTTGGTTTGCAATTCGTCAATAATGACTTATAGTAGTGTTAGACATATTTGTTGTTGATAATTTTAAACATCTTCTAGGTGCACCTTGCGATATATGGAAGTCCTAAGCACCTTATATTTGCAATGAAATTATCTATGACAATAGAAGACAATGTACCGTTTTTCTAGCAAACTATATGCTCTTAAATCCTTTGGGTTCTCCTTCGTTTTGGTTTTTCATGTATCAAATATTTTTAATTGATCAATAAAGATAGATTATTGTTTAGAAAATAAAATGTGGATGCACACTCGAATAGAGCATTTATGTGAAAATATAATTTTGGAAATTCTTTATATGATTCACTAATTAAGTAATTATAGTAAACTAATATAGTCCATCCTTGATTTTTTTTCGCATAATCAGTCATGTTCCATGTTTACCAATTTGCATTTGTAGTTCAGCATGTGCTTGCCTTGCTAGTACCGTGTGTAATTCTTTTTCGAAAAGTGCAAGTGCAACACATACAAAGCACTAAAAAGGTCCAATTCATGCTCTCCTCTACTCGTCATAAGAAGCTTTCCATATCCATGTTCGGCGCGCAGAGCGTACGTGGCGAGGTCTTTATGGGGCGTGCTAGGAGAAAATATTTTGGAATAGCTACACATGACTTACAGCTGCATGACTTATGGCTTGTTTCCTCTGCCAAAATCGCAGCCAAATTTATGGCATATTTAGGCACATTTTATTTCAACTACCACAGTTCTGTCAGGGAAGTTGGAATACGCGGTTTTTTTGGCAAACGCAAGGAAGTATGTGTTGATTTTTTTAAGTAATTCAAGTTGTTTATTTTAGATCTAATTATCACGATAATTTGGATGATGTGTATGAACGTAATGCCACTATTTTAGAGATAAATTTTGTGGACCGGTTACGTGACTAATAATTTCTTAAATCCAAGTCGTTTATTTTAATCTAACTACCACGATAATTTGGATGATGTCGATCAACGTGATACCTCTATTTTAGATCAACGTATGATATAAGAAAAGTATGCTTTGATGATTTTGCAAAGTCTTTGGAGTTTGTAAGGATGTTATTTTTCTTATGTTTGTGAAAATAAGATGTACGGAGAGACAAATTGCTCATTAAGGATCCTAACCATCTCCTTGAGTTTAGAATTCTATCGCCAGGAACCTACTCTCTATCCTTTTACCTTTTCACTGAGGGATGCCCTAATCAATCTCTAGAGTGTAGTTTACTTCTGCAGTGGCGGAGCTTGACATAAATTATCGAGAGGATGAAAGAGAATATAATCGTGTTTTATAGGGAGGGGAAGCAAAATACTAAATCTTCCCTTCTAAGACCTTTCCAGAAAATTTCTTCACAAGTTAGTCCAAAGCTGAGTGCGGTGGCCCCACCTAACTTACACTAAGCTCCTGCTCTGCTCCTTCCCGCTCATATGGGTCCTCGGCGAGCTCTCGAGCGCTGGTGTCCGGGTCATGGCGTTCGTCGCCTTCGCCGGGCTCAGGCCACGGGATACTGACCTCGTGGCCCGCGCCATCCTGCCCAAGTTCTACATGGAGAGGCTCAACGCACAGGTGTACCGTGTACGACAACCTCTGGCTGCCAGCCAAGAGGAAGGTGGTGGTGACCAGCACGCCCAGGTTGATGGCTGAATGGTTTCTCAAACACTACATGGCCGCGGGACGTGGTGATCGGGTGTGAACTTCAGACCGTCAAGGTTGGACGCCGCTTCTACTTCACCAGGTTGCTCCGCCGGCCAGCTCCGGTGGCGCCGGTCTTTACCGTGGCCGAGGTTGCCGTCGTTGGCAGCTCCAGCCAACTCGGTCACTTCTTCGTTCCCTACTGCAAGGTACGTGCATGCAGTTAAGGCTTACGTGTAGTGTTCGCCTTATTGCCATAATCCTCGTTTATGGGCGGCTACTTTTGCACCAACACATTTCTTGATGCGTCCAAAAAATAATGAGAGTGACATATTATCTCTTGGTATCACTTTCAGCCTATCAAATTCTAAATAGTATGCATTATTATTAGGAGACAAACGACGTTACCATACCGTACGATAACATCTCTCGACCCGGAAAGTGAGCGCGAGTGACACATACTAGTAGGCCTTGGCGCGGCGGCACGCCGCGCCCGTGAGGGTATTTTTCTCGTGTTCCATGTATTTGGTCTTTATTGATTTTTTTATATGTGTTGTTAAACTGCTACTTATTATGTATACAATTCGTAGCATATTATACATGGGAGAGATTGTACAAGCCATCTGCTAGGACTTAGCAGTTATTATTAGAAGCAAAATACAAGTAAGCTAGAATAAAAGATCCTGCAGTGATATCTTGAAGTTCCTATTTTCATCTTCTGCTTTCTCTTCAACCACTTTTTTGAGGCGTTCTTCAACCACTTGGATTCTCCATTGTTGGAGAATGCTTGCTCATTGAAAAGTTGGCTTGTTTTTCCTTTTTTTGCTGGTCTGCTTTTTTTAGGTCTATTTGCGTCAGCAACAAGGAAACAGAGATGCTGCAATGCTAAAGTGGCTGCACTCTCCTTTGCTTTAATTGGGTTATCCTGTGGTTCTCCATAAAGTGTGCACCGCGATGGCACGGTTTTTTTGGCATCCTGGTATGTCGATGGCTACCCATCTTCATACGTGTCTTGTGTTCTTCTTGCATATCTCTCCGGATGTATGGTCATGCCTTTCATGTATGCAGCTGTTCCATGGATCCAATAATGTTTATCCTGTTGTGGACCTGTATATGCGTATTTGTACGGTGTAAAAGTTATTATAGATTTTAGTACAGAATAGAATGTATGTAAACTATCTCTTGTTGGAACAGACGATTTTATCTGTCGTTGTGCATACGCTGTTGGGTGATAGTAACCTGCTTGGTCCAGATCCTGTTCTGAGAGTGCAGATTGGATGGTACTGGGTTCACCTATTTGTGGCATTTCTTTATCTTGATTTCCCTATATTGTGTGGCGATTAGTACTTATAGAACGTGCCTGTAATTGTTAAATTTTGAGTTTTAGAAGTAGTAGTTACGGTCGAATTTGTAGGTATACGGCGTGTTAGTAGTTCTAGTTGTTGCGGAGAAGGGGGTTGCTGGGTTGCTCGACTCTTCAGCGTTTGCGGATATTTTCATCTTGCCCTGGCATAAGAAAGTAATGTGTTAGCACTAATGGTTGTCTTTATGTTACTTGAGTGCTGATTGTAAGATTGTAAGGTGCTGTACCTTTCGCTTATCCGGTGCTTGATCTTGATCTGAATATCTGTCTGCGTCTGGAGGGGATCGAACATTGTGCTCTCCTGAATAGGTACCTTGTGTCTATCTTTTTGGCGGTCTGGTGTGGTGTAGTGTTTGTTATCTTGTAAGGTTGATCTGTTTTGTAGGCTCTTCAATTGCAAATCTTAATACGTGGCTGCTTCCGATCGTTACATTTTATATTTTTATATTGTACCTATATATTATATGCATGGCTAGTATTCCGTGTGCGTGTTCTTTTCTGTGCCTTGGCTTGCTGGTACTCGTGTGTTTATGTGGTTCTATATAACCAGGTTAAGCTTTTCTTTTTCTTTTTTTACGAAAAAGCAGTCCAAGCTGCTGCTATTTCATTGATAGTAGATAGAGAAAACAGGTACAGGGTCTAAAAGAAAAGGAAAACTGAATCTAAACTTTCTACACTAAGCTACAGCGGGAGCCTCTCAAAAAGAAGCTAACCAGGTTAGAGCGCTTTTACGGTGGTTGGCAAGTACTTCCCGGTACTTCCGAGTACTACTGCTCGGAATTATTTCAGCCGTTGATTTTACACATTTAATTATCATTCTTTAATTTACATAATGAGGGTTATGATTGTAACTTCCCGCATGACCTGTCTGCTCGAGAGCAGGATCCGTGCACGCGGAAGCGGCCATTGCGCGTTGGGATCTCGGCGATGCAGGATGCAGCGCTCCCGCCGAAGTAGGGGCCTCGCCGGTGCTCGCCTGAGATTGTCCTCGCCGGTGCTTTTGGGGGAATGAGTAGAAGAGCATTTATTCCGTGTGCCTCAATCATCCGCCGCCGCCTCTACCCACTGCCCCGCCGCCGTCCGTCTGCCATAGCCGCTGGAGAGCACGATCCGGTCCGCCGACTCAGCCCCACTTCCCCGCCGCCGCCTGCCTCGTCTTTCCTTCAACTCACCGCTGACGTCTCCTCCTTCAGCCCTTCTGGCGAGAGGCCGATCTACCGGTCCCAGGTGAGCAGCTCGAACTTGGATATGCCGTACATCCCTTTTTCCTTTGGTCCCAAAGCATGCAGCAGTAATGGTGCTCACTGTTGTGCACAGATCGCTTGCTAGTCCCAATTCATAATCAAATAACAGTGTACTAGGTTTTACTGTGTGCTAATGCATTACTGCTATAAACCGCAGCATCATCACTTAAAACTTTCGGTGACAGATCTCTTATATGAACCTATGATTGCAAATTTCTGTTTACAACTTGCCATCACTAGGAGCTCTTCATATTCAAGTATTTATTTTCTAACATGTTCCATCTATTTCTGCATTTGTGTTGCATATCCTTGCATCATACAGAGTTAATATGTTCATTTTAAGGAGATGTGATCTCTGTAAAAGAACCAATTTTTCTGAGTGTATTTTTTTTTATTGTATTGAGTTGTACTTCTTATTTCTCTTTTCAGTTAACACTTTTTGTTACTAATTGTTTATTTGACATGATAAAACTTGTAATTGATAATTTGTATGTGATAGGCAGGAACACGGTGACCCTATGGATGAGTACCTTGACATCATCAGCAATACGTTTGCTAGCCAGGATGATGGATTCATTTCTATAACAATTGTGCTCTTGAGAAAGGATTTAGTGTGCGAAAGTGGGATGAATCCAACCAGGAGATATTTTTGAGGAAACTTGTCTGCCATTGGACCTGTCGAAGCTGAGAGTGCAACCGCTCCAATCGATGATGCACTGAAGCTGATATTGATCCTGATTGCGCAAGATGAAGCTGATTGTTCGCGGCAACTCAATTCAAATAATTCTTGTTAATATTTTTTTTAAGATCCAATTCGTCTGGTTATTCTTTACTCACTGCACCCCTCGCTGGTTGTTAAAAGTATCTGCTGTGAAAAGTAATGCTTGAATGCTGTGAAAAATATCAGCTGGTTGGCTCTTTTGTAGTCTAGTAATGCTTGATCAGTATTAAAAGTTATCCCTTATGTGAAATATTTCTGATTCCTCTCTGGTTGTGAAAACACCAGGTGTTAAAAGCTAGCTGCATAGCCTACAGTATTTTTTTTTTTTGTGTGTGTGCACAAAATCTGTACTGTAATCCTCTAGCAAACATGAAGACCCTAGCGTCTACTACTGCCAGACAATCAACCAGCAGGGAAGCACAACAAGAGACACGGGGTTTATTTTTCTTCTCTACCAAGCTGTTATGAAATAACTTTAAACTGTCAAGTAGTCTAACAACAGCAGAATCACTGGGACAGAACCAGAATAGCATCCGTCAAGTGCGCCACAAGTAGTTTTGCCAAAGAGAGAACTAAAACCGCATACTATTTGGTCATCATCGGCACTACATGACATGGGGCTCCATGTTGAAAGAAAATAATGACAAACGAGACAAGCTCCATGTTGAACAGATATTGACAAGAAATTGCTAGACAAGCTCCATGTTGTACTATATCCTAATCAGTAGTCAAGTATGGGCCTTCAGTATAGCTATGGGGCTGTATGAATTCTCTGTGAGCGTGCTTCGACCGGAGGCAGGATGATTCAGTGAGAGCACCCTCAAAACATGTTTTGCCTATTTTGAATCGATAACAGTGCAACTGGCACTGTCAGCAAAATGTTCACTGGATTTATCGGTGCTATACTTGTTTGTATTTTGACTCCCTTTAAAGACCAACTAGAGAAATGCTTATACCTGACGAATCACTTTGATCCAAAAGTAGTTGTCTAGTTTCCTAGTAATGCAAAAATATTAAGCTGATACTGACTAAGTGGTGTTGTGTTAAACATGGTTTGAAATGTTTACATTTAAAATTGATGTATCTTTACTAAGGTTGATTAAACCGCGCTGCTGCTGAACCTTTCAAAGTACCATGAATGACAGTACAAAGTCGTTGCTGGATAACCTGACGGTGACGGCGAGCTGAGGCTGGCCGCACATCACGCACCGGCAGCACCACCCACCCACTTGGCCCCGCCTAGCCAGTACGGCGCCGGCTCCTCCTCTCCTGGTGGTTCGTCACCCAACGGTGGCAAGAAGAATCCCTCCAATGGGAACACCAGCTCCGGCGGCGGATCCTCCTCTGGTAGGGCTGGCGGTGCCCCTCCAGGCTACCGCACTCCGGCCCCTACACCAGCGGTCACCGGCACCTTCCAGGCGTCGTTTGTGTCAGGCCTTTTCGGTGCCCGTCTTGCGGCCATGGTCACGCCGGACGCGCTCTCCGCCATGTTCGCGGCCCACGGGCAACCCGCAGAGGTTCCACAGTGCGATCAGCAGGCCCACATCTCAACCCTAAACCATATGCGTTGCCGCGGGAGTGGCAGAAATCGGCGAGCATGGCGCTGAGGTCGGTGGGGTGGAAGATTGGCGGGCGCACGGCGTGTAGGTAGGCCACGGCCGCATCATGGCCTCCACGAAACCGAGCTGCGCGCGCCAAGGAATTTTGGGCCCGCCGTCGCCGCGCTGGTGGAGGTGGTGGGTGAGCTCGCCGGCGCGTGGCCGGCGGCTGGAAAATGGATTTTTTCGCCGGCAGGATTTTTTCGCCGGTCTGAGAGTGAGATGAGATAGATGGCGAGAAGAGAGCGATAGGTGGTGGGGGTGGGGCCATCTTACTGGAAGTTACTAATATACCCTTTTCGTAAATAAAATAAATCAATATTTTTGTACAGCTAAATTAATATTTTTTGGTACTTTTCAGTACTTTCTTTCTAATACTTCTCAGTACTTCCTACTTTCCCACCGTTGGATTGACTTGTTTGGACGGTTCCTAAAATCCCCAACCATTGTAAAACTTATAACCAGGTTAAGCTTTTGAGTTGTTGGTTCAATACTATACTGTTTTCTAGGGTGTTGTTGTGATTACCGTGCATTTTTCAGTAAATAAGTAGCCGAAGAAATATAGCAGTTTCCAGGAGGTAGAACACTCATATTATTACAACCAGTAAAAGGGATATTTAAGGTGAGTCGGCAACACTTTATAGGGTGCTTGTTCTTTATACACCCCAGCTCGCTACGCAGCTGTTTTGAAGTTCCATATAGGTGAACTTCTTTGTAGTTTGGGGAAGACTACAATAAGTAATATACAAGGTGCAGTAAAATAAAGTTCATGAAGTGCTGCTTCTCTCGGGAGACATGTTAACAAAACTGAAATCCATAGAAGAAGGGAACAGAAGTATATGAGTTAATCAGCAGGAATCAAGAACACGGACACCAAAACCAGAAGCGAGAGAAACAAGAAATCTAAGAATGCAAGAAAGAACTGAAGAAAACAGCAGAAATCTTCATATCAAAAGGAAGGAAAAGATAAATAAGAAGAAGCAACAAAAAATACTGATCAAAAGAGAAAATCATAGACCTACAGAAGCACCCGCAGAGAAGACACAAAGAAGAACACACCGAAAGCAAGCCCACGACGGTGATCAGCAAGGGGAGTACGCCAAGGTAGACGAAAGGCAAGAAAAAGAGGAGACGTGGGAGCCAAAGGACCAGCTTGCCAAGACGAACACTGCGACGACGAACAGCTAACAGAGGATCAGCCACAACACGGGAGGAACCAAGCTGAGAAAAATCCGAGAGATTTCATGGGCGCACAAAGAGGACAGACAACCCCACGAAGAAGAAAATATTACGACCAGACAGCCAGATCTCAAACGAACAAGATTCAACAATTTTTCAGCCCAGCTATACACCCTACCCTATACGATATGTTATATTCAAGTCCGAAAGTTTGCACCGATTAAATAGCTGGTTAGGTCGACTTTAACTTACATTAAATTGCTTATTAGGTCGACTCTAGAGTACATGAAGTAAAATCTCTTCGTGTTTGGTCTGTACTGATCACGAACGAACAGAAATCAACATTCTTTCAGCTCAGTCCTACACCCTACCCTATACTGCTCTTACTGTAAAGTAAACAGCGAAAAAAAAGAAGCAGTAAAGAGAGTAGCAAACAGCAGTATAACGGTTTCAAGAAATATAAGCAGCAGGTAGCAAACCTCGGGCAGTAGAAAACAACACAGGCCGGAGGACACGAACAGGAGGAGACAACAAAGGAGCAACCGGCGGAGGAGGCATGTCTGCCGAGCCACCTGAGAAGAAAGGGCTTAGTAGATTACAACAGTATGAAATCCTCCAAGGCAGGAGGGGTCAACCGAGCCGCCAGGTCGCTCAGTAACATCGGCAGATTAACCAACAGCAGAACGCAGCCGTGACAACGGCGGAGCAGAGGACGAACCTACAGGGCCGAACAAAGAAAACAAGAGGAAGATAAAAGGAGAGCAGCAAAGCAATACACACCTTCCCCAACCTCCAGTAGACCCGCCCGGCCGTTTTCCAAGACGGATACTGCGACGACGAGCTGAAGCAAGATCAGAGACGTCACGACCGTCCAGGGGCGTAGCCAGGATTCGGACATGAGGGGGGCGAAAAATCGACGACCATAGAAGTGAACAAATATCACCATATATTAAGTCTCAAAAAACCATTAATAACAAATCCATATAAATATTTGAATATATGTTGGACGCTATGAAAGAAAATTACATGTCTATTAACTTAAAGTGTGCTTGACGAGTACGGGTGTCGAATAAATCGATAATCTCATTAGAACTAATCTTTGCGGCTATTTCCTTCCCAATGTAGACAATCATATAATGCCGAAGAAAATCATCTCCCATTCTATTCCGAAGACGTGTCTTGATCAGTTTCATGGCTGAAAAAGCTCGCTCGGTGGTTGCAGTTGACACTGGAAGAGTTATGACTAATCGCAATAATCTGTCTACCATTAAGTATATAGCAGCTTTACCTGTTTTAACTAGTCCAACTGTCAAATCAGCAAGTGAAGGCAAGCAGTTTAGCTCTGGATTATTGCAAACATCCAACTGGAAATGGGGAAGTTGAGACTCCAATTGAGCCCTTTCTTGACTAGAAAAATCCTCAGGATAAAACTTCTCAACCAGTGTGCATATTTTTGACACATCAAAAGAGTCATGTCTTGGATGCAAAGATGCACATAGTGTCAAGAGCTCTGTACCTTGAATACCAAAGCGGTCATTTATCTCAACCAATTGCTGATCTATAGCAACATTGAACACGTCAGCTTTGTAGTGATGTAATGTTGTTGTGTTATCATGCTTGTTCCGGGACCTTGTGACATCAACATACCTACAGAATATAAATATTAGAGTTATGTATAATAAATAATATTGTAATTTGTAGGTATAAGGAGTGAAGTATTACTTGCGATTCAAGTCAGGGACCTCGATCTCATGCTTCAAACAAAAGACTGAACCTCCTCCATAAGAGATTCCCAACCATCTTCTCATAACTTACCAAGCAACACTTTTGTGTTCGTAACTGAATCCAATGCATTTAAAATGTCAATGGATTTATTTTGGAGTGTTTGACATAAGACATCAGTAATCTTCATGATTTTCTCCATTAGATGCAGAATGAACACGAAATCAAATGACATAATTATTTTTAGAGCGCCTACAGCATCTCCTCTGGAATATCGTGAGATCGAGCGATCAGTTGCTACACTCTGTAGGACTGCAATTGTTGCAGCAAACATCTTATGTAAGCTCTGAATTGATTTGAAGTGAGAGCTCCATCTAGTGTCCCCGGGTCTCTGTAAAGATCCTAACTGATTTGCACCTTTTCCTGTATCAAGCTCCCCCAACTCAATTTCACGTTCAATTTCTGCAGCTTGATTTGCTAATAACTCATCATTACGTTTAGGTGAGGCACTAACAACATTTATGATGAGAATAGCATTTTGGAAAAAGTTGTGCACCTCATGTACCTCCCTTGAAGCTGCAACAAGAGCCAACTGCAACTGATGAGCCATGCAATGTACATAATATGCATAAGGGCACTCATTTAGAATTAGAGCCTTCAGGCCATTCCATTCACCTCGCATGTTACTTGCTCCATCATAGCCTTGTCCTCTTATATCTCTGACATTCAGATTATTGTCTGCAAGGACAGTGCAAATTGCCTCTTTGAGAGTAAGTGCAGCGGTGTTAGTGACATGAATGACATCAAGAAAACGCTCCTTTATGAATCCTTCACTGTTCACAAACCGGAGGACCAAGGCCATTTGCTCTTTTTTTGATTCATCTCGAGATTCATCCACCATAATACAAAACTTGCTGGTACCAATTTCTTCTCTTATTTGCTTCTGAACCTTTCGAGCAAATAACTTCAGAATTTCTTGCTGAACAGTAGCGGAGATGTACTGCGCATTCCGTGGAGCATTTTCCAAGACAACTGCATCCACCTCCTTGTTATAAAAAGCCAACAACTTTACCAATTCACGAAAATTACCCTGGTTCATAGATCTTGAAGATTCATCGTGGCCTCTATAAGCACAAGCTTGGAATGTTAACCACCTGGTGAAATCAACAAGGAACAAATTATTAGTAGCTTACTTAGTACAATATATAATATTCTACTTACTAGGATAGAAAATGATTTCTTACTTGATGGAATCAATTGTAACTTTAAGCCTCAGCCTTGCATCTGCAACCTTTTTTGCACATACTTGTACAATTGCCTTCCAACTGAATAATTATGAGCAGAGTTTGAATCTCTTCCAACGTGAGTTAATAAAGCACACTCCTTGCCATCATTCACCTTCTTCCAATTTATAAACCCCTTAACCGTGAATGCATCTGAACCACACCTCACACTTGGTTTTTTTGTAAAGACAAAACAAGGTAGACAATATGCACGATGTGTGGTAGGGGAATACTCTAGCCAAGGAAAATTTGTAAAATAGCTATACTGAAATCGGCGACGATTTTTCCCTGTTCCATTATATGGATACTCTCTCATGAACGGCTGATAAGGACCCTCAGAAATATAAAATTTCCGTGCTTCTTGTTTATCAAGAGGAAGTTCCCAAATTTGTTGGCGCTTACCAGGATCCCTTTCATATGTCGTACTTCCAGTTCTACCTTGTTCTGAAACTTGTACTGGTTCCACAACATTTTGATCACCATCAACCGGATTGGAGTTTTCATCTACAATAGGCTGTTGCTCATATGCCTCCTCAGATTGATATGCTTTTTCAGCATTAGCAATATTAGAGCTTGAAGATGAACCAAGTGGCTTGAAAAAGAAATCAATCCCCTTGTCTGCTTCCTTTCTCTTCATCTATGATCACAAATAAATTAATGATCTAGGCTAGTACGCTATGAGAGGCTAAGGTTCTAATTCATCAATCATCAGCGAACATTGGCAATAAGAAATAACTGGTTCAGTGAGTTACCGTCGTCCGTCGATGAGGTCTCCCAGCTGGGCGAACGGCAGCAGGTGCAGATCAGAATGGAGACGGAGAGGAGACAGAGGCGGCGGCCGGGACGCACGCACGCGACGCTAGGGCAGATCAACCGATCGATCTGATCGATCGCTTCACGTACAGGCTTGTACAGAGACCACGATGGCCTAGAGGTGTGCATGGCTGCATGGGTTGCAGTGTGTTGGGCTTAATGGACCAACTAATCATTAATAATGGGCTAATTAAGCCTAACTTCCGGCCATTAGTACACGTAGTAGTACTAATACCTAATGAAAATGGTTGGGGGGGGGGGGGCGGACCATTGGGGGGGGGGGGTCTGACCCCTGCTCCCCCCCCCCCTGTCTACGCCCCTGCGACCGTCTGAAGCAACATCAAAGGCGTCGCAGGATGAACCGAGCCGAGGAAGAACCGAAGACTCCATATCAAGCACACAAAAAAGCAAACGAGATCACGAGAAAGAGGACACGCATGAACGGAAACAAGCAAGAGAGGCAGAATGCAAACCAGAAACAAAACAAGCAACAAAAAGGAGGCCAGCCGGAAGGAAAGAAATGGAGGAAAGAGTGACAACACACGAGAGCAACAAAAAATAACATAAACTACCACCAAAAATATTAAAAAGACAACGGAACCTACCTCCATCATGCAGCCACAAGTGGGACAACGTGGGTATAGAAATAACCACCAATGAGGAAACCAACGTGGACAACAGGATAGCCAATTGAAATAACGAAAGGGAAGAAAAAGAGAGAAGCAACCAAAGGAGGAAAACAAAAAAAAGGAAAGAGGCAACCGGCTGGAGCTGAACAAAGGAAGAAGCAACCGGCCAAACCCAAGGAAACCTGCTGGGCATCCCAGGGTGCCGGTAGACCAAAGGAGGGGGCAAAGGGGAAACCGGATGAAAGGAGCAACAAGCAATAGGAGAAGCAACCGGGTAGCAAGAAGACGGAGTAAGACAGCCCGAGCAGACGGAGACAAGAAGAGTAAGCAAGTGCAGACCCCGCCAATGGAAGGAGGACACGACGGCAAGGCGGCATAACGTGTCATGCAACGGAACGTCCGACGAGGCTCGATGGCTGAGAGCGCAGGAATCCTGCAAACTTTAGGATAGTAGAGTAATATTCTCTTAGTATCACTTTCATCCTTTCACGTTTCTCAACAGTATGCATTACTTTCGCGTGTGTGCTTCATGTGGGTGGCCAGGTCGGCCGGTGGTGATGCCCAATGTGATCGTGTTCCATGACAACATCGGTGCATTTGTATCAGTTTTAGGCGGTTTTCCGTTAATTAACTGGCCATCTTTGTTCTTCTTAATCAATGAAAATGGCAAGTCTTTTGCCTTGTTTTAAAAAAAATAACAAGTCTCGACCGTGACAGGATAGGGGCGGAGCTAACACAATAACGGAGGTGGTCAGGTCGGATACAATATGCTTGTTACGAAGAGTAACATTGAAATCGTATTTGAATAAAGTTTATAGTGTGATCGTTTTAATTTTGTAACACGTGAGACATGTATTTTTATAATGAGAGTGTGACACATTTTCTCTTTGTATCATTCCATCCTATCACGTTCTCAATAGTATGCATTCCATGTAGGATGTGCCATTTTGGCCCTATGCACCATTTTACATGATGGAATGGAGAATGTTTAACCATTCCCATATTACTACATAGATCGTCTGAATGTGACCGAAAGCATTTTTAATATGACCGACATGGAGCGGCTGAAGATGTAAATCAAATATCAAAGCTCGAAATGTCAGGTCATACTAATTTGAAGAGGAGGGTATTTGATACGTCTCAAACGTATCTATAATTTTTAAGTGATCAATGCTAGTTTTGTGATATTATCACATGTTTTACTGTCAATTATATCATTTTTATGCATTTTGTCGGACTAACCTATTGCCAAGATGCCAAGTGCCAATTCCCTGTTTTTGCTGTCTTTTTGTTTCAGAAATTTACTTCTGGAAATATTCTCGGAATTGGATCAAAATTTACGGGGATTATTTTTACGTCAAGACGAAGACGGAGTCCAAAGGGCAGCATGGGAGGCGACCCACAGGGCAGAGGAGCCCCCCTGCCGCGGCCCAAGGTGGACCCGTGGGTGGGGCCCGCCCCTGCCCGTGGGGCACCTCCTCGGCCCCCTCCGACGCCTATAAAATCACAATTGACCTAAAAACGTCAAGGCGGCCATTATTTTCCAGAAACTCGACCCCGACGCGCCGTCACCAAAAACCCTAGTTCGGGGTCCAATCTGAAGCTGATCCTGGCACTCTGCCGGAGGGGAGATCGATCCTGGAGGGCTCTTCATCGCCATGCCTTCCTCCGGGATGAGTTGTGAGTAGTCTCACCTTGGACTACGGGTCCATGGCAGTAGCTAGTTGGTAGTCTCTCTCTTGTGCTTCATGTCTTATGATCTTGTGAGCTGCCTAACATGATCAAGATCGATTATTGTAATGATATGTGTTGTGCTTGCTGGGATCCGATGGATTATGAAGTTATGTTCAGATTGTGCACGATTCTTATATGTTAATTTATATTCTTGCATGCTCTCCGATGTGCGTAGTTACTTTGGCCAAGTGATTGTGTGTATCTCCAAGAGAGAGTATTTATGCTAGATAGTGGGTTCATGCCCCCTTTTGTTCCTGGGCACGAGTGACAGAAACGTCTAAGGGCGAGGGTGTGTTGTTGCTACTAAGGGTAAAACAACGGTGTTAATGTCTCTTTTGATATTAGTATTTCTTACTTCATGCATTTTACTTAATGCAATTGTCTGTTGCTTGCAACTTAATACCGTTGGGTGACAGGCTGGATAGCGATCCCACGGTGGACTTTTTAGACAAAGACGCAGTTGGACTCGACGGTCTTTGTTCCTTGTCGTGATGCCTTGATGCATCCAAAATGCATCCACTTTTCCAAGCACTTTGCCTCATAATTTGCTCCGGGATCCTTCCATATTTGAATAAAACTGCTGATTCTGACGCTGTTTTTAGCAAAGTCTCTCCCCTGGCTATTTTTGCAGGAAATAAAATCGGGGAAAAATACCACGTCACTTTTTATGGAAAAGAAGCACTTTGGACAAAAGATGGACACGAGGGGGTGCCGGAGGGCCAAAAGAGGTGGCCCCACGCGGCCTGGTACTGTAGCCGCGTGGGCCCACCCCAAATGGGCCTCGGGCACCGTCTCGCCTCCGGTCTTTGACGTACGCCTTCATATATGAGAAAAAACGCTTGCCCTAGGAGGAGGGGAGCTTTCGCGAAACACACCGCCGCCACCACCACGTTCTTCGTTTAGGGGACAGATTGATCCAGGATTTCTCCTCCGGTGGAGGGATCCGGAGGCCGTCTTCACCGCCATCATCGCCGCCTTCATCTCCATCACCATGTGTGAGTAGTTTGCTGTAGGCATGTGAGGTGGATGGGGATTGGATGGGATTGACCATGTAATGCTACCCGTTGTTCAATAATCTTAGGGTTTATCTTGAGGATGCTTTTGTATTGTGTTGGTGCACTTATGCTATGTTTAATGCTTGCTACTAGGGCCCGAGTGGCATGATTTTAGTACTGAACCTTTTTGCTTCATCATATAATTGAGTTTAGTATTTACCTGCAAAGTGTATCACCTGCTATTATGTTGAACCTGCGAACCCTAAAAGTGACATATAGGGAAAACAAAGGGGAGATGTTCTAGTTTGAGGATCCTATGTGTTCATGGAGTGTTAATGCATTGTCCCGGTCTACATGAAAGAGTAGACCTTAATTACCTATAGTTCCAAGTTGGCCCCGGTGAAATGGGCAGGTAGGGGAATAGATGTTGTGCAAATTCTCTTGGTTAGTATGCACAACTATTTAAGGAACACATACCTACATATATCGGAGTTAGAGAAAAGCCCCATTGCTAGCTTTACTTTATTATATGATCAATCTCATTCATGCAACGCCCCGCTGTCACCTCATGCCTACGTTTTAAATCTCTGAGTTACACTTTCACTTTTTCGGTGAAAACTGGGAAATCCTTGTTACTATTGCTGTTTTATTTCTGCTCGCTTGAATCCTTTACTGCCATCACTATTACTGCTGCAAGTTATTGATATACAGGTGTGGTTGAGAGTGACGCCTCAATTGCTAAGGTCTTATTGATATTCTTGTGTTCCCATCGTGTCGAACTATAAATTTGGGTAATACTTCCCAACGAAGACTTCAGCGATCCCCTATACTTGTGGGCATCATGCCTCCGTAAATGTTATCATGTTCTTTATGTCATAGCTAAATTGGGTTTGTGTCGTGATCTTGTCAATTGCCTAGCTGTAATTCGTTCACCCATCACTTGCATATTTTATTTACTTGAGAGACTCCACTAGTGAACCCATGGCTCCCGGTCCATCTTTTTACATTGTTTACAACCTCATTTACTTGCTTTTCATCATCATTACTCCTCTGGTCACTTTTCATTATTTCATCTATTTCATCATACAATTAACCGCTTGTTTTCTGCGAGACCGGAAAGATTGACAACCTTTCCGCAGTTGGGGGCAAAGTATTTGGTTGAGTGTGTGCAGGTCCACGTCTGTTGAAGGTTAAGCGCCAGATCTTCAACATTCACCTCGTTGTTGATTTCAAAGTCCTATTGGTTCGATAAGCCTCGGTTCGTTAAATGAGGGAAAACTGCTACTAGCTACAATTCCGCCTTCGCTTGGGGCACCACCCAACTCTTGTCAACATCCATCATCAAGCAGTTCTCTGGCGCCGTTGCCGGGGAACGCACTAAAGACATATAAGAAGATTAGTCCCCGCTGATGCATCCAAAATGCATCTACTTTTCCAAGCACTTTGCCTCGCTATTTGCTCCGAGATTCTCCCATACTTGAATAAAACTGCTGTTTCTGACGCTGTTTTTAGCAAAGTCTCTCTCCTGGCTATTTTTGCAGGAAATAAAATCGGGGAAAAATACCACGTCAATATTTATGGAAAAGAAGCTCGTTGGACAAAAGATGGACACGAGGGGGTGCCGGAGGGCCATAAGGGATAGCCCCACGCGGCCTGGTACTGTGGCCACGTGGCCCACCCCCCCCCCCCCCCCCAATTGGGCCTCGGGCACCGTCTCGCCTCTGGTCTTCGACTCACGCCTTCATATATGAGAAAAAACACTTGCCCTAGGAGGGGAGGAGCTTTCGCGAAACACACCGCCGCCACCATCACGATCTTCGTTTAGGGGGACAGATCGATCCAGGATTTCTCCTCCGGTGGAGGGATCCGGAGGCCGTCTTCACCGCCATCATCACCGCCTTCATCTCCATCAACCATGAGCTCCCTCTCCATCACCATGTGTGAGTAGTTTGCTGTAGGCATGTGAGGTGGATGGGGATTGGATGAGATTGACCATGTAATGCTACCCGTTGTTCGATAATCTTAGGGTTTATCTTGAGGATGCTTTTGTATTGTGTTGATGCACTTATGCTATGTTTAATGCTTGCTACTAGGGCCCGAGTGGCATGATTTCAGTACTGAACCTTTTGCTACATCATATAATTGAGTTTAGTATTTACCTGCAAAGTGTATCACCTGCTGTTATGTCGAACCTGCGAACCCTAAAAGTGACGTTTGGGGAAAACAAGGGGGAGATGTTCTAGTTTGAGGATCCTATGTGTTCATGGAGTGTTAATGCATTGTCCCGGTCTTCACGAAAGGGTAGACCTTAATTACCTGTAGTTCCAAGTTGGACCCGGTGAAATGGGCAGGTAGGGCAATAGATGTTTTGCAAATTCTCTTTGTTAGTAAGCAAAACTATTTAAGGAACACATACCTACATATATCGGAGTTAGAGTAAAAGCCCCATTGCTAGCTTTACTTTATTATATGATCAATCTCATTCATGCAACGCCCCGCTATCACCTCATGCCTACGTTTTAAATCTCTGACTTACACTGGGAAATACTTGTTACTACTGCTGTTTTATTTCTGCTCGCTTGAATCCTTTACTGCCATCACTACTACTGCTGCAAGTTATTGATATACAGGTGTGGTTGAGAGTGACGCCTAAATTGCTAAGGTCTTATTGATATTCTTGTGTTCCCATCGTGTCGAACTATAAATTTGGGTAATACTTCCGAACGAAGACTTCAGCGATCCCCTATACTTGTGGGCATCGAGACGTTTTCTGGCGCCGTTGCCGGGGAACCTAGCTTTATTTGTAAGACAACTTGATATCATTTATTTGCTGCATTTGCTTGTTCCTAACCATGGGAAAGGAAAAGACCACTCCTAAGGAAGTGAGGCCTTCCACTACTCGAGGAGGTAAGGACTTGCTAAGTAGGAAAAACTTTTCACCTGATGTTGCTTCTGCTGTTGTTCCTAAGAAAAAGGGAAAAATTGTTTCTAGTTCACCATTGTCTAAAATGTCTACTAGTAATGAAAATGATTTAACATGTGGTAACATAGACAAAGAAGTGGCACTTGAAACACCTGAAATTCCTGAAATATCTGAGTTAACTGAAACACCTGAGAATCCTGAATCTTCTATTAATAAAAATGTGGAATCTGAATTAGAAGATAGGGAATATTGCTATGATATGGAAACTTCTTCTGAGAAAGAGGATGCTATAATTAAGGCTTTCATGAGTCCAGATTATGATGAAATGGATAAACTTGCTAGCTACATAAATTCTCCTCTTGATGACTTTTTCCCTGTTACTGATAAAATGAATGGTTCAACTATTAAAATTAATGATAAAGACTATGAGTTTAATATTTATCCTGAATTCATTGAAAGGGTTGAGAAGTCTAAGTTTTATGGGAGAGAGGATGAGTTTCCTTTCAATCATGTTGCTGATTTGCATGAATTATCTGAGTTAATTGGGAAAGGTGAAATTAACCAACGCTATCATTTCTTGAAATTGTTTCCTTTTTCTTTGGGAGGAAGTGCTAAAACTTGGTATAATTGTTTAGAACCTGGATGTATCACTAGCAAGGAAGAATGTTTGCGGATGTTCTTTGATAAGTACTTCCATGCTAATAAAATTCATGGTCTAATTCTTGAGATTACTAATTTTTCACAGAAAGAGAAGGAGGATTTACCCCAAGCTTGGGGGAGGTATGATAAGATGGTTAGGAAATGTCCTACCTATGGCCTCAAAGAGAATGAAATACTTGATATATTCTACAATGGACTAACTGAAAACACCAGAGCCTATCTTGACAGTATTGCAGGTAATGTTTTCAGGGAAAGGACCGTTGATGAAGCAACTGAGCTATTGCGAACTTGTCGTCGTGGAAAACAACAGATGCCTTGGGATAGGCTTAAGTTTGGGGGCCGATGGACGCTAGAGGATTCGGGGAGGGATTGCGCGATGGAGTCGTACGCGAAGAACACTGCAAACACAAAGATCTAGCCTGCTTCGGGGCTCTCGTGAGAGATAAAACCCCTACTGCAGCATCTATCCTACTTTGGTGTATTCTCATCTCATATGCGGTGGGTACAAATGCTCCTTGAGCTGTGAGGAACGAGCTATGGAGATGAACTCCCGGGAGTCAGCAGAGAGAACGGGGGAGAAGAAGGAAGTGAGCCCACGCAGGAGATATCTGCGCGCACCTGCCCGTCCCCCGTGTCTCCTTCCCCTGGTGCTCTTTATAAAGGTAGAGCCCAGGGAACAAGCAAGAGACAAGGGGACAAGAAACACTATTTACTGATGTGACTACTGGGGTCTAATCAAAACTGTAGAGACGTCACTGCGTGTGCTGTGGCCACGCTGCTCTGTCCTTGTCCTCGTCACGTTGTCCTTCGTCCTTATCTTCTGGGGCAGTGGCAGCAAATATTTATATATGCCGACGTAGTAGGCCTGACTTGGGGCAACCCGGGATGCTGGCAGCGATCGATCCAGCTCCCGGTACATATCCTGCCTCGTCCTGGAGATCGACTGACCCGGCTCTTGGTACAAGAATCGGTCGCTGGTGCTGGAACCCGGCCTCCCAGCGATGCATTGATCCGTCCCGGACTGGAGCGCTGGAACTCGGACGGGCGAACGATTCTCTCGGAAAGAAACTGGCGCGCCGGCCTCGCAGCGAACGAGTCGCTGGGATCCGGTCGATCCGGACCTGGGTTCCCATTTCATCGATGCCGGATGGGCCGGCCCAGCAAGGAGAGAAGGCAGCGCTGGGATCCGGTCGAGACGGACCTGGGGAACGAATGCCGGAAGGTGTGACCCGGTAGAGGAGGTTCGGCCCAGCAGAGTAAAACGGATTCGGCCTGCCCGGATCGGTGTGGTCTCGGCCCACCCGGGTGATGGAAAATTAGCCCAGCCGGGTGAAGCCAATCCGGCCCAGCCGGGTCACCGGGAACTCGGCCTGTCCGGGTAGAAGGTAACTCGGCCCAGCCGAGTGAGGCAAAAACCCGGGCCGCCCGAGTCTCAGGATCCGGCCCAGCCGGGTGAAGGACACCCGGCCCATCCGAGGTTAGTTTTGGCCCACCCGGGATCCGGGGAAGACTCGGTTTTGGCCCATCCGGGAGCACGACTCGGCCCACACGGGTTGGGATCCGGTTTTAGGTCTAAGCCGGCCTGGCACATGGTGAAGTCGGCCCAGGTTAGCCATCTCTCCTCATTTTCTTTATTTTCACTCCTATTATTTGCTGTTTCTTTCCTTCTAAGTCACCGATAAACCTCCAACTCTGTGTACCCGGGGTTACATCCCCGACAGAACTATTTCAAAGAATTATGATGATTGGAACACTGATGAGATATTTCCAGAAAAAAAGGAGGTATAATCAAACTGAACGATGAGGCAATAAAAGTAGCCTCAAAGGACATTAAAGAGAAGGGAATTAAAACCTCTCATCTTATTTGATTGTTGTTAATAGGCTATGGACGACAATGAAATTATGTTTCACCAAACGAGGGAAGAGACGAAAACCCTTGAAATTGATGATCATGAGAACGAAGAGGTCATCAGCATTCTTGTGGCGTGGGTGCAGGAGGAAGCCAAAACCAAATGCGGAAGTTCTAGGATTGGAAAGAAGGCAAACAAGAACCGGCATCAGACAATGGGGCATATGTTGTTATTCAATGATTATGTTGTGCTCGAGCAGGCAGAAGATAATTTTGATTTTTACCGGCTCTTTAGGATGCATAGGAGAGTGTTCATGAAAATTGTGCATGGTGTTCAATAATATGATGACTACTTCCAGCTAAAGAGAGACTGCACCGGCCTTTTGGACTCTCATCTATTCAGAAATGCACCGCTGCTATATGGTGTCTTGCATATGGGGCTCCCGCAAATTCTTTGGACGACTACCTCTGTATATCTGAATCAACATCCATTGAAGCCAACTACATGTTTTGCAAGGCGGTGAATGTGGTGTTTGGACTAAAGTATCTGAGAGAACCAAATGTTGAAGACACAACTCGGCTCATGGCACTAGGTGAAGCGAGAGGTTTTCCTCTGATGCTTGGGAGAATTGATTGCATGCATTGAAAGTGGAAACTATCCGTTTGCTTTGGCAGGACATCTTGTAGTGTGCAGTGTTATACTTGAAGCGATGGCAGACTATGATATATGGATTTGACATTTTTTTTATGGCCGGTGCTCACAATGACGTCAACGTGTTGCAACGATGTCCGATATTTAGAAGCCTTGCAAAAGGCCAAGTTTCAGAGTGTAACTATGAGATCAACGGTCATCAGTATAACAATAGTACTACCTAGAGGATGGCATATATCCAACATATTCCACATTTGTGAACACCATTCACGGCCCTGTTGTCCCGGCAAAGAAGTATTTTGCGAAGAAACAAGAGAGAATGCTCAGAAAGATGTGGAGCCTGTTTTTTCAAAGAAAATCAAAATCTATATTTATGTCTCCAAAAATTTGAAACAAAAATTCTAGGTGTAGATTATGTCGAAATCAACTGGTGTGCAAATTCTCAATGCAAAACTCATCCTCCTTCTGATCCATAATAAATGTTGAAAATTGTATACTAAGTTAGTACAAATTTTTGTACTAAGTTTGACACTTATTAGGGATCGGAGAGGGTATTATTTTAGATTAAATAATGAAAAATTAGACAAAATTCTAACTTTTTTAAAAGGTGTACTGTTCACCGACCTGTCGATCCACTCATTTGTCATTCTTCCCTACCCAAAATATAATAAATTTCGGAATGATTTTTTTATGCACTTGTGGACCATATCATTATCTACATCTAGGATTTTTTGAAAGTCGAAAATACAGATTTTGAATTGTTTTGAAAACGATCTCTGTGTAGCCCGAGCTCCAAAAGAGTAACGAATGAGCCAAAGAATTAGGGGCTCGCGGGTGCTCTCTCTTCCTCCTCCGAGCCGCCGGCCGCCCCTTCCCTACCCCACGCTCCTCCCTGGGTTCGTCTGCAGCTCGCGTCTCGGTGAGTTTCCCTCCGCCTCCCCCCTCCTCGTCCTTCTTCTCCTCCTTGAGCCGATCCGGTGCTCCATTCTTATTTCTCTACTCCGTCGAGCCGTCGAGGGTTCTCTGCCGCTAGCCGGCGAGCGCGCTGCATCCGCCACTTGTGGATTTATCTTTGGTGGATTATGTTCATGTTTGTTCGCTGAAATGCATTCCTGGTGATCGGGCGAGTTTATGCCCCACCTGCTTCTTAGCATGCACTGCATGTGTTTGGGGGTTTGCCTCCCTGGCCTGAGCACACCCTGACTGTCTACATCTGTTGATGCTTCGAGGATCTTGTGCCACGCTTCTCATGATTTATGGAGAGAGGAAAGGAGTAAGAACATGGTGATCGATTAATCCTTTGTTGTGTTTAGAAGAAAAAAGAACTGAAATGCATACTAAATGTAGCTCTGAGGCTTCACCCATGCTACCGCTCTGTTATCCATTCAGATGCATTCATCCTCAGGAATCACTGAAGCAATCTGTTACTTAATGCCGACAAATAAATGGAGGTCATCTGTCCTCTATATTGCCCATTTGTGATTTGTGGACGTGCCTTCAGATATTGTTTCTGATTGCATATAAGTGTGGAGGAATGTATATGTTTTAACCAGTGGGTTGTTAGTCTGTAGGACAGGAGGCCCTATCTCCCATGGAGGCAAAGAAGGAAGAAGAAACTCTGCAGGAAGCAGAGAGCACTGTCAAGAAGCAGAATGTCACCATGTCGATGGATGTCTTTGACTGCCTGGTCTGCTCGAAGCCCCTCAGGTCTCCCATTTTTCAGGTAAATCGGATGCATTTCTAGTATGGCAGCATGCAAATCATGTTGAAACTCTAGTATTACTCTGTTCGTCTCGACGCTATGTTGTGTTCTTTATGTTCAAGTTAATTTTCTGAGCTTTGCGTGATGATTTGTTTCCAGTGTTCTCTAGGGCATTTCTTCTGCTCGCCTTGCCGGGACAACCTCCCCAACAACAAGTGCCAGGCCTGCTCCGGAGTTGTCCCGGAGAGCAGGTCCTATGGCATGGAGCGTGTTGTCAAGTCCATCCTTGTCCCCTGCCCCTATGCCCAGCACGGCTGCACTGACATGGTCACCTACTACCTCAATGGAGAACACAAGGAGGCATGCCCGCACGCGCCGTGCTTCTGCCCGGAACCCGGATGTGGCTTCACCGGCTCAACAGCGGCGCTCTTTGGCCACTTCATCTCCCAGCACAAGTGGCCGGCGACAGTGTTCAAGTACTACGTGCCATTCCGCCTTCCTGCCAAACCTGGCCCGCACGTCCTCCATGGCCAAGACGGCAGCATCTTCCTGCTCAACGTGACCTCGCCGGAGTTGCCCCTGCACGGCGTCTCGCTAGTGTGCGTCCAGCCAAAGGCCTCAGAGCCGTCGAGATTCGGATGTTCCGTGGGTTTCTCGTGCTGGAAGGGGCATGACCAACTCTCGTCGCTGGAGACGGTCCCAAGCTCGTCGCTCTCTGATGGGCTGCCCAAGGACTGCTTCTGCTTTGTTCCCAAGGCGTCTTCCATGCTCACGATCACCATCGATACCGAGCTGATGCATGACGATGACAGTGAGCTAGAGGAGGAGGAGGACGACGATGAGAGCTGTGAAGAGGAGGAGGAGGAGGAGGAGGAGGAGGAGGAGGGCGGCAATGAGTAGCCAGTAGGTGGCCTGGATGACTGATGGATCGTCTCCATGTCCATGGTAGGATAGGGAAGATTTTGATCTATCTATTTTAGTGCTTCTGACATTACGTGGTTGCAGGATGTGTTGGGAGATGAGACTGTGCGATCCATGAAGTAGTTCCTGCTTTAATGTCATGAACTGAAGTTCTGAACTGGAGTAAGTGTAGCAGTAGTAGACTAGTGTGTTAGTGTTCGAATTAGTATATTTAGCGCATCAATCCAATCAGTTTCTGTCTTCAGTGCTGGTAAGACAGCTACTGTGCCGTACAGATCAATCTCTGTCAATGAGAATGAAGCTCTGCTGTCTGATGAAAATATCATAAGCAAAGCATTCCCTGACAACGAAGTAAGGATTTATTTGTTAATCCTAGTAATTAATGTGGTAGCAACGTTTTTCCTTAATTCCTGCTCATAAAAATGCGGCATCTCAGTGGAAATATCTCTGTATAACCGCTGGGTAAAACGAAATACAAAACCTGTCAGACAATACTAATAAGTTTTTTTTTCTTTTTTGAGAAAAAGGAAACAAGATGCAAAACATAGGCTCAATCCCGTTTAGAATTCGTAAGCTTATAGCCCAGGCCCCAAATGGCCCATATGTACAATTACGAACCAGCGTTACTAAACCCACCAGACTGTCGCTGCCAAACCTGAAACTCTGAAGAAAACTACAGCAAAGTTCAGAGAATGGATGAACGCAAGAGAGTTTTTGAGTTTTTGTGCTGCTGACTGCGCAGCTTTTCTGATCCTCTTTAACTGAAATATAAAGGGATTACAATGGATCGTGACTAACCACGTCCTGAAAACAAGCTGCGATCCGATTCCGTCGTGCCATCCCACGACCACGTCCTGCAGTTGGATCTCCTAACTACAATAACGGAAAGAAGGGAAACGGGCTGCGTGCCTACTGCACGTGCCGATAACTACGGCCTCGTTCACAGGCGAACAGGCCCTTATTCTGAAACTAACTGAAAGTGTCAAACTGTCGTGACGTTGAGCTTAGGTCAACATTTCTCCCCCTTAAGCTCAAGTCACTTGCTGATCTCAGTAACTCCCAGCTTCTGTCGCATCTCGACGAAACGCACACGTCCGAGGGCCTTTGTCAGTATATCTGCTGCCTGATCATGTGTGCCAACATGGGCAACCTCAACTTGTCCAGCTTCCATGCTCTCTCTGACGAAGTGGTGTGTTTGCTGCGATCATGGTGGACAGGGTTCTTGGCTAAAGCAATTGCAGACTTATTGTCCACCAGTAGCCTGAATCTTGTTGGCTCTCTCCCCTGCAGATCACCAAGAAGACGACTCAGCCAGACTCCCTGACAGGTTGCTGCTGCAGCTGCTACATACTCTGCTTCACAAGAGCTGATGGCAACAATCTTCTGCTTTTGCGATGTCCAGCTGACAGGATTTCCGCCAAGGAAAAACACATGCCCACTTGTGCTCTTGCGATCACCAATATCACCGGCATGATCACTATCGCTGTAACCCAGAAGGACTGCCTCGCCACTCCCAGCCCTGTACCGACAACCATAGTTTGCCGTTCCATGGACGTACCGGAGGATTTGCTTGAGGGCTGCCCAATGCGCAGAGCTTGGCTTCTCCATGAAGCGGCTGACAACTCCCACGGCATGAGCAATATCTGGTCGAATATTGACCAAGTACCGCAGGCTTCCAATTATGCTTCGATAGAGCGTGGCGTCGAACACTGTTCCATCATCATTCTTCGTCGGTTTCAGACGACACTCCATCGGTGTGTGGCAACTCTTGCAGCTGCTCAACCCTGCCGCCTCGATGATCTTGGTTGTGTAGCTCCGTTGACACAAGGTGATCTCGCCATCAGCCTGAGACACCTCAATTCCCAAGTAATAACTTAGGAGGCAAAGATCTGACATCTTGAACAGTTTCTGCATCTGAGCCTTGAACTCGACAATGGACGCCACATCAGTGCCTGTGATGATCAAGTCATCCACGTACACTCCCACCAGAAGATATGAAGTGGCGTCGCCACGCTGGTAGACAGCGTGTTCCAGCGGGCTGCGAGTAAACCCAAGCGTGGACAGTGTGTCGTCCAACTTGGCGTACCAGGCGCGAGGTGCTTGACGTAGCCCATACAGCGCCTTGCGCAGCTTCAGCACGCTCTGTTCCTTGCCGGCGGTGACATACCCCGGTGGCTGCGCGACGTAGACTTCCTCGGTGAGCTCGCCATTGAGAAATGCGGATTTGACGTCCATGTGATGCACCTCCCAGCTCGAGTGCGCGGCGAGAGCGAGGAGCAGCCGCACCGTCTCCATGCGAGCGACCGGCGCGAACACCTCCTCAAAGTCCACGCCCTGCCGCTGGGCGTAGCCCTTTGCAACCAGGCGTGCCTTGTGCCTGACAACTTTGCCGTCGGGATCGTGCTTCACCTTATACACCCATTTCAGCCCGATCGCCTTGTGTCCTGCAGGAAGAGAGGTGAGTTCCCAGGTGTTGTTGTCACGGATCGAACTCATCTCGTCATCCATGGCCGCCTTCCAGGCAGCGTCATCGAACGCCTCCCCGACATCACGAGGTTCCTCTGCACTCACAAGCTGCAGCACCTCATGATCATCAGGCTCGTCGTCGTCAGGCATGACAAGGTTGGCATAGCGCGGGTTCGGGCAGAAGATGCCCTGCTGCGCCCTCGTCATCATCTGGTGTGTAGGTTGTAGCAGCGGCGGTTGTGTTGCTGCAGAGACCACACTGGTCACGCCCGGGGACGAGGTGGAGGGCGTGACCGTCGGGCTGGATGACATGCCGGTGGGCGTGCCAGTTTCAGACTCCGACAGAGCCCGTCCCTGTGAGCATGGTGACCCAATTGTTGGTGAAGAGGGATGCACCGTTGCTGCGCCCGTGTCCAGCTCCTGGACTCCACGATCAGTGGTGTACACCACCGTGAACGTTGCTGGCGTCTCCTGTGCCGTGCGCGTCGTGGGCGCCTCAGGTACGTTCCAGTCCCATGGCCTGCTTTCTTCAAAGATTACATCACGGGTTACTTGTACCTTTTTAGTGACTGGGTCATACACACGGTAGCACTTTGATCCCTCTTCATATCCGACGAAAATCATTGGAGTAGATCGATCTGAGAGCTTGGTAACTCCTGGCCCGACCTTCTTGACATGTACCGTGCACCCGAATGTGCGCAGGTGCTGCACGCTCGGTTTTCGGCCGTGCCACGCCTCATACGGCGTGACGCCCTCCAGGCTTCTCGTCGGTGCTCTGTTGAGGATGTAGACGGCAGTTTTCACCGCCTCAGCCCAGAAGTACGACGGCACGGCCATGCTCTTCAGCAGGCAGCGAGCCATCTCCACGACGGTCTGGTTTCGCCGTTCCACGACCCCATTTTGCTGTGGGGAATAGGGCGCCGTGGTGTAGTGCTTGACGCCGATCTCCTCGCAGTACTCGCGGAACTCGATGGAGTTGAACTCGCCGCCCCGGTCAGACCGGAACGCGCGGAGCTTGCACCTCCCCTCTGCTTCTGCCATCACCTGCACCTTCTTGAAGCACTCGAATGCCTCATCCTTGGTCTTGAGCAGCTCCAACCACATGTAGCGGCTGTGGTCATCCACCACCAGGAGGAAATACTGCTTGCCGCCGGGCGACGCCGGCGTGATCGGCCCGCACAGGTCAGTGTGCACAAGGTCGAGTCCATGCTCTGCTCTGTACGTGGTGGCCTGGGGAAAAGGTGCTCGATGTTGCTTCCCCAGTGCACAGCCATCGCAGTATTCCTCCACCCGATCGATCACCGGCATGCCACGCACCAGCTGCTTGGTTGACATGGCGCGCAGCGCACGGAAGTGTAAATGCCCCATCCGAGCATGCCACCTCCACGGCATGGAGTCTCCTTGAGCCAACAGGCAGGTAGGCGTATCGATGGTGAGTACGCCGGTGTACAGCCTACTTCCCGTGCGCTTGACTCGCGCAAGCATGCGCTCCGCCGGATCGCGGATCGTCATGAAGCCGTGCTTGATGCCGATGTCGCACCCGCCCTCGTCCAGCTGCCCCCACAGAGATGATGTTACTCTGCAGGCTGGGGATGAAGAAGACGTCGGCGAGTGCTCGCTGCTCGCCGCCTTGGGTGCGGAACACGACGGTCCCGCGGCCGCGGATGGCGACGTGCGATCCGTCCCCGAACTTCACCGTGCCGTGCACGGTTTCGTCCAGACTCGCGAACATGTGGCGTCCGCCGGTCATGTGACTGCTCGCCCCTGTATCAAAGAACCAGACACCATCCGGAGAGGGCACCGGAATTACCTTCTCTTCATTGAGGAAGACGGCCTGGGGCGTGACGGTCTCGTTGACGACAGCCATGAACAGCCCCTGCTCGATCTCGTCGCCTGGACGGACAAGATTGGCCGTCTCCTGCTTCTCCTTGCGCTCGCGATCACGCTGAGCTTTCCGGCACTCCTTCGCCCAGTGGCCAGGCTTCCCACAGAACCTGCAGTTTCCTAGCTTGCGGCCACCAGAGCCACCCGTCGCGCCGCCGTCTGACGGAGACTTGGACTTGGTGTACGGCCTGTCCTTCTTCTCGCCGCTGGATGAAGATGAGCCCGTGCGCTGCTTCTGCCGAGCCGCGGTGAGCAGCAGCTTGCCAACGCCTTCTGAGACCTCGTCCTCAAGGTCGTAGTACTCTTCAGCCATGACGAGGCGGCCGCCCAGCTCCTCGATGGTGAGCTCCTTCAGGTTGATGACCTGCTCGATGGCCATCACCACCGGCCGATATTTCCGCGTCACGACGCGGAGAAACTTAAGGACGGCAGTGTACTCGTCCTTTGGATCGCCGAGGAGCTCGAGGTTGTCGATGATGCCCGTTAGCCGAATAGCAAAGTCCTCGATCGACTCGTTCGGCTTGAACCGGAGTTCTTCAAACTCGCGGCGGCGCCTTTGCCTCCCGGATGCGCTCGCATCCGAGCCTCAATGTCTTGAGGGTTTCCCACGCCTCCTTGGCGCTATCCTTGGATGCCAGCGTGCGGACGAGCTCCGGCGGGACGGCCCGTAACAGCGCCGCGAGCGCCGCCCGGTCGTCGTGCTCGTCGTCGACGCCGTACTCGATCGCATCCCAGAGACGCGCAACCTGCAGCTGGACCTTCATCACCATTGCCCACTCCGCGTAATTTGACCGCGTGAGGGTCGGATACTGCGCGGTGGCGGTGCTCTGATGAACGACTCGCTCGCGCACCACCAATTCCCCTCGACGCGCCGGGCTGCGGCCGCGCCTTGGAGCTGCTGATGGAGAGCGCCGGCGTGCTGTAGTTGGCGGCGGCGTCCTGGACCCGCCACCAACCCGATCTCCCTTGCTCGATTTCGACATGGTTGCTCTGATACCAAATGTCGCTGCCAAACCTGAAACTCTGAAGAAAACTACAGCAAAGTTCAGAGAATGGATGAACGCAAGAGAGTTTTTGTGCTGCTGACTGCGCAGCTTTTCTGATCCTCCTTAACTGAAATATAAAGGGATTACAATGGATCGTGACTAACCACGTCCTGAAAACAAGCTGCGATCCGATTCCGTCGTGCCATCCCACGACCACGTCCTGCAGTTGGATCTCCTAACTACAATAACGGAAAGAAGGGAAACGGGCTGCGTGCCTACTGCACGTGCCGATAACTACGGCCTCGTTCACAGGCGAACAGGCCCTTATTCTGAAACTAACTGAAAGTGTCAAACTGTCGTGACGTTGAGCTTAGGTCAACACAGACCCATATCCAACCCGCACCCACAGCACACAGACACTGCCTGCTGCCGCCGTCGTTCTTGCTCCCTTCACTCAGATCAGCGCGCGCGAGGTCCGGTGGAGAGCTCGCCGGCAAGGGGACCGGCACGCGTCTCCCCCCATAGGAGAAGCAGCCGAGGACCTCGCCCTGTCAGGGCGCCGCCGTCAGCGAACAGCATCGAGGCCGGGCTGGCCGGCGATGGTGACTGGTCGAGGTGAGGCGACCAGGTATACTCCTCCGTCACCCCGTCGGAAGCCCGCCGCCGGTTGCCTCAAATCCGAACAGGAACACATTTTCCCTTTTTCAGATTACTACTAGCAGTCTAGCACACTACGAAATCGGCACTGATACTCCGCACTCTGCTGCAATTTTGCTTTCTTGCTAATTTGGGGCAAAACAAGGGCTTTCACTTCAGTAGTTCAGTGACACCGGTTTATCGCTTGTCGATCAGCAGGTTTGGAGCTCTGTTGAGCCTGTGATTGCAGCATCGACCAACCTAGTAATAGCAGCTTTTAGTTTTCGTGGCCATGGACGGTGGTAGATCCAACAAGAGACAAGCAGAAGCTCAATCAGAGGGACAGAGCAGCGCCAAGAGGCAGAATGTCACCATGGGGTTGGATACCCTCGACTGCCCCGTCTGCTCCAAGCCCCTCGGGCCCCCCATTTTCCAGGTAAATGCGCTTCTTGGGTGTACATACATAGCACTACCGTGATCAAAATTGAGATTTGAATTTCACTTGTACATATGATTCTCACGAGCAAGTTTGGTTGCTTCTTTCAGTGTCCTAAGGGGAATTTTATCTGCTCGCCTTGCTGTGAGAAGCTCCCGGAAAAATGTCGCCTTGCTTCTCGGCGCTGCTACGGCGTGGAGCGCATCGTCGATAACACTTTAGTTACCTGCAAGCACGGATGCAACAGCGAAAAGACCTACTACGACATAGAAGGACACGAGATGCGGTGCATGCTCAGGCCATTATTCTGCCCGGTTTCCGGCTGCAGCTTCGCCGCACCAACCGTGGCCCTCCTTGACCATCTGACCACTCTACACAAGTTGCCAGCACAAAGGATCAGATACTTTCTGCCGTTGGACCTACGAGTCCAACCGGGCTCTCATGTTCTTTGCGGTGGGTACGGTCGTCTATTCTTACTCAATGTGGCATCGTTGGAGTCCGTTGGACATGCTGTTTCCATCGTTTGTGCTCAGTCGGGCGATCCGTTGGATAGGATTGGATGTTCGGTGGGTTTCTCATGCTTCAAAGGACATTACCAGGTCTCATCGTTAGACGTTGGAAGCTCGTCACCATCTGATGGGCAGTCGACGCAATGCTTCTGTGTCGTGCCCAAGGTTTCAGGTGGACAAACCGATGTTGTGCTCAGGATCACCATATCTTTGGGGTACGACCACGATGAGGAGCTGGAAGAAGAAGACGATGCTGACGGTACCTACGATGCAGACGAGGAAGATGATATGACGATAAATTGGAGGATGGCGATCAGAGAGCTAGAGGTGAAGGAGGAGTATGCCGATGATAACAACCGGGAGGGGGAGGAGGAGGAGGAGGAGGAGGAGGAGGAGGAGGAGGAGGAGAAGGAGAAGGACGACGACAATAGTGCGATGATAGATATGACGTATTGGGGGATGAAAATCACAAACGAGAAGAAGGAGAGCGACAAGGATGATCAGGCAGTTGATCACAGTGGAGATTGATGCTCGGCGCCATAGCCACGTCTGGATGACAATGTCTAGGCTGGCTGCGCGTGCTCCTGTGTAAGACTTTCGTCTGGATGACATTCAGTTGCAGGATTTCCTAAAAGCCCGAGACTATACAACATCGGACTTTTAGTTCATTGATTGATTTATCCATGAAGTAGGTTCTGCTTTATTATGCGGTCATGCTCTTGCTCTGGACCATGTAGGCCTCCTGAGTATTAATCCTAGTACTACTATTCTGCTGCTGCTACTGTTACCAGGCATCGTTCCAGGCAATATTCTGTAAAATGTTTCAGGCAGTGTCGTATTTGTATCGTTTTTTGGCCAGTTTCTCTTATAAAGTGGGCAATTTCTCTTCTTCATGAAAAGGCAGAGTTCTTGCCGGTTGGTTGCTTGAAAAAAAAAACTATATGACCCATCTACCATTACCAGACTCACAACCTCCTCGTGGGAGACCCATCGCTGATCATCTTGTTATCTTCCATTGTTGCTGGCGATGGTTATGAGCCTCGCATAATTGCCGCACCCGCTATGCATCGCTTGAAATATGTTTCAAATTATTGATACGTTTTTTTTTATATGCGAATATAATTATCATGGAAGATACTGAAAAATAAATAAAGAGAAAAGGGTAAAGAGGAAAAAAGAAAAGAAGATACATGAAGATGGGCCGGCCCACGCGGCCTATCGCTGGGCGACCACAGAAAGCGGAAAAAAAAGGAGGTTCCATCTTCCAACTCGTGTATATAGGTCGGGACCACACCGCCGCGATTCCCTAATCCAACTTCGCTCTTTCGGCGATCCGACGTCCGGCGGTCCAAACGCGAACCGGAAGAAGAAGATTCTCCGGCTGCGGCGGCGGCTGAAAGGACCGACGAGATGGTGGCGGAGGACAATTTCCTTTTCCAAGATGAGGCGGACGACGACGAAGTCATCCAGAACCTGAACGCGATGGGCAGGATGAAGCTGATGACGCCGGACTGGATCGAGAAGGCCAAGAAGGAGTACCGCAACCACATCGCCCTCGTCATGGAGCTCCACGAAGAGATGGTGGAGGACCGCCGCTACTGCTGCTCAATCCTCAAGCTGACGCTGTAGCTTGCAACTGCTAATTATTGTTCGAGTGTTATTATCGCAAGCTCTGCGTGAGGTTAATTTGCACCATCACCAAGTGGTGATTTAAGTGAGTTTTTCCACGCAAACAGAACACAGAACATGCGCAGCCTCACACTATTAAAATAAAAGAAAATCAGCATGACATTCAGCAGCAACAGAGAATGGATAATAAATAAACTAGATAAACACGAAACAGTGTGCAATGCCTCTTGAGTGCAATGACATTCAGCAGCGACAGAGAACCGTTAGCATTTCTTCGAGGTGAGTATGGGCATTACGCCATAGCAATGGTGCATCAATCATGTTTATTTTCAAAAAGCAAACATGCATAGACCGTTGGATCTAGTTGCTAGGAAGAGTGAGATGGTTTTGTTAAAATCAACAACAACAAGATCATCTAGGTCTAGATCAATTACGGTAGCAGCTGTTAGGGTTTCCCCTTCTGTGCATCGGATGCGAGAGAGACAGAGAGTCCGAGAGGAGAGAGGGGAGATCGGCGTGTCTACCTTGCCGTGGACGCCGAGCTCGAACTGCCGGCCATAGTTGAGTGGTGGCAGTGGTGGAATGGCTGCGGGTAGGCAGCGGCGTCGGTGGTGCTTCCCGTGAGCACCGCGCTAACTCTCGATCGGTAGGGGATATTGGTGGGGTGGTGGCGCAGAGGTGAACCTCGTGATCCGTGTGCTACCGGCCCCCACCCTTTATGTAGCGCGGGTCACAGGGGCCCACCAACCTTGGAGCGGTTGGGCATCCCCGATCAGGACGCGGTCAAGGGGTCCGATCGACCCGTTGGGGTTCGACCGGATGAGATCAACCTAACATTCTCCCCCTTGATCTCAACTTTTACTTTTACCTTTTACTCATTTCATCACAAATCGATACATAGAGCATGTTTCATCATCTCAGCTCAATTGCCGATAGAATCAGACAGCTACAATATACCTCTTTGTTTTGAAACAAATTCTTTAATCTTTTTGGGCCTCTTTGTTGTCCGGAAAACATATAGACTATACCATAAACCCATGTCGACTATGTGTTCTCCAAACACACTGGGCGGTAAGCCTTTAATTAGCAGATCTGCAAACACTTGTGTGTTTCTTTTATCTGTTCCTCTTATGCTCCAAGCATTTCAACATAATTCCGGACTTTCTCCTTTACAACGTATAACTTTGTGTCAATGTGTTTGGCACCACACTTGACTCGTTGTCTTAGGAGTGAACTACTTAATGGTTATTGCTGTTGTTAACCATTATCAATTCCGGGTACAGGTTTACTTAACCATTTTGCCTATCCCTCAGCCTCATATGATGCTATAACATGTCTTTACATCACACTGATGTTAAACCTTTAATTCTTTGGAGATTTTCCACACAAAAACTCCAAATGTGAAAATTAGCGACAATTGTGGATTTCGCTATATATTTCACAAAATTCTTTCAGAGTACTCACAACCTTTTGAAAGCACTCTTATAGATCTATCATTATACTCACAATCTTTTGAGAGCACAATGTTTCTTTTAGCATGAGGCCGATATCTTTGATTCCATTCCAGCGATCTATTTCTGGATTGGACATTGCCAAAACAACCCGGATACGTGAACTTTCAGGGTAATATTGAGCAACCAACAGCGGAAGCATATGGTACCATATCCATTTGATCCATTCTTTGTTATCTCTTGGAACACTAAAGTTCCCAATTCCATTACCCTTGTCAATAAGAACAGGCGTAGGTTTTCTCGACATGCATGCTATAGAGACTTCTTCTCAGCATGTCTATGCGATATTTCTAATACCCCTTTTCTTCTTTTCTCAGTAAATCTCGATACTTTTAACGAGAGACACTCTATCGAGAGTACTCTTTTGAGGACAAGAACTTCTTTTCTCTGCTGGTAGTAGATTGACATCACCACTAGCAAGTAGGATATCATCCACATACACGGATTAGGAAATGAATTTCCCATTCTATGAGTTTGCACAAATGCGATTTTCCTCTCATTTTCTTTAACCCAAAATGACTTTTGATTCTAGAGACTTGCTCTAGTCCATAAGATCCCTTGTGTTCTTTACTTTCATCTGATTTAACTCAGATCATTATGTGCCATTAGCACTCATTATAATCTGTTTATTCTCTTAGCACAAATATTTCGATTTAAAATCACCTTTTACATATTTCTTTTGGAGTCACATTGGTGATGTAGACCCTTTATAGCCTACTGTTTTGGCTCCATTGGAAATTACTTATGAGTCCCAAAACATCGTCGGGATTCACATAGTCTCTAATCATTAAGACAAGTAGACACTTGTCAAAATCGATTGAGCGCTGCTTTTAATTTCTGTAAATGAGGTGGGATCAACCTCCATTTAAATTTCTCTGATATAGACTTTATAGTCATCTGTTTTCCTCATATGGGGATGTTGTTGCTCTGTCATTGCCTAGAGGCAATTAATTCTGTAGTCTTTTATTGCCAAAAGGCAATAGCTGTTACAAGGATTTAAATCACAAGATCCATGTTTACTTGTTCATCTCTTTTATAAAGCAACAAGCTCCCCCAGATAAAATCTATTCGAGCCTTAGGTATATTCATACCATGCTCCCCCAGATTACTCCATTTTCTCGAAAATGGTGTATCCTTAATCTCCTTTTATTTGGGTTTGTTCTGTTATTCTGTCAATCTGTCTTCTTTATGGCACTTTGAGTACCGTCCTTAGTCTCCTTCCGGAGCTATAAAATATCCAAGAATACATCTATCTTTTAACTTTAGGGGTATCATTATTGTGATCGTCGTACTCCCCCAGACGATCACAATTCATCATAGATCACTTAGGGGAGTCTATTCTGTAATACTCTCTATCTCCCCCTCGAAATGTGGCAAGAACCTTTTGCCACAATTTCGAAACTTTGATTATTTGCTTTATTCAAAATGAAGTCATCTTTGATCTACTTCATTCAAAATGAAGTTGTCTTTTTAACGTATGGGAGTACTTTTTCCTCATTCCTTTTCAAAACTCACAAGAGTTCTTTCTCAATGATACTTTTTGCAAGTCACACTTGCATACCATTCTTAGCTTGAGGTTCATTTGTAACTTTATTCGCTTTTAACTCATTAAGTGTTTTATAACTATGACACATAAAATGTGCAATCGATATAAAAACACATGAGTCGTCACATCTTTTTCCTGTCATACAGGATAAGTCCTTTGTCAAAATTTTCTCCCGCCATGCGGGTATTTTCCCAGACTTTTCCCACCATGTGGGTATTATTAATGTCTTTTCCCGTCATGCGGGTATTATCGTCTTTTCCCGTCATGCGGGTAATCAAGAGACATAGATGCCACAATTGGCTCTTTAGACTGCATATTGAATCATCAAATTCAGAAATAAATCTGAATACTCTTTTATACACATGCTTAATCCAACGTTAGTCAAATTAAGCATTCATGTTGCTCGTTTAAAAAATTTCTTCATATAGAGTACATGAAAGAAATTCGTTAAACAAAGCTCAGAATGATTTCTTTCTTTTCTGCATGGAGAGTACATGAAAGACATTTGTCAAACAAGACTCTCGATGATCTATTTGTATTCTTGGATTAACATCCAAGAATCATTTTCTTTTTGCAGTCATTCTTTAGAGAGAACATACTCTCTCACTTATGACCTTTCTTGGTCATCTTTCGGGTAACAAGTACCCATCCTTTTGTTTTCACGAATGAAAACATGAGAATCTTCGTCTGAGAAAATATTAAACAATAATGAGCATAAAAATAACCCTATTTTGTTCTGGTTAAAGATATGCACATTAAAGCTTTAAAACTTTCTTTTATATTCTAAATCACCGTTGGGTAAAATTAGAATGAAACATTATCTTTGTACATTAATTCTACATCACCGTTGGGCAGAAATAGAATCAATGCATAAAACTTATAAACAATACGATGATAATATTTCTATTGCAATAAAGAACTCTGTTCAGAAAATAACATTATCATCAATTCTATTGCAGCGGAAACAAGAAATATACATATTTCTGTAGTTCAAGAGCATCTCTTGATCTTTTATCTTTTCTTTGAAAATTTATCTGGTAGATGCAAACGAGTAGCATCTTTTATCTTTTCTCTGAAAACTGATCACTTTGATGCAAAATTATCAGAGATCTAGCCCTTTGACGATGGAACTCATATAATTATAGTATTGTTATCAGCAACGTTGGTCAGAAAATAACAATACCATAATTAACCTGTTTAAAACAAGTATTTCTCTTTTTCCTCCTCTCTAATTAAATTTTCTCGTTGGTTCCAATTTAATTAGAAAAGAGTCCTTTTACTTTGCAGTAGAGGCTGTAAAAAATATTATGTATTTCACAAAAAATGCACTGTTCAGTTCTGTTCTCTAAACAAATTCATTGAATTTGAAAAGATCTACTTTTAGCAATTCTTTGTCTTAAATGACTTTTCTGTCCTTTAATTAAAATTCTCCTAGAGAATTTTAATTAAACTCCTAGAGAATTTTAATTAAAGATCTAAACAAATTCACAGAGGAATCTGTATATCTTTTCTTTTGATCTCTAAACAAATTTTCTCAGTGAAAACTTTAACAGAATCATAAACATTGCAATAATCACTTTAACATGCTCCTCTTAAATTTTAATTCTCACTTTTAATTATTTTGACCTTTTAAATTTAAAAGGAGCATATTTCTCTATTTGCAGCGGAAAAACATGAAATAAAATTCCATTAACTTTATACTTTTCAGAAGCTTTTCTTTTCTTTTCTGAATTCTCTAAACAAAATTTTCGTTGGAATATTTTGTATAGAAAAAAACTGTACAAAATTTGTCCAAAAAATGGACAAAAACAATTAAAAACAGCTTCTGGAAAAACAAAAACAGAGGAAAAAACTCTGATTAAAACGTGTGGCCCCATACCACAGTTTTTCTGTTTCGGCCCACGGCCCATTTGACTAAGTACCGCGCGCGCGCGGCGCACAGACACGCCCGGCAGCCCACGGCCACGTTCTTTCGGCCCGCAGACCCGTCAACCGCTAGGGTTTGCTTCTGATGCATCCTGGCCGTCCATTTGGATCCGACGGTTCACCGTCATTTTCGCTTGAACAAAACTGTTGACCGGTGCGGGTGGGAGGAAACCCTAATTCATTTCTCCCCCACCCGTCGCTCTCCTCCCCTCCTCCCCGATCTGTTGCTCTCCGTCGCCGTCGGCGATGCTAGGGTTAGGGTTCGGCGGCCAGAGACGACGACGACCGCCACTGCAGCGCGCCGCTCCGGCTCCTTCCCCTTCTCCCTCCTTTCTTTTCCTCTCCCCTCTCCGATGCAATCACCGATGAGGAGATGATGGTTGCGCCGTCGCCTTCCCCTTCGCCGGTGGCGCGTCCGCCTTGCGGTGAGCGCGCTGCCGTCGAAAGGTGAGGCTCTGGTGCCCTTTGCCTTTGACCCCGAGGGGTTGATTCCTTCGTCCGGAGCGACGGCTCGCCAGGAGGAAGACGAGCTCGTCCCCGACGGCTCGCCGGCGACGCGCCTTTGCCCCCGAAGGGGTCACTCCCTTTCGGCCGTGGCGGAGGCGCAGAGCCCCTCCACTGCCCTTGTTCTTCGTCCAGTCCCTCGGCTTGCCGATGCGGACTTGGATCGAGAGGAACGGGTGCGGCCTTGCGGCGGCACACTTTGCCGGCGAGCCCGAGACCCTCTGCCGGTGAGTTTTCTTTGCCCTTCCCCCTTTCTTTTCGATCTAGGGTTAGGTTTCGTTTCCACGGGAAGGGAAAAATTCTTTTCTTTTGGTTTTCTTTTCTTTCTTCTTTTACCGAACAGATCTAGAACCCTAGATCAGCTCTGATACCAATGTTAAATCAACAACAACAAGATCATCTAGGTCTAGATCAATTACGGTAGCAGCTGTTAGGGTTTCCCCTTCTGTGCATCGGATGCGAGAGAGACAGAGAGTCCGAGAGGAGAGAGGGGAGATCGGCGTGTCTACCTTGCCGTGGACGCCGAGCTCGAACTGCCGGCCATAGTTGAGTGGTGGCAGTGGTGGAATGGCTGCGGGTAGGCAGCGGCGTCGGTGGTGCTTCCCGTGAGCACCGCGCTAACCCTCGATCGGTAGGGGATATTGGTGGGGTGGTGGCGCAGAGGTGAACCTCGTGATCCGTGTGCTACCGGCCCCCACCCTTTATGTAGCGCGGGTCACAGGGGCCCACCAACCTTGGAGCGGTTGGGCATCCCCGATCAGGACGCGGTCAAGGGGTCCGATCGACCCGTTGGGGTTCGACCAGATGAGATCAACCTAACAGGTTTAGTCTCCGCTTTTATATTTTCCAAGATGGAGAATTGTAAATGGAGATATCCGTTAGCATAGAGTTGACTCGGGGCCGAAAAAATACATTCCTTATAGAGTTGCCTTACATCGCAAGACATCATGTTGATTCATAATTCTCAACTCATGAAACACAAACATTTTGACATTTATTAATATCTAAATTATTCATCGTCACAAAAGCTAAATGATCATATTAGATAGGAGGCAATGCTGCCATCATCACCGATGCGTCTAGGGAAGAAGTCTTGGGACAATCGACCACACACTCATGGAGGGTTGGATAGCACTTGTCCTTTACGAAACAGCAGAAGTAGCAGCGGTGTCCGCAATACGCACGGTTACACAATCCAGGTACATTGATCTTGACGATTTCCGTATCTTCCAATATTCTGCCTATCGAACAAAATAATAATTAATATTCATATTAGTCTTTGTTTATCAACCAAGAAGTAATTCATACAACAAACAAATACACAGTCACTTAGAAAAGCCGTAAGAACTTCCAAAGAAGTAAAAAAAATGCATAGTGTGTGTGTGCGTTACCTGCTGATCATGGAAGATTAGTATGAGAAAGACAAGTCAACTGAAGCATCAAAATAGGTAGATCGGGAGTTTATCTGCAACTTACACTCCACAAAGCTCGTGAGAAGAAGCGTCAAGAATATGATTGCTGTGTGGAAGAGGTTCCTACACTTGTCCATGGAGAAATTGCTAGGCGGGCTTGCTTGGTCCTCGTCTATGGCAGAGTAGTTTTTCTGAGAAACAATCAACGTGCATGCTGGAAATATATGTAAGCTGATTGCTACAATCATGATTATGTACGTCTATTTTTTCCCAGATATCGTCCCAGGTAATCTTTGTTATTGATATGGTATGATTCGATATCTGTCTATATTTATGTAGTATGTCACTATTAATAAAAGAAGGAAGACTTCCGGATATTTTTTTTTGAAATTTGCCGCGACTTTATTGAATTATTTCAAGATCGTTTTGAAGTACAGGAGTAAAAATTCTCTAAGAAAAACTGGTACATCCTCAAACCATGCCTCCCGTGAACCATTTGTAGCACCTCAGCGAGCCAACTCATGTACAGCTTGGTTAGCCTCCCGCGGACAGTGCTGTAAAGCCGCTCTGCCTAGAGTCATCAGTATATGTCGTCTCTGCTCGTTCGCCCATACCCACATTTATGTTTTGTATGTCAAACTTTGCCCGACCCTTACACCGTCACGCAATCCTAGGATATGTAGGTCATAGTCGGACCGAAGTGAGTAATGGAAATTCTTAAGAAATTTGAAACGGGAGGGGAGGAATCAGCAGACCATATAAAATATGGGAATTCAGTTCTCTCTTTCCTTTGCTTGATGATGCGTGAGCTAGATGTAGACGAACGGACAAGGTGTTTGGTGCCGTGGATTGATTGCTTGGTGATCTCGTGAATCATATCTTACTCTAGCATATTCAATGAGTCTGATTGATTGCATGCCATGCGCTGTGTGACAGCATCTCCATCCACGGCGAGTGCTTAAATTGTGTCCGACACCATCTAATCGGAACGCTTTTTGGGGATGCCGGACACATGTCTGACGTTTTTTTTACCTCTCTCACACCGGTACCCTCTAAATAGGTCAGACAAGTGCTAAATCATCAGATTTTCTATGATATTTATTTTTGTAGCAGATAAAAAATCATGATATAAGAACAAACACAGCCACAAAAAATCCCGGGAGTGGATCACTTTTAAATAGTGGATCCTCTCAATCCACTCACCAGGATCTCACGCGGATCTTCTGTGGCCATAACAATAAAAGAAGAAAAACAAAAAACATGGGTAGTGAGTGGATTGCTTGAGATGGGCAGCCCACTCCATCCACTCCCAGGATCTGTGGCCATTATAGCACATAAAAAATATCACGCCGGGTTGGCTAGCCACAGAAAATCCTACCATTGGATCGCTCCTCCTCCTCCACCGCTTGTAAGTGGCATGTGAGCCACCTCGAGCTCTTGTCCGGCCCAAATCTTGTACGACACCGCCTAGAGACCCCCAAGGTTGGGGGCTGACTTGGCGGTGTCAGACACGATTTGGGTCAGACGAGAACTTTGGGACCCCTTGGTGTGGCAGTTTTTTTTATGTCCGGCACCCCAAAGGGGCTTTAGGAGCTCCTTTAGGAGCCCGGTGGAGATGCTTTGACGAGCCTGATTTTTCTGTTTTCTAAAACTCCTTCGCAGATCAGGAATTCCCTACCTCGGTGAACCATACATGGTATTATTATTCCATACACATTAGAAGTATTATATAATAAAATTTAAGTCTAGAAAATTACATTCGTATTTGGACAAATCTAAGACACTTATTTTGGGACGGAGAGAATTGGATTTAGGAAAATTAATTGTGAAGGCTTATATAGTGGATCGCCTCTCACATATTTTTTTTTGTATCCTTTTCTCTTTTTCCATTTTTTTATTCTCGGTTAGTTATTCTTTTCATTTTTCTATTTTATTTCTACATATTTCTTATTTAATTTTTTATATTTATTTATTTATTATTCTTTGTTTTCGTATAAATATACAAATAATTATGGTGGAAGATACAGGAAAAAAAAAGGTAAACAGGAAGAAAAAAAAGGAAAATACATGATAATGGGTTCGGGCGATCGCTATAGTGCCCGCGTCGCTCGGGTCGTGGGGGAGAAGCGAGATATATGGCTTTCAGTTGTTGGGAACGGGTTTGGCCCAAAGGAATTCTTTACGGACTCGATTTCCGACTCCGTCCCAGTCAAGTGGTGTATATCTATATATCGGTCGGGACGACACCGCCGCCTCGCCCAGCGATTCCCCAATCCAACTTTTTAGAGCGAAATTCACTAGTAATCCAACTTCGATCGCCCGCCGATGGCTCCGTGGGAAGGCCAGAAGCAGAGCAGCCGCGGTCCGGCGTCCAAACGCGAAGCGGAAGAAGAAGACTCTTCCCCGGCGTCTGAAAGGGCTGACGAGCTGGAGGTGGAAGCCAATATCCTTTTCCAAGATTTGCCGGACGACGACGAGGTCATCCAGAACCTGAACGCGATGGGCAGGATGAAGCTGATGACGCCGGACTGGATCGAGAATGCCAAGAACCAGCACCGCATGCACATCTCCTTCGTCATGCAGATCCACGACGAGATGGCGGAGGACCGCCGCAAGGCCGCCGCCGCCACCGCTGCTTCTCAATCCTCAAACTGACACTGTAGTTCCTAGTTTGTCATCTTGTATCTTGTAGCGTAATTTGCAACATGCATTGTTCCACTGTTATTGATCTACAGTATCTATGTATTACACTAGTATTGCTTGAATTTAGTTTAGTGCTGCTGAGCTATTCCCAACAACAACACAAGTGTAATTCCCACCGTTTCTTATATAACTCGAAAATGACATAAATCGACAGCACAAATCACCAGTTCGATGGGGGCGTCTAATAACAGGAGAAATAATCCCAAATTCTTGAAGAGCTTGGGCACTTCTATGGAACCAAAATATTAGACCATGGTTACACAGATATGCAATCCATCGTTTTGTGCAATGCAGACAAGGCAAAGCAGAAACTGTACCATCACCAAAGTGAAGATGCAAGTGTTTACTAACTGATCATACTTGATAAATACTAGTACAGTTCTGAGTTACAAGATACTGATCTTCAATTGCAAGATAACATCCAAAGCTATTTTGCATAATCAAGAGCACCCTCTCATGGCACTCATGAGTTTGGATAGCTAGCTTCTACCATTACAAACGAGACGACAAGCTACATAACTAAACAATTGTCTTGTAAACTCCATGCTGATTAAGAAGCATAGGGCAACAGCCCTTCACCGTCTGCAGTCATTCCTAGTGATGTCAGTTGCAAGGAACCCGGAAGTGTGAACCCAATAGTCTCTGTCCACAACCACTTGTCAAGATCCCTACGGCGCGAGTCTGTCGATGCGAACGTGTACGGTGAGTTCACCAGATGAGCTATCGGCGAGCTCCGGGGGAACCAGCAGGAAGAACTTGCCCAACTGGACTCCACCCGACAGCGAGCTGCTCGACACGAGAGGATCCTTCTGGAACACGAGCCTCCCTTCGGCTTTTCCCCCACCAACAACGTGAGCAGCCGAGATGTTGCACGAGTAGTTCGGTTCGGATTCGTGAGGCCTGACGCAGACCATGGTGAGGGCATTGCCGATGTCGGTCAGCGTGTTGGTCAGGAGGAACATAGCCTGGTCTTCCCCGACGAGGAGCGTGAACCGGTGGTCACGAGCAACGGAGAGCTTCAGTGGCTTGTTGTAGCTGAAGTTGGTCGACGACCATCCGTGCGCGGTGCCAAAGTGGTCCAGAAGACAGCATGTTGCCCCTCTGAAAGTACAGCCATCCTCTGGGCAGTAGCATGGAGCATGTGTACATTCGCTCTCATGCTTCTCTTTCTCGTGGTACCGGATGAACTCATCGCAGCCATATGTTTCGTTTGAGCATGCCACTTTGACGGCGTCGATGAATTGCTCAAGTTCGACGCAACGGCAATAGCTAGTGTTTCTGCCACACAGATCACAGAAGATGCCCAGCCTCAAAGCGTACCCAACCTCTTGGAGCTTTTCCATGCACACAGAACACAAAACATGCCCAGCCTCACACTGCAAAAATATAAGAAAAACAGCATAACGTTCAGCACCAACAAAGAATGGATAATAAACTACATGAACGCAACCATGTGCAATGCCTCTCGCCGGGCCTTTCATAAGTTCACAACAGCAGGGTGAAATGCAAGCAGAAACAAGAAATATATCAATCATCTACACGAGTGAAATTTCTTCATCCTAGCAAGACCAGCAGGAGCTATTGCAATTTATGACACTTAAATGTTGACCCACTGACATACTTAAATTGCAGAGAAAATGGCAAGCAACTTTCACATTTGGCCATGTGCAGTATGTGTGGTGCTGCTAATACTATCCAGGGAGAAAAGGTTCTTGTTTGTTTACTCCCAACAACAATCAGAAAAACATCAAAATAGATTTGCTCCCGGGATGAAGAAAGAACAAAGGTATTCATCAGTCCACACAGAGTAGAAAATAAGCGCAAGAAAACGAATCAAGTGTCGAGTGTGCTGATCGGCCGCTCATTAGAAAACTAGCATCTACACTGTAAGAGACAGCTAAACTAGCATTTCATTACCACCCACGAGACAGAAAAAAGCTGCTCCTCAGTTATGCTATCGAAAACTATGTTCAGTTTTAATACACCAAAAATGGAGATCTGCACTGTAAGAAACCAGCTAAACTTTTACTACAACCCACTAGATTGGAAACAGAGTCCAAACTATATGTCTTTAGCTTTGAGACACCAACAATTAAGATCCTACGAGGTACCATTTACTAATCCTAGCAAGAGCACTAGCAGCTGACCAAGTATAATGGAAGCCCTGCAATTTATGTCACCGTAATGTTGATCCACTGACATATGCCCGACCTCACGGAGCTTTTCCATGCACACAGAACACAAAACATGACCAACCTCACACTTAAAAATTATAAGAAAATCAGCACGACATTCAGCAGCAACAGAGAGTGGATAATAAACTAGATAAACGTGCAACAGTGTGCAGTGCCTCTTGTCCGTCATTTCTTCAGTTCATAACAACAGAGTGAAATGCAAGCCGAAACAAGAAAGATACCAATGATGTACATAGTTACTACACAATTAGAATTTCACTACTGCCGACTAGATTAAAAATGCTCCTCAGTTATTCGATGGAAAATTCTGTTCACTTGAGACACCAACAATTAAGAACCAACATAGTAAACGAGCAGCTAAACTAGCATTTGACTACAACCCACCAGATTGGAAACTGGGTAGTCCGAACTGCTACGTATTCAGTTTTCAGACGCCAACAATCAGGATCCTATAAGGTGCCATTTGGTCATCCTAGCAATAACACCAGGAGCCAAACAAGTAGCTGACACTTTTCTTTCTTCGAGAAGCAAAAAAAGTAATAATTGTAATTTATTCCACCTAAATGTTGATCCACTGACATTCTTAAATTGAAAGAAAACGGCAGGAAAGTTTTGCCTTTGCCGCACCTGCTACTATCCAAAAAGGCTCTTGTTTCTACTACCAACAAGCATTTAAATTTCAAATCGATTTGCTCTTCAGAAGAAAAAGAACAAAGGCCTCCATCCGTCCACAGAGAGTAAAAGTAAGCGCAGGAAAATGAATCAAGCGACGAGACAGAAAACAAGCTGCTCCTCAGTTATACTATGGAAAACTATATTCAGTTTTAAGACACCAATTATGGAGATCCTACACTGTAAAAGAGACCAGCTAAACTTTCACTACAACCCACTAGATTGGATACAGAGTCCAAACTACTACGTCTTTAGCTTTTAGACACCAACAATTAAGATCCTACGAGGTGCCATTTACTAATCCTAGCAAGAACACTAGCAGCTGAGCAAGTATAATGGAAGCCTTGCAATTTATGCCACCGTTATGTTGATCCACTGACATATGCTCTTAAATTTCAAAGAAAAATGGAATACTTGCTGAACTAGCCTGCTGCTCTAGATTAGAAACTGAGTCCCAACTTCTAACATTCAGTATTCAGTTGCCTAAGTAAACATTCGATTTTCACACACCAGCAACAGAGGTCCTACAGGGGGCATATGCTCATCCTAGGAAGAACAGCAGCAGCCAAATAGACAACTGCAACATTTTATTTCATTCTTGGAATAGCAAAATTGGAACTTTTGCAATTTATGCCACCCAAATGTTAATCGACTGACATATCAGATGAATTTCAGAGAAACCGGCTGGAACTTTTCCACCTTGCCGATGTGCATTATGTTCTACATCCTACAGCCACTACCAGGGATAGATGTCCTTGCTTTTACTCCCAACAGCAATCACAAATACATCCACATCGATCTAGTCTTAGGAAGAAGAAAAAAAAACAGAGACATCCATCCGCAGAGAGTACAAGAACAGGAGCCGAATGCTGCTGCGACGGGTGGTTATCGACGGAGGAATACCTTGAAGATGGGTGGCTTGAGGGGCTCGAGGCAGATCCTGCAGCGGAGGACCTCGGAGCTTATCTTGACGGATATCTCGCCATCCGGCTTCCCCCCGTCCGCCGCCGCCGCCTCCGCCGCGTCTTGCCCCGCTGCAATGTCAGTCTCCATCTTGACCCTCTTGCTTGCTACTTCTTCCGCCATGGGAGAGCTGCTCTTGCTGGGGCGCGGGATTGATGCAGGACGCCTCGGACAGGGGAGAGCTCTGTTGGTGGGAGGGAAGGAGGCAATGCCCAAGATGGAGATTTTACTGAGAGGTGGTTGCGCAGTTGCGCTTGTGTGAATGGCCACGTGCCTGGCTGGCTAAATGTCAGTGGTGAAAGAGAGACGAACGAGGCTGGTAAAATAACTTGTAGCTGTAAAAATTATTTTTCAGAATTGTTACAAGGGTTTCGTCCCTACTAAGAATATCTCCAATCGGATTGGAGATATTTGATCCCTCATTTATTCACGGACATGTCCGGATTTAAAGTTTTAAATCCTTATTTATATATCCCCGCAACCATGTCCTCTAAAAATGTTCGGTCACGAAGGAACGAGACCGGTGAAGAAATGCATTTTGTGTATTGTGTTAAGTTCTACTTGTAGCTGATTTTTTTACGGCTTTTAATTTCGCTAGGGTGATGGCTTAGCTTGATCCGCCGGCAACGAATCGTCTGATCCGACTTAAGTTACATTTACGGAACATCTAATTTTCATGATTGAAAACCCTTGCATGCAGTGGCAGAGTGAGGAATTGAGATAAGCCGGGACAAATATACAAGGTTTAACTTGTTAAGGCCACCATCGAGAGGAAGTGCAACACATATGAGAGGGAGGGGAGAGAGGAAGCACAACACGTCGATCCAAAATTTGGCTCAATTCAAAGGCCCATCTACTAGTCCAGGGTACCTCTTCCCCTCCTCGTCAAACTTAATACTAAGATTCTTCACAATTTTAATAGTGTGTTGTCACCGTGGTAATCCTGGATGGATGGATGGATGGATGGATAGAGGGTGCCTGCTCCACCCCAGGGAAGCCAAGGCGGACATCCCTGCTTGTCTAGGTGGTGGAGCCACCCCTTACGTGGCGGTCGGCGAGCGGTCCAACTGCTCGCCAGTGTAGTGGTCTGTGGGAATCAGCGAGGCCACCATCGTGATGATGACATGATCTTTCAAGCGCTCATTTCGATGGTGTTTGCGCCGGTGGTGGTTGGAGACACCGGCTTGTTAGCGGCATGGAGGGGCAGCGACACGGTCCAAGACGAGAGCATGCCAGAGCATGCCTGGCCGCGAAGCAGGCTGGAGTAGTGGTGAATGGGAGAAAGGAGAGTCGGGTGATAGACAAGAAGAGAGGAGTGAGTTGTTTTTTCTTTGCTCACTCGTGGGCCAGTCCGAATACCCGACACAGTCCATGGACAAATTGTTTGGCTACCATTGGTGCTCCGTTTCAGTGAGGATCCCCCAAACGGGACAAGGGATGTTTGGAGATCCGTTGGAGTTGCCCTAAGATGTATTTGATGCATGAACTTAGCATGCTGTAATAATAAAAAAAAAACGGTGTGCATCGATTGATGCAGAGACCTGGGCATCCCCCATTTTGGAAAAGAAAAAATAAGTTTTTATTCGTAGAATTGGAATTGTTAGGATTTTTTGTGATTTGCGTTATGTTTTTAATAAAAAAAATTGATAAAGTCCAATTCTCTTTCAAATTCCTTACTAAAATTCTTGGACGCATATTTCTCCATCGTTTTGGGAAATCCTTCGCTCCAGGAGGCCCTAAAGGCTAAAGCTCTATTTTGTCATGTAAACAAAAAAAACTTTACTTTCTCTATTGGAAATAAACCGGACACTGGTAGCATGCTTTCATTTGCACTACGGGAAAGCCACAAGACGCCGACGGCCGACTTATACGCCGACGGCCAAATGTCGGGGCCGTCGGCGTACAGGCGAGCTAAGGAAGCCGCGAACGTGGCCGTCGGCGTAAAAACCCCGTCGGCGTAGCCCGACATAGGCCGACGGCAGCCGTCGGCGTCTACAATGCCGTCGGCGTACAAGGCCCGCCGTGACGGAACGCAGACTGGGCTTTACGGCATTGATATGCCGACGGCCGCTGTCGGCGTCTACTTTGATACGCCGACGGCGGCCGTCGGCGTCTACTTTTTTCTATTTTCCATTTAATATGAAATAATTCATATCTTTAAATCCGTAAATCGAAATTTAACAAATTAAATGTCTAAATCGATTAGAAAAATAAGAGGAATCCAAATATGACATCCATAAAATCTTTTTCACCATGCACATGACATTTTGAAACATATGTTTGGTACTTGCTTAATTAAAAAGTCATTTTTGACACTTAAAAAATGGAAAATGATATTTACGAAAATATTTTGGAAATTGTTTTTGGCAACAATGTTTTCCATACCAAGACACCCCTATGTGTCAAGTATGGACACATTATCACAAACTATGGCATGGGGATGGCCATAACTTGGTCATTTGACGCGAAAGTTATACATGTCTATAGATGATAAACCTTTTTGTGAAGCATTTTTTTTGAAATATTTGTTAAAACTCAAGTTTATCATTTTTTATAGCAACTAGTACACATAAATGTCTCCATGCTAAAGGAATTCATTTTTTGAGTATTTTCTCAATTTCTTTTATTTTTGTGAAAAAACGGTCAAAATATTTCAGATAAACCTAAACCTAACCGTAACTTCGATCCAACAAAAACCGTTAAAGATATCTAAAGAAAGTATACATTTTGAATCTAAAAGTGATTTTTTCAAAAAATCATGACCAAACTATGCGGCACTCGTAGTTCAAATCACACCCAATTCCAACGAAATCGGCAGGAACTTATCTGAAATGTTTGAAATACCCAAGTATGTTTTTATATCCAAACCCAAGGTTAAATGTACTTATAAGATGATCTACTATTTTCCATCTATTTGGATGTTCCTATTTCGGTGAGCCGTTTTGGTAGCTGCTTCACAAAAAAAGCCTGTTTTGACAAAAAAATGAAAATGGGTTTTTTATTCAACGAAAACCCTAAACCCCTTAGTCAATACTATTCTACAACCAAGATACACCGGTGTGTCAAATATTGCCTCATTCCAACATTTTTTGCTATGTTAAATATTATATCCTAGGTCATTTCACTCGAAAACCATAATCTATGTACCTCGTAGCTCATTTTTATGAAGGTTTTTTTATAAAAACCTCCATAACTCATGTTTATAATTTTTTCCAGGTGGTAGTCACATAAAAGGATGCCATGTGAAGGTTTTCCATTTTTTTTATTTTTTTGAATTAGTTATGTCTAACCCTAGCCCGAAACCGAGATCGTAAACCCTAACGATAAACCTAAACCTAACCGTAACTTCGATCCAACAAAACCGTCAAAGATCTCTAAAGAAAGTTGTAACGCCCGAAGATCGGTACTATGTAGATTTGAGCGCTACCGCCAAATCCGCATAATAACGATCCTAGGACGCCCACCAGGCATAATGTGCACATCGCAACACACACATTATGCGGGTGGAATTGTGATAACATTACAACAGTTCTCGATGGAACCCACAACACAACATATATTCAACAACGACTCACCGAGTCAAGAATACAAAAGATACAATACAGAGAACCAAGGAACAGCGTAAGAGAAATAGTATCCGTCTACGGACAAGATACAAATTGGACTAAGAGTCCGAAAGATAAACGAAGCCACCATATCCCTGCCCAGGCCAAGCCGGAGGGATTCCCAAGCTAACGTCGTCAGACTTCAAACCTGTCGGCTGCATTGGAATAGCAGCCCCGAAGGGGTCAGTACTATAAACAGTACTGGCAAGTAATACTCACAAGATATCAAAGCTGGAATTCCGGGGGAAGAGGGTTAGCGATTGAGGCGGCGGTAAGCAACACTAACAACTTATAGAGACACGCTACCACTTTCGTCTACAAGAGACAAGGTAAGAGATTGCATAAAGAACCAACTATACAACTCACCACATAAAAAAACCGCCCAAGTATTACTCCCTCGATCAACCGCCCGTGAGGAAGCAATCAGGGCAACTCACACGGTGGACAAGTTTTATGGGTTATCATTAGGTGCAAGTTGTCTATGATCTTTTTAGCCAGCGCATTTCACCAAGTCGTCCATAACTGCGAACACGGCTTTTTGAAAAGATTTCACCCTGCAGGGATGCACCAATGAACCCACACACATCGAAACACTCGCTTAGAGGTGTACCGCTAGAGCGTTCGACGCAATACTTCTCTTCTCTACAAACAAGTCCAGGGAGCCACCTAGCTAGGTCTGATCCACCTTGAGAGTCCGGTCGAAGCTTCGAGGTGGGCCTAACCGTTGCGCGCACGGCTTCGGGAGGAACACTCATACGATTGCCCTCCTTCCACATGCGGTAAACGCCCATGCCGCAAGCCCTTTCGTAAGTACAGGTGGCCAAATGGGCCGGGCCTAGCGTGCCGGCCCGAGGCACGCTTCTTAAAGCACGACACGGGCACGGCCCGGCACGGCACAATTAGTTTATTTTTTAATTTTTTACCTATTTTTATTTTTTTTCAATTTTTGGGCCACATTTACGCTAAATGGGCCGTGCCCGACGGGCCAACCGTGCCTAACGGGCCGTGCCGGAGGTCAGGCCGCGGCACGCGGGCCGGCCCAGGCACGGCACGATTCTAATCGTGCCCAACGGGCCGTGTCGTTGTCGGGCCGTGCCGGCCCGTTTGGCCACCTATAACCGTAAGTAACCATGTATCCGTCATCTTTTTACCTTCACATCATCATCATCGTTGTATGCGCGCGAATGGAAACACCCGAACTAAGTTGTGGCTCCTAGACAGGTTTGAAGATCTGGTAATAGATTGCGGGAGGCCCATAGAACTCCCACATATGGTTAGTGCGCTCAGTCTTGGATCAGCGGAAAAGAACTCGGTTCCTAGGCGACACTAGCAGAACAAAACGCCACGATTGGCCTTCCGCCGGTGCCTTATCTTTATTAAGTTATTCCCATCGCAACAGAAAATAAAAGATTACCATTTTAGTTGAGCCTAACTATCATATTATAAGCAAGACTAGATAAAGAGATAACAGGACTCAAGCAAAGCACCTAAGCATGCACTAAGACTCGCAAGGCTAACAAGGTAAACAAACAATAGGGTAATAGGATGTGGGGGTGTGGCTATATCATGGCTGCCAGGTAAACATGCAAATAGGATCAGGACACAAGCATCACAACATAAGGCTAGCTGAAAGTGCATGGTTGCCCCCCATGTGTTGTTTTGGTAATTAATGACAATCTCTATGGACTAATTTGTGCTGTGAGTTATATTTGTAGTGTTGGTCCATAAGGAATGCTTGAACTTCATATGTTGGAGTCAAGGCTAAAAGAAGAAGATTATATGTTGATCAAGGCTAAGTGCAAGTTGATCAACATACAAGATAAGGGCATGTGAAGATATGCGAAAGAGTGTCTCTCCCATATTAGTGTATGGGGGAGCAATATGCAAGTCTTCACCGAGTAGAGCACAATCAAGAAAGGTGATCCACTTGAGAGGAGATCAAGATCGTCATCATCTAGCTCAAGTGGAATGCGCAAGACAAAGAAAGGTGATCCACTTGAGAGGAGATCAAGATCGTCATCATATAGCTCAAGTGGAATGCGCAAGGCAAAGGTATGATCTTGTTAGGGTTTCTATTTTACCGGTCTCGCGGTTTAATTGGGAGACCGGGTTTTAGGATAGGTAACCGTACTATCAATAGGGGTTCTCAAGTAAGCTTTAGCGTATCGGTCGTAGAGAGCTCAAACCTTTGCATCCTTGGCATCATATTTATTGGTTCCTATTTGGCTCTTATCGTAGTGTGGTATTGCTGCTTGTCGTGCTTTTCATGATAAGGCCAAGCTCACCGAAAACGGTTCTCATATGTGTCTCCTATTGAGTTTTCGGTGTTGGATTTTGCCGGTCCATCTATACGGAAGGTTTCACTCTTCCATTTATTAGAAAAATCTCCCTTGTTTGGTTTCAATATTTTCACTTGTTATTGGGTTGTATTTGTCGTCCTCTTTCCAACAAAATTGGTTTCACTTCATTCGGACTTCATTTGCAAAAGATATGGTTTTCCGGTTTTCAATAGAAAGGTTTTACCTTTCATCATTTGGTTTTACCATATCTTGTTGAACAATGATGTTTCTCTGCATAATCTTGTAGTGCTCGTTGTGACGATTCCAACGAGTCCAAGATTATCGAAAACGGAGTTCGTATGTGGAAGATATTACGGTTTTACTATTGGAAGTTTTTAAAACAGAATATTAGAAAGAAGAAAAGGATAAATGGGCCGTCGGCCTCCCTGCCGGCCGGGGCCGGCTCCCAGGACGGCCCATTCGGCCATCACGCCGGCCTCCCTGCCGGTCCTGGCCGGTTCCCTGGCCGGTCCACTCGGGTGGGCCGCCAGCCTCCCTGCCGGCCTGGGCCGGTTCCCTGGCCGGCCCACTCGGGTGTGACCCCGGCCTCCCTGCCGGCCTGGCCGGCTCCCAGGCCGTCCTGCCCAGCTCGCCTCCTTAGCCACTCCGGCCTGCCTGCCGGCCTGGGCCGGCTCCCAGGCCGGGCTGCCTTCCCCTGTTTTGGCTGCGCGCAAAATAGCCCAACGGCCATATTTTTGGCCTCCTATTTAAGGGGTTTCTTCCCTAAATAAACACTAACTTTTAGCCAACTTCTTGAGCTATTTTCTCCCCTCCATTGTTGACCCTCTTGAGCTTGGCATCTCTCAATCCCTCCAATAGTTCTTGCTAGTCTTTGAGGGAAAAGAGAGAGGAGGTCTAGATCCACGTTTCCACCGATTGATTTCTCCTCTAAGTGAGGGGAACACTTTGGATCTAGATCTTTGGAGTTTCTTGGTGTTTCTCCTTGTTCTTCCTCTCAAATCCCTCCCAAGCATTAGTTGCTTTGGTTGGATTCGGGTTGGAAGAACTTGACCACTTAGTGTGTTCTTGCCATTGCATTAGTTGCATCGGTTTGAGTTCTCCACGGTGATACGTGGAAGTTGAAGTTGAGAAGCTTGTTACTCTTGGGTGCTTTGGTGCCCTAGAGCTTGTTCCTCTAGGGCACGTTGGTACCCTAGACGGTTGTTGATTTCTCGGAGTCTTGGTGGCTCACGGGATTTGTTGGGAGCCTCCAATTAGGTTGTGGAGTGTGTCTCAACCTTGTTGGTCTCGGAGCTTTGGTAGCTATGAAGACATTGCCGGGAGCCACCAATTGAGTTGTGGTGTGTGCCCCGGCCTTGGAGCATCAAGTCTTGGCGGTTCGGTGCATTTGGTGAAGACCCTCCAACTTGTGGAGTGTGCTTCATCCTTATAAAAGTTCTAGTTGTCAACCTCAACGACAACATAGTGACAAGTGCCTCGCCACATCGGTGGTAAGCCACAACGGAGATACGGTGTGCCATATCAAGGCTACTCGGTGTTTCACTTTGGTGAACACCGCGCCGCTCCAACGGAGACTAGCTTCCATTGGGAAGTGAACTTCGGATAAATCATCATCTCCAAGTGCCTCGGTATTTCTATACCCGAGCTTCTTACTTATGCTACTTACTTTGTGATAGCCTTCGAGCTTGAAGTTATATATATCTTGCTATCACCTAGTCGATTATATTGCTTAGCATAAGTTGTTGGTGCACATAGGTAAACCTAGCTACTTTAGGTTTTGGCTTGATAAATTAAACGTTAGTTTTATTCCACATTTATTCAAGCCTTAACCGTAATAATTTTAAATCGCCTATTCAGCCCCCCCCTCTAGGCGACATCCGTGTCCTTTCAATAGCAAGGAACAAAAGATAGGAGGAGTAAGAGACAGAAAACAAGCAAAGATAGCAAAGGAGTATCACTTGCCTGCAATCCGGTAGAGGTAGCAGAAAAGTCGTTGCTCACATCAACTCATCGTCCTATTCCCGAAGAAGCAACGAACACCGAAAACATAAAAGATGCATTTTACTACTACGGCAAAAGAAGCGGCATGTTGATGACATGATGCATGACAAATTAATTGCGATCCAATTTTATTCCCTAACACATGGCTCATTTTTAATGGGATCGGTGCACAATATAGGTGCACCGGAAAAAACCCCATAATTAAAGGTGGATTAGTTCGACTAAATGGATAAAGGTGCGATGTTAATTAATGATGCATGATTTTATAAGATACGCATATAGGGTATAGGATTAGGGTTGGGGTCACACATCGGATCGGGGGATCTTCGGATTGGAAGCCACCGTCTTTGGATCGGAGAGGAAGTAGTCAAAGTAGTCGTCATAGTCGAAGTAGTCGTTCCGTCCGGAGTCGAAGTAGTCGAGGTAGTCGACATCAAGGAAGTAGTCGTACTCGGGTCGTCGTCGTGGCGGACCTTGTCGTTCCGGGCTTCGGGGTTGTCGGGATTCACGATGTCGGGGTACTCGGGCTTCGGGGTTCACGGCATCGGAGCACTTGGCGGGTTCCGATTGGGGTAGATCTTGTCATATCCTTCTTCGATCATCGGGTCGGAGAACTCGGATTCACGGAGTCGGGGTGCTCGGTCGTCGTACTCGGTCGTCGGGGAAGATCTTGTCGTATCGTGTCCATGGTCGTCGTGGAAGTAGTCCTTGTCGTATCCACATGGTCGGATTGCCGGCTTCACTACGGGATCGGAAACGGGAACTGCATTGGGGAACCGGCTTCACGACGGGGAATGCGTCGGGGAAAAACCACGACGGGGACGGCCGTCGGCAACCACACCGGGAACGTCGGGGAACGGGAAACGACACCGGAGACGGAGACGTCGGGAACGGGACAGCAGCACCGGGGACGGGAACACAGAGACACACGTCGGGACAACGGGAAACACGGGAGCACATCCCGGAGAGGTACACGACCAGGACACCGGGAGGCAACGGTCGCGGGAACACGACCACACGGGGAGAGCAGCACGAGCACGGAGCCGGACGTCAAAGACGGGCAGTAGCAGCACGAAGACGCGCACACGGAGGCAGGGACGGACACGGGTCGTCAGGAGGAGGCCCTGCGCGGGACGAGCAGGAGGAGGGCCGGCGGTCCAGGGAGCCGAAGACGACGGGGAGGAGAAGGGCGCGGGCCAGGGCACTGAGGAGGAGCTGCGCCGGGCACGGGGAGGCGAGGAGGACGCGGGGCGAGCTGGCTGGAGGCGGGGTGGAGGAGCGCAGGAGGGCGGAGCCGGAAGAGAGAGAGGGAAGGGGGCTGGGCGCGGCGGCGCGGGAGCCAGCGGCGGAGCAGGGGCGGCGGGGAGGAGAAGCAGGGGAGCAGCGCCAGGGGAGGTCTGGCCGGAGGCGGACGGTCGAGGTGGTGGTGCGGGGACGGTCGGGGAGGCGACCAGAGGAGGAAGGCGGGCTGGCGACGGGGAGCTCGGGAGTGGAGCACGACGGCGAGGTGGGAGGCGCGGGATCGGGAGGATGGTGGTGGAGCGCGTGCGGGGCAGGGGAGAAGGAGGATGCGGGAGAGAGAGAGAAGAAAGGGAAAACGATAAGAGGAGAGTGGGATTTTGGGTCCAGGGACCCGACTGAAAAAAAGAACCAGAAGGCAAGGTGGAGGGACCTGAAAGGAAAAAGGGAAAAGATGGAAAGGGTGGCTGCAAGGTGCCAGGGGGTGGGAAAGGAAAAGTCCAGGGGGGACCAGGGGAAACCCTAGGGTTTGGAGGTTAAATTCAATTCGCTTTTTTTCCTTCCTGAGATATGGAATGTCATTAAATTGTTTGGGCTGCTCTCTCGCATCTCAAAATTATTTTTCTTTTGTAAAATAATTTGGCAATTAATTTAAGAAAAAGGAGACGACTGTCTCAGTAAAACTTTTCCGACAACTTTAGCAAAATAAAATAGGGTTTAATAAAAATAGTTTTTTTTTGCCAAAAACATGCAATGCGATAATGCTGATATCATGATGATGCAAAAAAACAAAAAACAAACAATTCTAATTTGGGGAAAACCCCGGGACATTACAAAAGTATACATTTTGGATCTAAAAGTGATTTTTTTAAAAAATCATGGCCAAACTATGCGGCACTCGTAGTTCAAATCAGACCCACTTACACCGAAATCGGCAGAAACTTATCTGAAAATTTTGAAATACCCAAGTATGTTTTTATATCCAAACCCAAGGTTAAATGCACTTATAAGATGGTCTACTATTTTCTATCTATTTGGATGTTCCTCTTTCGGTGAGCCATTTTGGTAGCTGCTTCACAAAAAAGCCTGTTTTAACACTAAAAAAATGAAAAATAGGTTTTTTATTCAACGAAAACCCTAAACCCCTTAGTCAATACTATTCTACAACCAAGATACACCAGTGTGTCAAATATTGCCTCATTCCGACATTTTTTTCTATGTTAAATGTTATACCCTAGCTCATTTCAGTCGAAAACCATACATCTTTGTACCTCATAGCTCATTTCTGTGATGTTTTTTTTATAAAAACCTCCATAACTCATGTTTTTAATTTTTTTCAGGTGGTAGGTCACATAAAAGGATGCCATGTGAAGGTTTTCCATTTTTTTGATTTTTTTTGAATTAGTTATGTCTAACCCTAGCCCGAAACCGAGACCGTAAACCCTAACAATAAACCTAAACCTAACCGTAACTTCGATTCAACAAAAACCGTCAAAGATCTCTAAAGAAAGTATACATTTTGGATCTAAAAGTGATTTTTTCAAAAATCATGACCAAACTATGCGGCACTCGTATTTCAAATCAGACCCACTTACAACGAAATCGGCAGAAATGTTTGAAATACCCAAGTATGTTTTTATATCCAAACCCAAGGTTAAATGCACTTATAAGATGGTCTACTATTTTCTATCTATTTGGATGTTCCTCTTTCGGTGAGCTTGGTAGCTGCTTCACAAAAAAGCCTGTTTTGACACTAAAAAAAATTAAAAATGGATTTCATTTTTTGAGTATTTTCCCAATTTTCTATAACTATCAAGGTTTTTGTGATGCAAAAGATGATATGGATGAAATATTTGAATTCCTCTCATTTTTCTAATCGATTTAGGTATTTAATTTGTCAAATTTCGATTTATGGATTTAAAGATATGAATTATTCCATATTAAATGTAAAAAGGAAAATAATAAAGTAAAATTTATTCTATTATTATTTATTCAAAATATACTATTACATAATCATTGTTACTTTACTACAACAAATTTTTAATATTTAAACAACGAAAATTGTAACATCATAACAGAGTGGTTAATATGATTGATAGGATACTAATATGAGTAAGTTCTAATTTCTCATTTTGAAGCTAGTTTAAAAGGAACTCAAAAGTTAAGCATGCTTGGACTGGAGCAATCTGAGGATGGGTGACAGAACGAGAAGTTTGACCAGGGTAGTACTTTGACATATAATTAAGTGTGCAATTAAGGATTAAGTATGTGACTAAGTTAAAAATTTCAAAATACAAATAAAAAAATTAAAAAAAGTTTAAAAAAATTAAAAAATTCAAATTCAAAAAATAAAAATAATCGGCACTCATACGCCGACGTATGGTGCACTGACGGAACGGCCGGATGCCGTCTTGTGGGTCCCACCATCACGTACGCCGACGGGTACACATACGCCGACGGGCCGAAACGCCGACGGCCGCCATCGGCGTATCTATACACCAACAGCCTTCTGTCTACGCCGACGGTTTCCGGCCGTCAGCATCTTGTGGGATTCCCGTAGTGTTGGAATGTGAATGTCATCACGTAACTGATTGACTCACAAAACAGACGGTACATGTCATTTCGACGGTATATTACACGCATTACATATGCATGCACACATTGTCACGGTCCATCGATCTATTGCTCGCCGAAATGCAAGAACAACGAGAGTAGCTAGCTAGTAGATCGACCCTCTTAATTACTAGTAGACATACAAAGTACGTACAGTAGGTAATTAACTAGTGCCCTCGCTCCATCAGCGAGAAGCGCAAGCGACCGGCGGCCGGCCGGCTCTGTCCCCTAGCTGAATGCAAGGATAACTGGAATAGCTAGTAGATTCAATTAGACACACACAGTAGGTAATTCGCTCCCGCGGTCCATCAGCAAGAACTGCAAACGCGCGGTAGAACTCCCTACAGAACGAAGGCGGCAGCTGCCGCCGCAGAGCCTGCCGTACGGAGGATGCTGAAGTAGAGCTGCGGATTGGCCGCAAACGCCGCGCGGGAGATGACGAACCCAGCTGCGCCCGGCGCTTTCATCACGGCGCCGGCAGCAGCGACCGGGACGGCCGCCGCAGGCCAGAGGAAGTAGGCGCCCACGGCGCCGCCGACGACCAGTGCGGTTCCAACGGCGCGCTCGCGCGTGCAGACCAGGCCCTTCGCCTTCTGCTTCACGAAGTCGAACGGCGCGAAGAGGGTGTTCATCTCTCAGCTGGGATTTTGCGAAAAAGCAATCCCGCCCGGGGTTGCGTGTCCCTGTCCTATCTTCCTACGTTGAGGCGTTGTTTGAGATTCGTACAGCCCTTTGTGTACATTGTACAAAGCACCCTAAGCTATATTGGTTTCGTGTCTGTCGGCCCCTCCGCTTTTACATAACATACCTCACCTTTACATGTTTTTCGGTCCGAATCAGTGTTTGGTTGGTTGAGAACTTTTGAGGAAAATTTCATATTCTTTCAGCTAAAAATTATATATTTCTTACCATTTCCATTTATATATTTCTTACCATTTCATATCTTTCTTTTACATGAACAATATTATGTTCATGATTCGTTTTAAGAGAGAAAAATCCAAGAATAAAGGAGAGAAAAAATCCAATAATGAAGGACCAATCTTGTTAATGTTCGCATCAATTGAACTATTAAAACAACACATAAAAAATCGATAGGATAAATCTGTGTAACATAGACGTGAAGCTAAGCTGCTGGGATACATGTAGTACACAAACACAACCTTAAAAAGTCAAAGAAATCGGCCTGATATTCTTGGATGGACGCACATCTGGCCGAGCTAACAAATCTTCCTGGGGGCAGAGATAATGATGCATGAAGTGGCAGCGATGGATCCAGATCGCCAACGGCCGGGCCGCCGGGGAAGCGACGAATCCAGATCGGGAAGCACCTACCCGACGGCTTCAACGGATCCAGTGTGCCAGGAGCCCCGTCTCTGTCTCCGGCAAATGGATCCGGCGGTGGTTGGGGTGGCGGCTCTCAGCTTGGGGGCGACGCGCGAGGTGAGGCATGGAAGAAATCGTTCCTGGAGGAGAGAGGGAACTGATGGGGATTGGAGAAACCAAGCTGTACCGGTACACTTTGATACCCATAGGACCCATAGGAGCGGGAAGATGTCCAATGTGCAGGTTGTTTCTGCAAATATCCTTTGCACGAATCTTGCACTACTCATGGCCGATGGATAAGACCGGTACGCGTGTGCCCAGGCGGAAAAACCGCGTTGGGGATTTTGCGAAAACTAGCTGGAAGAGAAGGAGGGTGTGCTCCTGTGCTTGGTCTGAGAACGTCTAGCTTAACAATAAAACTGGGCCTAGTTGGGGCGGCTTATAAAGAGTGGATGTGCTCTCGTTGGGTAGGAAGAAATTTGGCCTGGAATCCATCAGAAGTCTCGGTGACTCCGTTTACCCGTTAATAGCCTGCAAGCAAGAGATACCACGTCTGCAGGTTGATGAGACAATAGTACAACCCTAGCTGCACATTGCGGCACCACGTTAATCCTCACGTGAAAGAAAAATAATCCGTCCGATATAAGTCAGATGTATTAGACGCCGTTCGGTGAAGTGGTCATATCGCTCCGCCGCATCCTGCCGAAAAGAAAGAAAAAAATTGTCTCGCTCGGCTATGTTCTCTGCTTAGCCGCCGCCGCCCATGATCTTCTCTGTCCACACGCATGGTGGGAGCAATCTCTCCCCTTACAGGTTGAGCTAATGGAAGCTGGTAACTTGATCTTGCCGTGCCAACTCATTGGCCATAATCTAGCTGAGGTTCGCTTTTGGATGGATGTCGCATCTCCCGCAAGGAAAAAGCGGATCGATGCCTCGGTGGTGCTTCATAGAAGATGATTCGGAAAGTCCTGCACAAGGTGAGTTTACAAATTTCAGATATGCATTCTATTTTGATCCAGCAGTCCGCCTGCTCTAGCGCTTCTAATCGAATATTCAATTTTGTTTTCATATTGTAGCAATCGACTCTGTCCGCAGAGCTAGATTGGATCGTTCCAAAAAACGACGGGTGCCTCGGGTTTCACTTTGGACATGTACGTGCAGTGCATAGCTCCTGCTTTTATTCAGCGGTCACTAAGCCATAGTGGTGTTTACGTCATTGCTATGGCTCTGGCCAGGTGCATGCTTTATGATCAAATAGGTAAAACAGATCCGATCCTTTATTTAAGGGAGGCTCTATTTGATCCCTACTTATTAGCGGCTGTCCAAAAATTTCAGTAGCCTTGATGGCTTATTTGAATTTATAATCCTAAATAATCCTGCATATTGGTTTGGTCTTCTCCTTTTCAGCTGCCAGTTTAAAAAACTTTTGCGGGTAAGTTCTCGATTTTTAATTAGTAATAATGTGTTGACTCGAGTTTTTCCATTCTCAGTGCTACATTCGATATATATGATGCCTCCAACTTTGATTTCTAATCTCAAGAATGATAATATAAATACGTTGTAAACGCTTTTCTTTTCTTACAGAATATTTATACAGTTTTCTCTCCTGTTGATTCCTATGAATATGTAGTTTGCTAAATAATATTATCCTGTGTATTCGATTTCAATTTTCAAGCTCAATGGCAACATCAAACAGACTATGTGTTGTATTAGTACCTGCGTTCGATTCCGTTTTTTCACTGTTAATGGAAACAACTAACAAAGGTTTGCGCAATGAGTAGCAGTAGCATTAATACCTGTGTTTGGTCTTAATTTTCAGTGGCAATGGCGACAACTACTAACAAAGATTTGTGCTACCAGTAGGAGTAGAATTACTACAACAGTTGTCAGCATGGGGAAATCAAGGTACTTTAGAATAAAGTTTATTATACCGTGCTGCCTACCAAGCTAGGTATTGTTATTGTCCTTTATTTATTGATGTTCAATTCATAATATCCTACTGTTGTGGAGTCCTCATAACAACCAAATAGTTTACAGTGGCAATGGTGACAACTACTAACAAAGATTTGTGCTACCAGTAGGAGTAGAATTACTACGACAGTCGTCAGCATGGGGAAATCAAGGTACTTCATAATAAAGTTTATTATACCGTGCTGCCTACCAAGCTAGGTATTGTTATTGTCCTCTATTTATTGATGTTCAATTCATAATATCCTACTGCTATGGAGTCTTCATAACAATCAAATAGTTTACTATGTAAATTTGGAGAAAACACAAGTTAAAACAGGATGAAAATGAGTTTCTTTGAATCCTTATTTTCAGATTCTTCCATATTAATCGTAGTTGTATACAAAACGATTTGTTACTGCCCTGTAGATGCTTAGAGTTATTTAATTTGCCTCTCAATTCCCCCTAGCTACGCCAATATGTATTATAATAATAAACTAATAGATTTGGCTGTAATAGTATCCACAATAATCAAAACAAAAGTATTACGGTAATGCACATCACAAAGTAATTGGAGCTACACCATAGTAGTCTACCTTCTAATCTTATCCCAATTGAAGAAATAACTTTTCATACTCCCTCCGATCCGTAAAAAGTGTCAGCCACTTAGTACAAAATTTATACTAACTTACTATAAAATGAACGACACTTTTTATGAATCGGAGGGAGTACTTGGAATCGAAGCGAACTATTACATGGTTACATAATCATGTCTGAGAACAGAATCCTCTATTTCCCCCTATAATCGGAGAACAAATGAATTCATGGGCAAAAGCTGTTACCTAAAACTTCCAGCAATCTACATTTTTCTTTTAGAAGTTACTAGCCCGTATGATATCATATCATGTCTTTGCATCATACAAAGAATAAGAAATGACATTAATACCTGAGCCAATATCACATAGAGAACAAAAGCATGTATTCACATCGATAGTATCCTTTCCGATTGTTAAGGAGCATTATTAACATAGCTAATATTGTGTACTCCTTTTTCCACCATCATATATTTTAAAAACTCTTGCGATGTATATTTTACATGTTGCACTTAAATGCACTTCTTAGTTAAATATATTGTATGTTGAATATGTTGGAGTGTGTACGTTGCCTATTAAGGTGTCTATGTCTGCATAATAACAACACTACAAGCATTTCTCAGTTCTCAATTTGGCTCGGTTTTCTAGATGCTTCTAGGATGAGAGGAATAATAGAATATCCTATGTTAGGACATACTTTTAAAATTAAATATGACAAATTTCTAGAGTATCGCGCAGTAATAGATTTAAGAGTGGCGATGACTAATCAAGTCGGGTGTCATCAAGAAATACGTGGATATTGAGTGAGAAAACTTCAACACCGTCATATGCAAATAAGTGTTGCAACGAGCAAAATATGGTGGAAGCGCTGCTCGGTCGATGGTTCCAGCAAGTTGAAGCTGGTGGGGGAGCAGCACAAAAATCTAAGGAGAATATAGAAAGTAGTACACTTCTGATTGCTTCCATATTTAGTTATAAGGAAACTAAGTTTCTTACAGGTGGTACCGAAATATGTACCCGTATCATAGACATTGGGCAAATATATATGGTGGATAATTGGATAAAATGGTTTCGTTCCATGAAAATAATTTCCAGTTTGTATCTAGGTAACAAAAGTGTAATTTTTCTATTGCGAATTCTACCTGCTTCGTCCTATTTGTGCTTAATGGCTATTATTTTAGACATTCAAGTTCACAATTATTTTGGTATGCATATTTTAAGAATGATAAACGTTGCCCAATGCTAAATCAAACTACCATAACAATAAACAATTGGACAAACATTAACTAAATGAAACTATTCTACATTTTTTACTTATCTTCTAGAATTATATTGGTTAGGACATTTGGGTTATATTTTAGGGTGCCTACACATATAAGAATTTTTTTATTCAAATATATGCAAAAGTAAATACAAACATTTTGAAAACAAACTACTCTATGTTAAATAAATACACATTTGAAAAATTATTGACAAGTCTCCTATTCATCTTTACGACACCTACTTTAAACAATATGTAAATAAAAAATAGTACATAATGTATTGTTAAAACTTTTCCCGTGCAGATGCACGGGTTGCTGACTAGTAAATATATAAATCATATTTTAAAGTTCTAAAATGGCGAAAAAATATAGGATGTGGCTTTACTACAAGCATGTACAATACGAATCTGAGTAAAGTGAATAGTGCATATTTCAAAACCATAAATTTATCAGATTTTATCATTTTTTATCTACCTTAAAATACAAAGAATTTTGTATTAGTTTTTTCACGCTTATTGGATACATGACTTAAAAATATAATATTCAAAACTTGTAATTATGATTTTCATAATTTTCAAAATTATGGAGGAAAAAGCAGCGGCGCTGCGCCTTGGAACCCGTTATTGCTCCTCATTGTTGTTGCTTCCCGGTTCACCAGTGGCTCCTCCTACTTGTACTGCATGATCATTGATGTTGTGGCACCACCACCGTGAGGCTGCCTTCTCCGTAGGTCGAAGGTGGAGCCGCACTCGCCACCACAATTGGGAGGTGGGCATTGCCTTACACGAGCTGAAGGTGGAGCGGCGCTCGCCACTGCGGGGCAGCGTCCTACTCCACAGGTGCTAGCTGGAGCCGAAGAATGAGGTGCCGCGGGACTACCGTGTCCCCTCACCCTTACTGAACGAGTCCGGCGGTGACTGTCCAGGCCTCACGAAGGCTATAATGGCAGCACAAGAGCTCGAGGTGGACACTCTCCGTGTTGGATGAATGCCATCCTCAACTCGTCGCAACAGTAGCGACGCCGCCGCGCCTCAACTACGCCTCATCCTCCGTCGATGCCTCCTCCTCCACCGCGTCTCCGGATGCTTCCTCCTCTAAGTACACATCCTCCTCCCACTTCCTACGTCTTAGCCTACGTCTGCTCCTCCGACGAGGACAACTTCGACTTCGGCGACTATGACGATGAGGATTAGTTTTTAGGGTTTTAGTTTGAAATTTCTTTCAAAATATGAATAAATTTGAATAGAAGTTCTAAACTTGTTTAAATTTGAATACCTAGTTTTTTTTAGTCTGGAGGCGTTGGGCAGACGTCCCAATTGGGTCGGACATTTGTCCGACACCTCCAATAACATACATTATTTGGGTTGTGCCGGACACAATATCAGATGGCCCGCCCCGTGGAGATACTCTCACTTGTGCTTGGTGTGAGAGCGTTTGGGGGATTTTAGGTGAGTTGAGTAAGGCAAGGCGTTTTGGAGGTTTTAGCTCTGTGGAGCTCTTTTTTAAAAATTTAAAATATAGATTTGGAACTTTCAAAATAATCAGAAAAAATTCCTAGATGTAGATAATGCCTGAAATCTTGATCTGGATCGATGCGGTACGATCCTATAGAACAAATCTTGTTCAAGTAAGGGTCGTTAGGTCTGGATCGATGAATGGTACACATATTCAAACACTACACTTGAACTTTTGCTGGATCCTCATTTTTTGATCCTAAAATAAAAAAAAATACATTGAAAATTTACACACCGGTAGATCTTTTTTGGAGCAACCGGCAGGAGCAGTGCCTTTCCATATAGAACACACCGGTAGATCTCGAGGTTCTCTACATCCAGAAAATTTATTTTGAATTTTTTGGAACATGAAAGTACAGATTCCGATTTTTTTTTTTAAATATAGCGAGCTACATGCATGTAGCTTGGGTCATTGGGTGCCATGTGCACTTCCGTGGACGTGCTCTTGTTTGGTACAAAAGGAATTAAGACTGGAATCTGCCGGAAGACTGGTACCCTTTGTTCTTTAATTTTCTGTACTGCCGACTTGCCTTGTCGATGTGAAGTAGCTGCCTGCGACATATGGACTGGACCCGAGGAGTTAATTGCAAGAAAACATCACATTTCAGGTTAGGATTTTAAAAGACTATCACTTTTCAATTCTTTTTAAAAAACGACCACTTTACTTGTTAAGTCACGCATAAAGCACTGATTGGTCAATTTAGATTGTTTGACGTTGTTTCTGACGAGACAGACCCACTGTTAGGCTGACGTGGCACCAATTTTTTTTGATGTTTGACTGAACCGTTAACTCACATGTGGGGCCCACTTGTCATCACTTCATCCAGATTTTTTCCTTATGGACATTGTGTCGAGCACCTTGTGTGCGCCGATGGGCGAGGGGCGCTGCGAGCACTGCGACGCGACACGGCCGGCGAGCGGTCGCTGCGACGACGCGCCGGCCAGCCAGCGCGGCGGCACCTTGCCCAGCAGCCAGCACGGCATCTTCCTGAACCACAACGGCATAAAGAACAGTTGTCGTGCTCGCGGCGGAGGAGGTCGTTGAGGGGCGTGGCAAAGAGCGCCAGGTCGTGTCCATGCGGCTCCGAGCGCGGCGACGCGGCCTGTGCAACTTGGTGCGCTGCGTGCGTGCCTGTGGCTCAGTGGCTCGCCTCCGGCGAGCACGTGCTCGTCCAGTTGCTGGGACACGAGCAAGGGCGCGACGGCGACGAGCAGGCCCGACCGGCCATCGGGCGTGCGGGGCGGGGGAGGCGCAGCGAGCAAGCGCGACCGGCCAGCGTGGCGACGGGGCGGGGGCGGCGGTGAGTAGGAAAGGAGGCACGGCCGGCAAACGTGGCCTGGACTAGGCGCGGGGGGCGGGTGCGGCGGCAACGCGGCGGCGGCGCAGGCGCAGGAAGCCGATGCGCGGCGCGGCCAGCGGCAATGAGGTGTAGGGGCGGCACCGCGGCCTAGACAAGGTACGCAGCCATGGCTGGCTTCCACGGGAGGAGCTTTACTGGATTGGTCAACGCCACGAGCGAAAATTACAGAAAGGAATAGAAAAAAAATGGCAGTCAGACCACGTCACAGTTACAATGGGTCCCATTGGTCAGAAATGATGCTAACATGCCATGTCATCAAGTGGGCCCGTCTGGTAAAAAAATAATTGACTGATCATTGTTTTTTTGTAACAATTAGAAAGCGAAGTGGTGGTTTTTTAAAAAAAATTTAAAAAGTGGTGGTCTTTTAAAATCCTAACCTGAAATGTTGTGGTTTTTTGAAATTAACTCGGACCCGAGTCGTGCGCATATGCCTTGCGCGTATGATACGGATATGAGATCTTCTCAGGAGTACAAGACGCCAGGGCTCTTTCACAAGTGATCGATACGAGTGGATCATGCCGCAAACGCGCAAGGTGGTTTCAGAAGTAATATGAGTGGGATCATGCGGCCAACGCATTTGAAGACGGTGCAAAACAACACTAGCAGATCAAGATACAGGCACAATATATAGCTTTCACTACCTTGTACATAACAGCTTGTTTTTCTTGAACATAAGAGGGCCCCAAGGACCTAGAGCTTATATTAAGAGTGGAACAAGATTACACCACAGCTCAAACAACAGACTTGGTGCTCTCAACATCAGCAGAGTATAAACCATTAGTAGTGCCTAGGAGCACAGATCAAACACGATCTACTGGAGCTCACTGTACAAACTTGGGGCGGACGTACACACACGCACGGCCCAAATACAGAAGATCATCATCTTTTAACATGATGATTTACGCTAACCAGCTTGGGTGTCACATAGTACACGCCCAAGCATGAACTACTCATACTACAAACTCCAAACTTGAACTAGTAAATACAGTACCTACCTACCTAGCTACTCATACTACCTAGCCCACGGTGCGGCTCTACGCGGCGAAGGCGGCAGCTGCCGCCGCAGCGCCCGCGTGGTGGAGCAGCTCGAAGTAGAGCTGCGGATTGGCCACGAAAGCCGCACGGGAGATGAGGAAGCCAGCCGCGCCTTCATGAGCGCACCAGCCGTGACAGCCGCCGGCCACGGGAAATAGGCGGCCGCCGCGGCGCCAGCGCCGACGACCACCGCGGTAGCAACGACGTTGAACACCATGACTGCACCGGATCTGTGTGGATGATGTTCTTCTTGGAGATGATGGTTCTGTAGTGTATGGACTATGGAGGGAGGCGTGTGGGCAGTGGTACGTGCTAGCAGCGACGAGCAGGGTGACTTATATAGGGGGTACTCACCGCTTCCGGTGGCAGCAAGCCTCTGTCCGGTGGCGACACGTCGACTGTAATCGGCGACGCGGGTAGGCCTAGGGGTGGACGTGTGTTCAGTGTACATCTCCTCCACGGTAATTTTGGGAAACAGCATGCAGCTGTGTCTCGCTAGATCTAACGTATTCTAGCGACTTCCCGGGTGTACCATCGATCAAATTGTTGCCTTGCTTTATTTTTCACGACCAGTATTTTTGTCGGTCATCTGAGAGTAGGGTGGAAACGGATCAGGCGGATTGGATAGTGCCCTTCTCATATCCTTTTCTATATATTTTTTGAAAAAAATAATATATTAATATTGTGAAAAGATACCAATTACATCCAGCCTTTGCAACAACGTAGTGCCCTACTGGTAATACGGATGCACAAAGCCAAAAAAGAAAAAAAAATCTAGTATAAAATAAAAGTCCCGCTATAGTGACCAGTTTCTTGTAACAACGGATCAAACACCACCAAACAACACCAGAAATCCATCAACTCCAAAAGCGATGACTCAAGGGAACAGTGCAGAAGCGCCGTCATCACTCTGATCAAAGATCATAGGTTTTCACCTCGGAGAAAGTCCGCACTCACAAAAACAATGTCTTCAACAAGGTCATTGCCAGACACAACCAATTAAGGCCAGACCTTGGGTTTTCACCCTGCAGGTTTAGACACTGAACTCCTCCTGTGCTGTCTCCCCCGCTCGCCAAATCCGCTGCTTCAAGTCACAAATCACCAAGACAGAAACCCTGCACCCCTAGGACTCAAACATCCATTGCCAATCTTCAGTTCCCGGCTTCCATGCCATTCTCCGCGTCTGACTTCACCATGGAACCAAGGCATGTCCCATGATGGCAACAGACCGCAGAGCTTCACAACGCCCCCTCTGAAACCAAACGGTCAGAAAAACTATGGTTGCGCGCGACCGAAACACATTCTGCACCAGCAAACTCTAGACATGTCGTCCATTTGGAATTCACCGGCGGAGTCTTCCGGAACTCGGTAGTCCGCCCAAGATCAATGACGATCGGTGACAGGCGGTTCATCATCACGGAGAGAGAGGAATCCAAGGACCACCACCTTTATTCGAAGCCACGCCAGCAGCCCCCACGCCACCCGCCGGCGGTGGAGAAGAAGACGATCTCGGAAAGCCAAACAGGGAACAGCCAGCCGCATGGCCAGCAGACACCACGCAGCACCATAGGCAACCGGGCAGACACCACCGGGACCAGATCGGCCCAGATCGGTCCGCCCCGCCGCCGCCATCAAAGGTTACCGCGCTGCTGCCAGCAGTCACCG
>QRDG01000775.1:0-27411 GCA_012064385.1 Puccinellia tenuiflora | reverse complement strand
TGCTTCCCAAAACGCGTCAAATCGGCGGCGTCTTGCTTCTGCATGAGGCAAGGACCAAGAAGATTCACTGTTAGCCGATGCTAGCCAGAGGCTGCACTTCTCAAAGGATCAAGCTAGCTAATCATAGCTAGTCTTGTACGTAAAGTTTAAATCCATCGAGTTGTGCAACAAGCCCAAGCCTGATCAGCTTGCAGACAACACCAAATAATTGTTTTCGTGCAGGCACGACGCAGTCATTGTGTTCCGACTTTAATCGTCAACGCGGCCCGTCGCCTTTCGGCGTAATTATCGTCGTGTCCAGCTTAATTGCTAACAGGACATGACGTCTCTCTGACGTATTTATCGTCGCGTTTCGGCTTAATTGCCGGCGCGGCATGGCGTCTTTTGGCGTACCCGTCGTCGCGTTCCATCTTAATTGCTGACGTGGCACGATGTATTGATCCTCGCTGTTCCGGCTTACGTGACAACCCGACAATAATCAATTTTTTTCTCTCTTTCTCCTTGTTTAGACGAGTTCATCGTCATCTACGCCACGTCCGGCTTAGGCGGATCCATCGTGGCCTACTCGTCGTCGGGTCCGACTTAATTTGTCGTTGCGGCCTACTCGTCATCGCGGTTCGGCTTTATTGCCGTCGCGGCCTACTCATCGCCGCATCCCGGCCTACGCGTCATCATCGCCAAGAGCACAAAAAAGCTAAGTTTTTCAGCAATTCTCTCATTAACATAATATATGCTCATGAAATAAATTCTGGTTCGCTCTTCGAGATCATGCCATCTTTTATTTCCCGATGATCATATATACTGAGCTATCAATATCAACCCAAATTTGCTTCGTGCTAGTGGTTATGTTTCTGATGCTTTTTGGCCATGTTGCCTTACAAACTAATGTTTTGTCCGCCTAAGAGTATTCATCTGATCGCTTATGTGCTGGGTCGCCTAAGTAGGTGTTTCGGCACCAAAAGCCGGCGCTTGTTCTGGGTCTAAACAGCTTGGTATTGCATCCCTGTTGCCCAGCAGATGTTCTATGCTAGAGGTTTGCTAACACACGAAATATGGCTAATGTGCATAAGCCAGAAAACTTAAGGGCGGACCGCAGATAATCTGCAACCCAATGTTTTTGTTGAAAAAACTGTCGGCTTAGGCCTTACAATTGTTCAGCTTGCATTAAAAGTACAGCTTAATGCAGTTATTGTTTATTCTACAGGTGTTTTTGTTGCCGCTTCATCAAGGACGTCACCTGCAAGACGACTTATCTTCAGCCGCCTCCTGGGTTTAAAACAGATTGGCATCATGCACTGTTACCCGGCGAGATATTTTCATTCAGCCGCCTCCTGGGTTTTAAACAGATTGGCGTTGCGCCCTGTTACCCGGCGAGATGTTCTCATCAAGCCTCATGTCGACATGAGCCTCGAGGGCTACAGTCCGTCGAAACTTATAGTTTTGATGGATAACTCGGGGGCTGCGTCGAGTCTCATGCCGCCATAATTCATAAGCCGACAGGAGCCTCGGGGGCTGCGTCGAGTCTCATGCCGCCATAATTCATAAGCCGACATGAGCCTCGGGGGCTACAACCATTTGATCTACAATGACGCAAGTTCTGCTGAGCATCTACCTGACTGTCGAGTACTTCGATTCGACGCTCGGGGGCTACAGCCATCGGATTTTCCGAGTCTCATGCCGCCTTACTTCATAAGCCAACATGAGCCTCGGGGGCTACATCCACCAAGACAAGGAAGCTTTTTTCTTCATCCACTATTTGGAATAAACTCGGTTCTGAAACATGCAAGTTGACTGTGTTCCCAATGGAATAAAGCTAGCACCAGCGGGCACAGCTCAATTCTGATAGCAGACTGGACGCGGTCTACTTCAGAAGCATGGATATCGGACGAGTTCCACTGGACATAAGCCGGCATGATATAAAATCGATCAGTCCGGACATCCTGGTCAATCCGTCTTAAATGGCAATTAAGACGATGGCAGTTCGGTAGTACATTTCGGATAATTTCTTCGGCAAAGCTTCAACTTCAACATCGGTCTAACCAAGACAAGACAACAAAAGAGAAACTACTTCAAGCCCGTCGAAGAAGCCAGCCAGTGGAGAACTCAAAACTTTCCGGGGGCTAATGTCGGGGATATACCCAATAGGGGTATCATCGACATGTACATATTCCAGTATACTAGGGTGGCCCACATGTGGTAATGCCGACTGGGCCTTATCCGGGCGGCCCAGTATGCTGAAGCGCAAGGAGAGGGCAAAGCCGGCTAAGGAGGATCCAAGACGAAGGCCCAGTAACCATCCGGATTGGTGAACAAGACGAAGACAACGAAGCCGTGTTAGTCTAGGACTCCTGTTACCTTAGTCGGAGCACTTTCCTTGTAAGCCCTAGGTTCGGCCGCCTTTATAAGTCGGCCTACAGGAGCCTTAGGGCAGGAGCTACAGACCCTCACAACCAAGCCTTTCAGGCTATACACACATCATTGTAATCGGCTCATATTGTCTTATAGTGATTTATAGCAGCACGTAGGAACACGCCACCGTCGTGTGATCCGAAACTGGGTAAACTGTGTATAATCCCGTCACCGGAATCCCGCTACGTTCCTCCCCCCACGTCTTCTCTATACCATCGGCGTGTATGCCTTGCCGGATGGCACCCTGTCCCGTCCAGATTCGACAATACCACGACATGAGGATTTAGCCATAAGGCAAAAGATGGTTGATGAAGAAGAACAATTAATTAAAGAACTACTCAAGTTCACATCTTCTTCCATAGATATTTGGGTTTCCTCTACATTATTATTAATACAAGGATTAGAGGGAACACAAGCATTTTTATCATGGCAACAAGATAAAGCAAGCATATCATCATGAGATTTAGTTAAACAACTATTACATGATATGCAAGGGCTATCAACATTAGCATGTATGACATTTGGAGTGCTAGAAGAGTTTAAGCCCAAAGATAGAACATTGCAATAGGATAGAGATGAAGGATCTTCAACAATGAGCTCACTATCATTATTGCAAAACCTATCACTACTCGCCATCACATTAGTTTGTGGCTTTCCACATTTTGGTGAAGTAGACGAAGTTAAGAACTCGTTACGCCCGGAGGTGGAGGGAGAACAATCATCCTCAATAAAGTTGGACACTTCATATTTATCTTGAAGTTTGGTCCACAACTCATGAGCATTTCGGAAAGGCATGATTGAAGCAAGAACGACATCGCTCAAAACACAAAGAAGACCATTAGATATTTGAGTATCGAGATAAGAGTTTTCCTCGTCCTCTATAGATAATTCTTGGGAATCCATTGGAGGAGAAAAACCCATATCTATAATACTCTTTATATAATTTGGACCCATGGCCCTAAAAAGATTAAACATGCGAATTTTCCAAACATCATAATTTGTGCCATCGAATATAAAAGTGTTATCGTGCACTAGTTCTCTAAACGACATATTTACTCTCTAGGCGGTAAAGCCTAATAATGAGAGCCCAGGCTCTGATACCAATTGAAAGGACAAGGATGTCGCCTAGAGGAGGGGTGAATAGACGATTTAAAACTTTTACGATTAGGCTTGATAAATGCGGAATAAAACTAGCGTTTAATTTATCAAGCACACAAAACCTAATATACTAGGTTCACCTATGTGCACCAACAACTTATGCTAAGCAAGATAACAACACGGTGATAGCAAGATATAATACTTCAAGCACGAAGGGTATCACAATGTAAAATGCATAAGTAAAGAGCTTGGGTATAGAAATAACCGAGGCATGCGGAGAAGAGGATGTATTCCCAAGTTCCTCCTTGTTAAGGGAGCACGTCTCGTTGGAGGGGTGTGAGCTCGCCACAACAGGCCTACTTAACGCCACAAAGGCCTCACCCTATTCTCTGATGAACTGCACCACAAAGGTGTGGTTCACCTTCCACTATCGGAATCCTTCAAGGAGGAATTCAGAGCCTTTACAATGACCTTGGGGCACACACCCACAACTCAATCAGGGGCTCCCAGAACTTGCTCGAAGATTCACAACTCGAAATCTTCGCGACACCACCAACTGTCTAGGGTACACAATGCACCCAAGAGGCACAAAGCTCTTTGGGAACACAATGCACCCAAAAGTAACAAGCTTCTCAAACTTCAACTTCCACGAATCTTCGCGGAGAGCACAAACCGATGCAACTAATGCAATGACAAGAGCACAAGTGCTCAAATCCCACCAAAGCAACTAATGCTATGGGGGGAGAAGAGAGGAAGAAGAAGGAAGAACTCAACAAATTAATCCCAAGATCTAGATCCAAAGGGTTCCCCTCACAAAGAGGAGAAAGTGATTGGTGGAGTTGTAGATGTAGATCTCCTCTCTTGTTTCACTCAATATGGGCAAGACTCATTGGATGGATTGAGAGAAACCCAATCTTTGGAGGTCAACAATGGAGGAGTGAGAGAAGGTCCAAAACTTGAGAACCATTGGGGAAGATGACCCCTTAAATAGGTCCTCACCAAATCCAACGGTTATGTGAAGTTTTTCCTACGCGGGCCGGACCTTCCGGGGTTAACCCCGGAATTTCTGGACCCCCTCTAGAGAGAATCGCCAAAAAGATTTAGCAAAAAACCCCGGATGAAAAATATGGGCCAGAACTTCTGGTGCCTGGGCCGGAACTTCCGGGGGCCGCAATTTCCATCGTCCGGACCGGAACTTCCGCCCCTTTGAAAAACTGCAGAACTAGCAAAACGAAAACAGGCATATCTTTCGCATTCGGACTCCGTTTTCGATGATCTTGGTCTCGTTGGAATCGTAACAACGAGATCTACAAGAATATACAGAGAAACGTCATAGTCCAACAAGGGAGGATAAAAAAATGGGTACAGGTTAGACCTCTCTAAAAAATAATAACTAGCAAAACTTCTAACATCAAGAACCCAACAAGTTTTTCATCCGGACTCCGTTTTATATGATCTTAGGCTTGTTTCGAAGATAATCACAAGCTCTACAAGATCATGCATATACAAATCCTAGTCCATCATGTGAGGAGGAAGCCACAATAAGAGAGTTTGAGCTCTCTTAGAAAAGACAAACCGGTAATACCTCCAACATAACAAACTCAACAAGATATTCATGAAATCCGTTTTTGATTAACTAGAGCTAGATATGGAGATGAACCAAGCTCTAAATTCTCACAAAGATAAAATCGAAATAACAATCAAGAAAGATGATATGCCAAGAATGCAAAGGTTTGAGCTCTCCACAAAGATGCGATCAAGTTATTCACTTGAGCCCCTCTTGATTGTACGGTTATCTATCCTATAACCCGGTCTCTCAACTAACATCATGAGACCGGTAAAAAAGAAAACCTATCAATATCATACCTTTTCCTTGCACATAATCCACTTGAGGTCGACGATGACAATCTTCATCTTCTCAAGACGGACCACCTTTCTTGATTGCGCTTCGTTTGGTGAAGACTCACATGTTGCTCCCCCATACACTAATATGGGAGAGACTCTTCTTTGACATATCTTCACATGGCCATTATCTTCAAGTGGATGTCAAGATTAAAGCATGTGATATCTTCATGTTGTTCATCTTGAACATGCACCACACAACCTTGATGGCGATCACCACTAGACGCCGTCCTTCATGAGCTACACGAGATCTTCCTTTTGATGCAAGCTTATGACAAGATACCTAACCCCACATAGAGATGCCAAGCACATAGATCATGGGTTCGTTCACAAGGCTATATTGACAATTGCTTAACATACCATGAGATCACAAGATCCCTCATGGTACATCACTAGCCTTGTGTTGATCAACTCGCACTTAGCCTTGATCAACATATAATCTTCTTCCCTTAGCCTTGACTCCAACATATGGAGATCAAGCAATGCTTATGGACACACCTACATGAATAGCTCAATACAAACATTAGTCCATAGAGATTGTCATTAATTACCAAAACCACACATGGGGGCAACCATGTTCTTTCAGAAATATGCACCGAATGCAGGAACAATGTCGTGGTGGATTGCACGGCATATCCATCAGAGATGGAAAAGATTGCGGGGCAGGCGACGATCGGATGCTCGCGCGGGATTGGGCAACAAACATGCAAACACACGTTAGTTACCCAGGTTCGGGGCCCTCCTCGTGGAGGTGACACCCCTACGTCCTGCTCTTCTTGTTCTTATTGATTGATCACAAAATCGGGCTATAATGGAGCTCCTTGAGCTGTTTTCGGGTGGTGGCCGGCTGAAGGTCCTAGCCGGCTGGAGGTTGAAGATGATGCTATCTGTCTCCTCACGTGATTCTCCTTCTCTCTCCCAATTGCCTCTCTGCCTCCCCTCGCGCAGGAGGCTCTAGCCCGCTTTATATAGGCAGCGGGCTAGGGTTTTGGGTTATAGGGAAGTTACATGTTTGCCCCTATGACATCACTACGGTCTCAAGCCGGCTGGAGCTTGCTGTCATGATTTGGTACAGGAGATGCCCGACAACGGTTACACGATCCTGGCCCACTTGTACGGAGCTGTCGGTTGGTACGGCCGGCTTGAGCCTAGCCGGCCGTCCGCCCGCCTCCGGGTAGACGAGGCGGCTTGCTTCATCCGGCTGGTTCCAGGCGGCACCCCGCAGCCGGCACTTGCGTAGCCGGCCCATGGAGTTCTGAAGAAATGGACCTCTTAGGGATATCCGGGGTTCATATCCCCGACAAACAAGAAAAACAGAAAAGGCTATTCCTGGCCCACGCGCCTCTTCAGTTCTGCCACAGACGCCAAAACCTGCTCCGTCAAGCGAGCCTTCTCGTCATCCGTGGGGAAAGGGTCGAAGAGCCGAGAGAACAGGAAGTCAGGCACCAGGAATGCCACCCGGGGAATGACGGAAGTGCCAACCGCCCCGGCAATCTCGCGGGCTTCGTTGAGCATCTTTTCCTTCATCATGTCCGAAAGGGAAAGAAGCTTCCGCACCATCTTGGCGAAAAAAGCAAGGAGAGGGGCGGACCCAGGGCCTCCCGGCGGGGCCAGGGGCACGCCCAAATCCAGCATCGCTCGCTGAGCATCAGACGCGAGGCGTTGCAGGGACGTTTCGTCAAAACCCTGCCGGACAGCCATGGACTCAAGCTGTTGGTTCTTCACCGACAGCTCCTTGAGGCTCAAATCCTTCTTGTGGAGTTCCTCGCGGACGCTCAAAAGTTGGTCTTGAGCAAACTTCAGTTGGGAGGCATGGCTGTCAACCTCCCTCTGAAGAGCCTCCACGCGATCGCCGTGAGCCCAGGCGGCATCATTGCGGAGGGCGGTGCTGGTGAGCGCTGCCTCTTCCAGCTCCTGGACCCGCTGCGGGAGCACTGCCAGCATGTCCTCCTTATCAGCAGCAAGCTTGGAGGCCGCCTCGATCGCCATAGAGTGGGATTTTTTCATGAGATCCCACTCAGCCTGGAGGCGATTTTTCTCCTCCTGGTGCGTTTTCAGGACATCATCCAGCTGCTGTTGAAGCACCGACGTGCCCGGGAAAGGCTCCCGCACAACGGAGGAAGACCCAGCTTCCTCTGTGGGTGTCGTGGCACCTCCAGCGATGGGCCGTGAAGCAAGAAGATGCAGGTCCCTGGCAGCCAGGTCGGCCCGCAGCACCTCCCGTTCTGCGCACTCGGACTTGAGCACTCGGCCCTCTCCCCCGAGCTCGGCACATTATTCAGAGATGGACCTCGATAGATCTTCATTCTGACGACGTGCCGACAACTGGGCTTCCACGCTCCGACGCTGTTGCTCGGCCATCTCGTCGATCAATCGATGAGATGCAGCCACCACCGCGGGATCGATCACCATATCCCCCAGCGAGGAGGCTCCCCGGCCCTTGGGATCCATTTCGTTGAGGGTCGGTGCCACAAACCTCGCATGGACTAAGGGCGCAGGACCTAGGTCCCCCTGGGGATGGAAGATGGGGCTGACAAGTACAAGCATCTCGCGATCAGAAGCAATGAAGCAATGCAATGAAGCAATGAGGAATAACTACAAAGTGGAAAGTCACTTACGAGAAGGAGCAACCACGTCAACAAGGAGGGTGCGCTCCCCGAAAGTCGCTTCATGGGAGGCGCCCTCGTAGCCCCACCGGAGGAATCCACTTCTGGGGGATCTTGGGGGGTGGCTCCAAGAGCGACCAGGCGAAGACTCGAGAGGGAACCGCTCCCGCTTGAACCCTTCTGGATCTTCCCCGGCCGGGAATTGGGGGAAGACTCGCCCTCTCGGGGCCACTTCTCAGGGGCCGGGGAGGAAGCGGCGCTGCACGAAGCATCTGGTAGTGAGAAGATCTAAAGAACAATCAAGAAGCAGAATCCAGGAAGCATTGAGCATAACTGACTGGGTCCAGAAGGACCTGTCAGCCCCCGGACATTCCCAGCATGCCCAAGGTAGGCGCTAGAGACCGGACTGGACTACCCCGGGGGCTTGAGGCAGCCGATGCCGGGCCTTCGAGCGGGCGGCAAGCGTTAGCCCGGGAGCTCCTCATGAGGAGGACTTCATCACTAGTAGGAAAAGGGCTATAGCCGCCGGGGCCTCACTGGCGAACCTGGAAATCACATTCGCCAGTGGTAAATAGCACTGGCGAACATGATTTCCTGTTCGCCAGTGGTAAGGCCAGTACCACTGGCGAACAGAGTGCGCAATGCGCCAGTGGTAAGCGTGGGTTCGGGCAAACCCTAACGGGCCACCTACCACCGGCGAATGGTCTAAGTGGTTCGCCAGCGGTAAGGTAAGTACCGCTGGCGAACCGTCGTACCTGTTCGCCAGCGGTAGTTAGTGTACCTATATAGCTGCCGCGGTCGAGCTCGATCCCACATCCCTACCCGGCATTTTTCCTCTCTCACACACGCGCCCGCGCGCCGTCGCCCTCTCCCCGTCGCCACCGCCGCCGCCGCCGTCCTCCTCTCCCCGTCGCCGTCCTCCTCTTCCCGTCGCCTTCCTCCTCTCCCCGTCGCTGCCGCCGCCATACATCCTCCTCTCCCCGTCGCCACGCCCGTGCCGAGCACCACCACCGCCTCGCCATCGAGCACGTACGCCATCAAGCAAGCAAGGTGAGCATCCTAATTTTTGGTGATCTACTCATGGTGTAGTTTGAGCAAATATTACTGCATGATTTAGTATGATCATGTGGTAGATAATGTACTTGTGTTACGATTTGGTAGCAATAGCAGTAGTGATGATTTTGATGATGCCGTACTAGATCTTGTTGTTGTGTTAGATAATGTTGTGAGTATGCAGTAGATAATTGTGAGAAAATTAATGCTCTCTAGATAATATTGTGGTATATAAAGTTGTATTAGATGTTGGTGTTTTTCATGATGTTGTGAGCATGTGGTAGATAATGTGCAATGGAATATTTATGAGATTCATTGTAGTGATGCAATTGTCTTGGTGGTAACCATTGTAGGACATGAACATCAATGAATTTATCCGGTACCCATGCTATCAGAAACCCATCTTTATCGCTCCTATGTCCCAGACCGTTATATGTATTACATTGCTTTATTATGATCGATGAGCTATTTAGGGTTGCTTGTGTGTGTGCCGATGATTAAAAATGTTGTGGCACTATGTGGTAACCCTGAAGGTCTGCGGAGCCTTGTGATATGCACAAGTACAAGTCCTGTGCATCCTACTTGGCTCCGCCGATCCTTCAGGGCTACTAATAATTGTGTGTCCGACCTAAGTATGAGGCACAAATCAAAGTGATTTTTGTTTAGTTTTTGTCTTTTTCTATATGTTGATGTTTTTATTTTTTTCTCTTTTTCTTTGATAGCCGATGATTAAAATGTTGTGGCACTAGGTGGTAGGCCTGCAGGTCTTGTGAGCCTTGTGATATGCACAAGTACCAAGTCTTATGCATCATACTTGGCTCACAAGATCCTGCAGGTCTACTTGTGTGTCCGACCTAAGTATGAGGCGCAAAATCTAAGTCATTTTTATTTTGTTTTGTCTGTTTATTCGAAAGCCGATGATTAAAATGTTGTGGCACTAGGTTGTAGGCCTGCAGGTCTTGTGAGCCTTGTGATATGCACAAGTACCAAGTCTTGTGCATCATACTTGGCTCACCAGATCCTGCAGGTCTACTTGTGTGTCCGACCTAAGTATGAGGCGCAAAATCTAAGTCATTTTTATTTTGTTTTGTCTGTTTATTCGAAAGTCGATGATTAAAATGTTGTGGCACTAGGTTGTAGGCCAGCAGGTCTTGTGAGCCTTGTGATATGCACAAGTACCAAGTCTTGTCCATCATACTTGGCTCACCAGATCCTGCAGGTCTACTTGTGTGTCCGACCTAAGTATGAGGCGCAAAATCTAAGTCATTTTTATTTGTTTTGTCTGTTTCTTCGAAAGCCAATGATTAAAATGTTGTGGCACTAGGTTGTAGGCCTGCAGGTCTTGTGAGCCTTGTGATATGCACAAGTACCAAGTCTTGTGCATCATACTTGGATCATGAGATCCTGCAGGTCTACTTGTGTGTCCGACCTAAGTATGAGGCGCAAAATCTAAGTCATTTTTATTTTGTTTTGTCTTTTTCTTCTAAGTCGATGATTAAAATTTTGTGACACTGTATGATTCAGGGAGTAGCTAGTGAACCTTGTGATATGCAAAAATAAACATTTTGTGCATCCTACTTGGTTCACTTGCTCCGTCTCTGAAATGTGTGTCCAATTTAAATATGTATGAGACACAAATCCGAAATCATTTTGTTTTTTCTCTCTCTTTCCGAATGCCGATGATTAAAATGTTGTGGCACACTATGTGATTTAGGGAGGTGCTAGCAGACCTTGTGATATGCACAAATAAACATCTTGTGCATACTCTTACTTGGTCCGCTTGCCCCGTTCCTGATCAATGTGTGTCCAATCTATGTATGAGGCATAAACTCGAATCATTTTGTTTCTTCTCTATGAATTGAAAAAGCCGATGATTTAAACTATGCCATGGTAAAGGCAAGGAGAGTGTCTACAATGCCTTGTAGTATATACAATTGGAGTGTTTGTATTAATACATGGTCTTGTAGACACTCTTTTTGCCTTGTTTTGCACGGCAATGATATATGAGGCTTTCCATTGTTAACTTCTCGCATTTCGTAAATTTTAATATTACTTTTATAACAAAATTTTGACTTAGGCGTTTTTTACTTAGGTGTTCTCGGCGACGATGTCCATGTTGGACCAGAGGGGCGATGTGCGGGACTGGGCTCCACCGGGCTGGCACTGGGAGGTGCTACCTTCCGGGACGCGCAGCTTGGTGAGGAATCCGGGTGACATCGTCGACCCGGATCTTCTTTGGTGGCAGTCGCGTGGGCCACGCTCGGTGCAGAGGGAGCCGGCCCCCGAGGAGTTGGTACGTCGCCGTATCAGGGAGGAGGATGAGCACGTCCGTCGCTACATGTATCTATTGGATAGGCAGTATGACAGTAGGTGGTCGTTTCTTCAGAGGGTTCCTTCTCACGTGAGCTATGACCCTGTGAGGGTTCCTTCTCTTTGGATGCGCAGCGCCGACGGCTCAGCACCCCGCGGCTCAGGAACCGGTCGAAGTTAGTTTTAGAGCTTCATGTATTAGCTAGTGATATGCACAAATAGCCAAGTAGATGGACTTGTTTGTATGCTACTTATACTATTTTGGAAATTGTGTATTTGTACTGATTTGTCAAATATTTCTCTATATATACTGCTGGAATATGAATTTTGATGTATATATATTGCTGTAATACATTTCTGCTTTTATTTTGAAATCAGAAATATATATTACTGGCGAACAGGTTTTTGTTCGCCAGTGGTAAGGGTCAATCGCTGACGAACAAGTAACTGGTTCGCCAGTGGTATCTCACTTACCGCTGGCGAACATGATGTTCGCCAGTGGTAAGCTGTTACCACTGGCGATACTACCACTTGCGAACCACCAGTTCGCCAGCGGTAGCCGAATTTGGTTCGCCCGTGGTAGGCTTTTTCAGGCTACCGTCCATGGTTTTGGAGTGCGCGATGAAGTTCTGCTCTAGGGCCGCCACCTCCTGTTGCTTGGAGGCGGTCTCCGCCTCGAGCGCCGCCCGTGCGGCGTCCAGATGCTCCATGGTTTCCGCCGCTTCCCGCTTCACGCTGTCGCGAGTCTCGGCGGCGAAGCGCATGGCCTCCTGGCGGGCCGCCAGGGCCGCCGCATCCTGCCGGCGGCAGCTCTCCACGCTCTCGCGAAGGAGGGCCCAGCCCTCGTCGAGCCTCGCCCGCTCCTCCACCTGGGCGATCTCCTCTTCAGCAAGCTGCACCTCCAGCGCCTCAAGCGTCCGCCGCGCCTGGCCGAGGACGGCTTGGCGGCGAACCGCGTGGCGCCGCGGCTCCCGCAGCGCCAAGGTCCCTGCACCGCTGCACGGTGCAGAGGCCTCGATCCTCAGCGAGGCACCCAAGGCCCCCTGCCTCGAGCTCTCGGCCACATCTGGTGCGGCCTGGGGGCTTGTGTGGGCGCCTCCTTCGCCGCCCGCGTCGGGTGCCCTCTGGGGGCTGGGCGTCCTCTCGCTCCCAGCCCTGGCGTCTGTGGGCTCCGGAGGTGCCTCCACCTCCTGCTCTTCGGGGGCGCTTCACGCCCCTTTCGTGGTGGCCGTGTCCGCCACGGCCTCTGGCGCGTCGGCCCCTCTTGTGGGAGCCTCCTCCTCCTCCGGAGGCGGCTCCATGACGATCTCTTCGTCCACCCGCTCCTCCTCCGTCGCCTCCTGCTGTACGGGAGGAGTGGCGACCCGAGCCGGCGACGGTGCCATCTCTTCAATCACCTCCTCTACGCGGTGCTCACCCGCAGGAGGAGTAGCAGCCCGAGCTGGCGGCGGCGCCGCCTCTTCAACCACCTCCTCTCATGAGCGGCCTCCCCAAGCTTGCGGAGCCGCCGCTTCTTCGGCGCCGTAGGATTCCTGAAGACAAACAAGCAGACGATCCGTCAAGAGGATTCTCAGAAGCAAAATGCTGAAAGAAAAAGAAGAACCGAGGCTTACTCGTCGGCCATCCTCCACACTCTTTTCTTCGCCTTCGGAGGCTGGGGGCTGCTCGCCCTGGCCTCCTCTTGAGGCCCTCCTGCATCCTCTCGGGGGGCGTCCCTCCCTGCCGAGGCGTTCCTGTCATGGAGGGCCTTGGTGCGGGGCTCGCGGCGTCCTCCGCTGATGCCGCTCTCCTCCTCCTCCTCCTCTATGATGCGTTGGGCGCGGGCCACGCGGAAGGCGTCCTCGTCGCCGCTGGAGGAGATCTCCTGGAGGTCCTCGCCAGGCGGCACGTTCCTGGTGCCTGCGTCGCCTCCCGAGGGGTCGGTGCCTCTCGAGGCCTCATCCTCGCCAGTGGGGTTGGCACCTCTCGAGGCCTCGTCCTCACCAGAGTCTTCGTCCTCGTCCGGCTCCGGCGAGTCGCCCACCTGCTCCAGCTCCGCAGCCCACGGGTTGCTGCGAGACCCGACGAGCCTTGCAGGCCTGATACCCCATTCATCGATGATGGGCAGGATTTCACGGGCTTCGCGCACGCTCTCCTCCACATAGGCGAACAGCGGCAGGGCATCGTCGTTGGCTGGGGATGGAGTGGACGCTGTGGCAAAGAGGACCCTCATGACCTGCTTCAGCTCGTCCGGAGTGAAGTCATCTGCACTCAGGCGCATCCTGTCGTCCGAGTGCCACTATAGGGGAGCAATGCGGCGTGTGACGAAATCCCTCGCCACCATCTGGCCGGTGAGCCCGGCCTCGCGGAGCACCTGAATGCGCTCGTACACCGCCTCAAGCTTGGGGCCCTCGAATTCGCCGCTCGCCCAACGCGCCCACTTCTTCGGGGGCGCCACGGGTACCTACAGGTGGCGGTTCGACGACTTGGTGCCGACGAAGAACCACTTCTGGCGGAAATCCTCCACCTTCTTCGTCACCTTGGTGATGGCGTTCTTACCAAGCCACACGATGGGGATGTAGTCTTCGCTCCTGGCGGCGGCGATGCGGAAGGAGACGCACCCAAACCGCTCGTTCGACGCGGTGCTCCGGAGGGCGTAGAAGCTGCGGAAGAGAGCCACCGAGGGGTGGACGCCGACGTATGCCTCGCAGAGGTAGGCGAAGATGGCGAGGATGAGTATGGAGTTTGGGTGGAGATGGAGAAGTTGGATCCGGTATGTTTCAAGGATCCCCATGAGAAGGCTGGAGAAGGGAGGAACGAGGCCGGTGTAGAGGGTGTGAACGAAGATGGGGTAGTACCCCGCGCCGACCCTGCTGCCGCCGGCCGCCATGCTTGTGGCGCCGAGCTCGTGGGTGTTGGAGGCCGCCAGGTGGCGCACCTTCTCGAGCACCGCCGCACGAACGTGGGTCTCCGGCATCGCCCCCTGGGGTGCAGCGCCCCGCGCCGCCGCCGCCGACGAGCCGGTCTGCATCGCGGCCTTGCCCTTCTGGTCGGCGGTTGCCTTCTTAGGCGCCATGGAAGCTGGAGAAGGAGATTTGGAGACGGAGCGCTCTGGAGAGATGGAGGCGTTGGGAGGAGTGTGTAGAGGAGTTATGGGAGAAGTGATGGGCGCCGTCCGCGCGCCCAGGCTTTATTGACCGGCTCCCGAGTCGTGGCGGGCCCCGCCATGTCGCCCGTTGAAGCCGAGGAGGTCGTGGCCTCAGGTGCAACCGCTGCGCCCCACGTGTCACGGCCCAGGCAGGCACCGTTGGGCCCTCGACGCTTCACCTCCATCGATGGACTCCGGCGTGCCCATCGCGGGCCCGGGGGCTACTGTCAGCATAGTGGAAACCAGGGTACCACGGGCCGGCCTGCCATGGACCACAAGATTCTTCAGAAGATTTCGCTAAGGACCAGGCTCTCCAAGCCTGGTGGGCCTCGCGAGGGACCTCTCTTCCTCGCCAAGGGTTTTTCCCCCGGCAAGGGACCTTTCCTCCGGAGGGCATCTCAGATGCCACCTGCAAATTCTGCTAAGGACCAAGCCGGAAGGCTCGGCGAGGCCTTTTGCCTTGCCAGGCTTCCTTTCTCTCGAAGCCAGCTCTGCCTCCGCGGCAGAGCGCACATGGACTCTGCACTCTCCGCAGAGTGACGACCGCGCCAGCGCGCGGTGACAGCAGCGCCACAGTTGCCATTCTTATGTATAAAGGAGCCCCAAGGATTGCCACTTTGGTGATAAGGGAACCGTCTGCAGCTACGACGTCACCGTGGGACACATCCCACCTCAGCAGCGCCAGCCCACCGCACTGCTTGGACGGTGGCTTTTCCAGCTTTGGTGACACCGCCCCCTGCAGTGGAACGCGTCCATGGACCTTACCTTTATGGTGGACTCTACCTTTAATGTGCACCGCACCTCCTCCTTCGTCGCCATGTGGTAGCCCTTCCCGCCAAGATGTTTTGGGGGAAGAGGCCCGAGACGCCTATAAAAGGAGGAGGAGCACGCTCGGGCAATGGGTTGGTTCCAAGATTCACAAGCCCAAACCCAAGATCTGAGGTTAGCAGTAGCCATTGTTAGCCACCTAGAGCTCGCCAAGCTCTCCCTGTACTAAAACCTCTCGAAGCAAGTGCAATACAATCTGAAGCAGGACGTAGGGGTTTTGCCTCACCTAGAGGGCCCTGAACCTGGGTAAGACCGTGTGAGTCTCTCTGCAGTGCTTCCCCGCAGCGATCCAGGCGAGCACCATCGCCGAGGCATGTTGAGGGTTGTTTGATTCCGTGTTCAGCCCCTTACTCGATCCTTCATGAGACACACCCAGTTCCTGGGACAGTTCTCCGACAGGTGTGTTGGGGACATAAGAGACTTCTTGTATCTTAATTGTAGGATTGCTTGAGAGAGGATACGTTCAACCTCTTCCTCCCGTGGATTCGATAAACCTTGTGTTACTCACTTAAGGGAAATTTGCCACTGTCCTACAAACCTCTGCGCTTGGAGGCCCAACAAGTCTAAAAGAATAGAAGCGTGTAGTAGACATCAAGCTAATTTCTGGCGCCATTGCCGGGGAGTAAGAGGGCGCACTACAATTCCTCTCCCATCAACGAAGCTAATTTCCGGCGCCGTTGCCGGGGAGTAAAGGTAAGCGGTACTCACACTCCGACGACGAAGCTAATTTTTAGCATTGTTGTTGGGGAGGTGAGTGCTTGAAGGTATCTTCTTTAGAGCTTTCAATTAAATCTTTTTGTTTCTTATTTTTATTTCACTAGTTAGGCTTAATGGAAAACAACAAAAAAATGAGAGAGCTTTATAAACTCTATCTTGAAATTGGTCATGATGCTTTTGAAGAGAAAATTAAAAAACCTATGGAACTTTATTTGCATAACAATCATGCTAGTAGCAATGTTATTAGTATGATTTCTTTAAATGCCATTGTTGCTAATGCTATGGAAAATTGCAAGCTTGGGGATGCCGGTTTTGATGAATATGATCTTTTTAGTCCCCCAAGCTTGAAGGAGGAAATTTGCTTTGATGATACTATGCCTCCTATATATGATGATTATTATGATGAATGTGATACTTTCAGTCCACCTAGAAAAAGTTTATTATGATTATGATATGGCTCCTATTTATGATGATTACAATGATGGCAATGACAGTTTTACTCCTACTATTACTAATGAGAAGGATTTTACTTATGTGGAGAGTAATAATAATACTTTTATGCATGTGAATCGTGAGAAAATTCTTTATGTGATGGTTATGTTATTGAGTTTTCTTATGATTCTACTGAAAGTTATTATGAGAGAGGGAAGTGTGGTTATATAAATTTTCATCTTATGAAGTTTCCCCTCTTTATGTTGAAGGTTTTAATGTTGCATTTGCTTTGCCTTCCTATGCTATTAGCTTTATGCTTCAATGATTTATTTTCTTACAAGATTCCTATGCATAGGAAGTGGGTTAGACTTAAAAGTGTTTGATATTTGCTTCTTGATGCTCTCTTTTGTGTTTCAATTCCTATTCCTATGAGAGCATAATTAAAATCTCCAGCCTAGCTAAAAGGCTATAATGAAAAGCGCTCTTGGGAGGCAACCCATGTTTTCTTTTCTTTCAGATTTGTTTTTTGTTTTTCTTGAGTCATGGAGTTGTTGCCTCTGTAGCAATTTTATTGTATCTTTTTGTTTTGGTTTTTTGTGCCAAGTTTAGCCTCTAATGCATTGAAAGTGCGGGGTATTGTTTTGCTGTCCAGAAACAAATTTTTGTCCTTCACTGTTCGAAAATCCAGAAAATCACTGAATTTTATCTTTTTCTGAACATTTTAGACAGCAAGCTTGATACTTTTATCTATGGTTCGTTAGTTTTGAGTTTTCTGATTTGAGCTACAGAAGTTCCTCGAAAAATTCAATCTTTACTGACTGTTCAGTTTTTGACAGATTCTGCTTTTATTTGTATTCATCTCTTTTACTATCGTCAAATGTGATACTCTAGAGGAGTACCACATTGAGGCCTAGTAAACAGTAGCTAATGCCCAAAAAAGTTGTTTGCAATTTTTCTTGAGTTGAACACATGTGCATTTTAATTTATGAGCACTAACCCTCTAATTAGTTTATGAGAAGTTTTGTGTGAAGTAAGTTTTTAAGTTCCAAAGGAGAGGATAACACTAGTAGGAAAATGCTCATCACTGGCGAACCTATATAGGCTATCGCTGGCGAACATGCAGTTCGCCAGCGCTACTATCACCAGTGGTAACAACTTACCACTGGCAAACAACATGTTCGCCAGTGGTAAGGAACTTACCGCTGGCAAACCAATGCCTAGTTCGCCAGTGTTAGCCTTTTTAGGTTTTATAAAAAAAAAGCCGGCCAGGCCGGGATTGCCGGGCCGCCGTCGGCCACGGCCGCTCCTGCTCGACTCCATCCGACGCTCGGCATGGTGGTACGGGCGCAGGGGAGCTGCCGCTGCGTTGACTTCCGCCCCTATACCTTCTCCTCCTCCTCTCTGTGATGCCGGCCTGAGCACCGCTTGTGCCGCTGCTCCGTCAAGTGGATGCAGCCAGCCGACTCCCCTCGCCCGTGCATTCCGGCGGAGAGCTTGCTGATGCTGCCGATGAGGTTGACACGGAGGGGACCCGATGCCGTTGCTGCTGGGCGGCGGCGCATCTCTCTCCGGTGAGGCTGATGTGGGCGGCCGTCGATCCGCATCAGCTCATCCCCATCGGCGTCGGAGGAGAGCAGCGGGAGGAGGTCGGCGTTCTGGCGGTAGGAGGAGGTGGTGGGAGGAGGGTTGTCGCAGAAGGACGACAACACGGAGGTGGGTCGGGTCGAGGTGGAGGGGAGGCCGTCGACGGGGCGCCATGGTCGCGACCTCGAGCAGCGGCTACTGAAGGGGCTCGCCGACCTCGAGCAGCGGCAACGGCGGGGGCATGCCGACCTCGCCGACCTCGAGCAGCAGCATCGCTAGGGGCTCGCCGGCCTCGAGCAACGACAGGGGCACCGGCCCACGCGCGTGTGTGCTGCGTGTGTGGCTGTGTGCTGTGCGGTGGAGAGAGAATTAGTGATAAGGTAGATAGAGAAGATGAGAAGATGTGTGGCTATGTGTTGTGTGCTGAGAGAGCGAGAGGATAAGATAGAGAAGAAGATAGGGGAGAGAGAGCGAGCGGGGGTAAGTATGTATCGCTGGCGCACCGAAAATCCTGTTCGCCAGCGGTAATATGTGTTCGCCAGCGGTACTTAGTTTACTGCTGGCGAACTAGCATCTCGTTCGCCAGCGGTAGGTAGCCCCGCAGGGGACGCCCCGGTCACGCCCTTACCACTGGCGAATGGGGCTTTTCTCATTCGCCAGTGGTATGTATTTACCACTGGCGAACTGTATATTCTGTTCGCCAGTGAGGGCCCGGTGGCTATAGCCCTTTTCCTACTAGTGTAATGAAGAAATTGAAGATGGATCAGAGCTCAAGTTTGGGGATGCCCCCATGGCACCCCCTCTGAATATCAAGAACCATCAAGCGTCTAAGCTTGGGGATGCCCAAGGCATCCCCTCCTCTTCATCAACTATCATGAGGTCATCTTCGTTGAACTAAGTTTTTATTACTTTAGATATTATGTGTTATGCTTGGAGCGTCTTTTTGCTTTCAGTTTTATTTGTTTGTTTGCTGGTCATATCCTTGTTGGATCCTAGCTTTATTTGTGTGGGAGAGAGACACGCTCCGCTTTTTCATTTGAATACTCCTTTGCTTCGCTTATATCTTGTTGAGTATTCTTAGCTACTATTTGTTTGCTAGTAAGCTCTCGCTTTTAGCTTTTATCCTATTTAGGGCTGCTAGTATTTGATGTTAAACTCTCTTGTTCTTCAGTTATACTTGTTGGAGAGTTGTTATTGATCAATTGTTTGAATTGTCAAAGTGACAAAATGCTATCCATGTGATATTGGAATGAAATGAAAGCCTGCATAGTCTTGAGATCATTGTGTGGAGACTTGATGCTTCTCAATTGTTTTGAGATATTAAGATGAATGCTTAAGCTTGCTGGTTATTTGAGTGGAATTGATTAGTAAAGAAATACAGTTGAAAGCTTGAAACAGTGTGGTGTTTCGTAGTTGTTAATTTATAAAGCTAATCTTTCCATCAGAAGAACTATTTTGTCAACAAGGGAGATAGTATGGAGTGTTTATGGTTATGATTGGCTAATGTCTTATGTTACTCTGTTACCGGTTAATGTTAGATATTTGCTTCAAATACCATTTTTGCTAAGCCTAAAAATTCATACGAGTGTAGAGTTCACTCCTGCATCCAAATCCCAAAGCCAAACTATCTTGCCAACTGAGTCCACCATATCTACCTATGCATGGTATTTCCTGCCATTCCAAGTAAATTTTTCATGTGCTACCTTTAAAATATTCAAAATACTCCTTTTTATGCCTCTGTTTTTAAGCTCACGAGGAAGCAGTCGAGAGCTAGATATAACTTGTGACAAGCAAGGTCATTCCCCCCTTTCACCCGGTGTCGATGGTTTACGTCTTCACTTGAATCAACCCGAGAGCAGCTTAAGCAAAATATAAATATAACTCACCATTCTCCTCCGCGCAATGAAAATCTGAGAAATCAGCTCAAAACATTGGACAATGGTGAAACCAAGGAGAAAGAGGAATGTACTCGTTCCTCTAAAACCAGCTGCTCTCACAAGTCTAAAAGCCTTGCTTGTTATGGGGGACTAGATAGCTTCTCTGTTGTGAAATCGTTGATGAAAGCATGCATCTCTCAAAATTATTTTACTTCTGTTTTTGAAAAATAAAAAGCTCTAGCACATGACTAATCCCTGCTTCCCTCTACGAAGGATTCCTTTTCCTTCTATCTCCACCGAAGCAAACATTTAGCATTGACCCTGGGTATCATTGATCATATTGCATCGTCAGATTAAACATGAATCTTTATATTAACTTTACCATTGGAAGTTGAAGCTTTTTGCTATACTTACAACTTTCTTGTTTTGATTCTCAAACACTTTTGTCATGGAACTATTACCTTTGAGAATTAATCAAATATGTGGTTCACATTGCTTTCATGTCTTTAACGTACTATTTATGAAAGGTTTTGCTTGAATGATTCAACTTGGTTATTCATTGTTTTCTTACTATGAACTATAGACAATTGTTTTGTATCATTTCATTCACATCCTATGCTTTAAATTACTATCTTGATCATGATTGTGTTGGTTGCATGTCTAATCAAAAATTATTTTGTTATCACTTACCTACTCGAGGACGGGTAGGAGTTAAGCTTGGGGATGCTGATACGTGTCAAACGTATCTATAATTTTTGATGTTCCCTGTCTATTTTATATCAAATGCTACATGTGTTTATTATAATTTTATATCATTTTATGGATTTATTGGACTATCTATTAATATTGGCAAAAGTGCACAATGTTCTTGTTTACAATTTGATGTGTAGGAATTACTTGGAAATTGACAAGAGTGCAAAAAGGAAACCTTGTTGGAGTCGGATTGACTTTCCTGAAATCTGTGTGAAAACTATTTTCGAAGATGGCCCCGTACCGACCCGAAGACGGCGTCAAATAAAAAAAGCTTGGTAGCTAAAGTTGTGGGTAATTTTCCACCAATTGTTCTACACCTAAAATTCAGCCCAATCCGAGCCCAGACAGCCGAGATATCTCCGTTTTATTGAAACCCAAAAATCTGGTAACGGGAATTCGGAAATCTATGTAAAGAGAGGAAACCTAGGTCACAAGCCACCGCGAATTTTCCTCCTCCAAGGCAGCCACCGTGAGATGGAAACTCTCCTCCATACCAGCACCATCTCCAAGCTTGAAGGGGGGCAAAGGGCCGCCGCCGCCGGCCACCGTCGCCGCCGGGCTGCTGCCGCCGCCGCCACCATGGGTTGCTACCGCCGCCGGGCTGCGCCACCACCGCCGGGCTGCTGCCAAGGCGGGCCGCCATCTCCCCTCCAGGCTGCACCTCTCCGTCAAGCTCATATTCACCATGGCCATGCGTGAGTAGTCTCCACCGGTGCTGAGGCTTATACAAGTAGCTATGTGGTTATCTCTCTCTTCCATGCTGTGATACTCGTTGTGATCATGAGCTTTGTTAGCATAGTTGAATACATGATGTTTCCCTACATGTAATGGATATGATTTTTCTCAAGTGGTGTCATCTAGTATAAGTTCAGGAGTCACCGTTGTGATCACGGTATCTCGGTAACAGTGTGGGTGCCGTGCGTGACTCTAATGATAAAAGCTTAGAGGGATCTTCATCATGAGTTTGTTCTTTATTATTGTTGGATTGAATAAATCATGAGGTTTCTTGATGCTTGTGTTATTGAAGAATGAGACTATTCAAGAAATAGGTTGTGGTGTTTGTTAGTACTATCTTTGGATGCGGATAATGACTGCATGAAGTGTCCATATATGTGGAATACGAACTTTAAGGTGTGCTTTTCATAGCCCAACGTAATTCTCACCCTATTTGATCCACGAAAAAATGATCTCCGAGTAACGTCAACCATGCATGTGTTTTTGTGGGAACTATCATGTGTTTAATTATGTTAATGATGTTGAGAGTAGTCACTAGTGAAAGTATGAAGACTAGGCCTTGTTTCCAAGCATTGATACACCGTTTTTAGTCACTTTTGTCACTTGTTTGCTTGCTGCCATTTTTATTACAGAATTACAAAATCACCTTTTACCATCCATATCACTTGCATTTTACTATCTCTTCGCTGAACTAGTGCACCTATACAATTAGCCATTGTATTAGGTGTGTTGGGGACACAAGAGACTTCTTGTATCTTAATTGCAGGATTGCTTGAGAGAGGATACGTTCAACCTCTTACTCCCGTGGATTCGATAAACCTTGGGTTACTCACTTAAGGGAAATTTGCCGCTGTCCTACAAACCTCTGCGCTTGGAGGCCCAACAAGTCTACAAGAATAGAAGCGTGTAGTAGACATCAGGCGCCATGGGAGCCAGAAGCAGATCTGAAGGGCAGTTCGAAAACAAGAAAGAAGAAGGAGTAGATAAGTGAAGCAAGATGCGAACCAAGTCACAAGGGGCCAAGGTTCTTATAAAGCCAGGAGAATCGGGTCAGTGAGCGGTCCCATCATGCATGGACAATCTCCGCGCATACGACACTGCTGCCTCGACTACCGCGCCAAACAGACGACTAGGCCCAGTGTAACGCCCCGGGATTGGTACTATGTAGATTTGAGCGCTACTGCCACATCCGCATAATAACGATCCTAGGACGCCCACCAGGCATAACGTGCATGTCGCAACACACACGTTATGCGGGTGGAATTGTGATGATCATTACAATAGTTCACGATGGAACCCACAAAAGATCATATACAACAATGACTCACCGAGTCAAGAGCAAAACATACAATACAAAGATCCAAAATAACAATGGAAGCGAATAGCGTCCGACTACGGACAAGAATACAAATTGGACTAAGAGTACTGAAGATAAACATTGGCGCCATAACCCTGCCCAGGCCAAGCCGGTGGGATTCCCATGCTAACGTCGTCAGACTTCAAACCTGTCGGCTGCATTGGAATAGCAGCCCCGAAGGGGTCAGTACTATAAACAGTACTGGCAAGTAATACTCACAAGATATCAAAGCTTGAAATCCGAGGGAAGGGGTTGGTGGTTGAAGCGGCGGCAAGCAGCACTAACAACTTATAGAGACACACTACAACTTTCGTCTAATAGAGACAAGGTAAGAGAGCGCATAGGTAACCAACAATGCTAAAACCAAACATAGTTGGGTTATGGGACCGTCTAATAAGCACCGATTCCTTACCCATGTTTAAGACCACGGACAGCAAGCCCAATGGCACTCACACAGTTGATAATTTTATGGGTTATTATTTAGGTAATCTATCTTACTAATCAAGTTATAATCATTAGGTGTAAGTTGTCTATGATCTTGTTAGCCAGCACATTTCACCAAGTCGTCCATAACCGCGGACACGGCTTTTCGAAAAGGTTTAACCCTGCAGGGGTGCACAAATGTAACCACACGTTCTTCATCCCTTGTTGCCAGCTAATAGCACACTTCCTAAGGTGTACCAGCAGGGTATCCGACACTACACTTTCCTTCACTACCACACAAGTCCTGGGAACCACCTAGCTAGGTCTAGCCCGCATCGAAAGTCCGACCGAAGCTCCGAGGCGAACCTAGCCGTTGCATGGACGGTGTCGAGAGGCACACTCATACGATTTCCCTCCTTCCACATGCGATAAACGCCACATGCACGCAAGCCCTACCGTAAGTAACCATCACGTATAAGTCCCGGAGGGGTCCCATCCGTACCTGCATCACAAATAAATAAAGAGTCGCGCAAATGGAAACACCCGAACTACTTGTGGCGCCTTGGACAAGGCTGCAGATCCGGTACTAGGTCGGTGGGAGTCCCATTTCCTCCCACGTGTGGGTAGTGCACTCAGTCTTGGATCAGAGGACAAGAACTCGGGTCCTAGGCGGCACTAGCAGAACAAATCACCACGATTGGCCTTCTGGCGGTGCCTTATCTTTATTAATTATTCCCACCGCCAAACATTATAGATTATCATGTGAATTATGCCCAACTATCATATTAAAGCATGACTAGATAAAGATAACAAGACTTGAGCAAAACAAAACCTAAGCATGCAGTACGACTCGCAAGGCCAGCAAGGTAAACAAACAACAACTTAATAGGATGTGGAGGTGGGGCTATATCATGGCTGCCAGGTAAACATGCAAATAGGATCGGGACACAAGCATCGTAACATAAGGCTAGCAAGGAACAAAAGATAGAAGACGGAAAGCAAGCAAAGATAGCGAGGGAGTATTGCTTGCCTGCAATCCGGTAGAGGTAGCAGAACCTGTCGTTGCTCACATCAACTCAACGTCCTACTCCGGTAGAGGTAGCAGAACTTGTCGAGGCTAGGGTTTGGGTCTGGTGTTGGGGTGGATTTAAAGGAGGGGAGGAGAGGAGAGGGAGCAGGTGGTGGCTCACGCCATGTGCGTGCTCCTCCCGTACGGGGAAGAAAGCGACATCAGGGAGGAGGAGAGTTGGGCTGGGCTGAGCTGGTGTGCTGGTGTGCTGCTGGAGGAGAAAGGTAGGGGCCTGATTGGGGGAGAAAGGCCTTTTTCCAAAAACCAGGATTTTGGCAATTAACAAAAGATAAAGGAGAGGAAGAAGAGGGAAAAGAAAGTAAGGAGAAGGGAAAAGATTTGCAAAATAAAATAGGGTTTGGCTAAAATAATATTTTGATTTATTTTGCAAAATATACAAGGTGATTGCATGCATGATGCCATGATGATGCAAAAATAAAAATAACAAGCAAATCTAGTTTGGGGAAAACCCCGGGATGTTGCACCCAGAGGGCTCGGAAATCAAGGGAGGACGCCTCTGGCACGCGTCCCATCAAGACCCATCAACTGGAGCAGTGGGGAGAGCTGTTTCTCACCTGCCAAGGTCTCGGGAACTGCACCGCACTTAAGGGCGTGACCTGGCTATTCTCGAGTAACGATCAGTCAGGAAACGCCCGGGGGATACTATCGACACCCTGCCAACCGGGGGGGTGTCACGAATGATGAAGCGTCCAAGCCCCGGGAGAAGAAGCGAAGGTTGCCCGGGCAGTGCGCGCCGGTGAAGTCTACCAGCGACATGAAGGACCGGGGCGCGCTCGGGCGCCCGGAGGATATGCGCGGGACAAGGAAAAGCCGACCGGTAGAGATCCCACAGGAACGAAGACGTAACGGCCCACTTCCCCACCAGGATTGGGGTGACGCATGGTGGGGCAAGTGGCGAGGTGCCCGCAGCCAGACTCGCCACTTGTCCGTCGCAGGTACACGACACCAGGTGGCGTGGCACACATGCAGCACCACCGTGAGGAGGATCCCCTCGGGATATAAAAAGAGGGGAAAGGAGGAGAAAAAGAAAGGGGAAATAACTCGGAGGACGGCTGGCCAGCAGAGAAAGATAGAGAGGTAGTCCCGGGAAGGAGAGCCAACCGTGGGAGAGAGAAGTGCAAATCCACTTGTAACCCACCAATTCCACCTCATCAATAACAAGATCAGACATGCAGGACGTAGGGCTTCATCTCCGGATGGCCTGAACCTAGGTAAACTCTCGGTGTCCCTTTTTTCGTTCATCACCAACACATCCGCATCAACACTGGCTATGAGTCCGAGACCAGCGGAGGCGGAGTATGAGATCCCCAGTGCCCACTGCCGAAGAAAGACATGGGAGTGTACCGAGCTCTCCGGTGTCAGCGTTTCGACACGCGACAGGAATTGGCTCACATAGCATAAGAATAAATAGTAAAGCATACGCAAATGTATTAGTTATATTAACTTGCATATATCTAAGCCAACAAACCCTAAAAACGAATGATCAAATTGGGGATCTATTTACCAACAATCTAGTCTCTACAATCTCAATTTACCATTGGTATCGTAGGACAAAGGGAAGGGCATACGACGTTATGGTTCAAGCGACAAAGGGAATGGCATACGATGTTATGGTTCAAGCGACAAAGGGAATGAGAAACGAACTTCGGAGCTGTTCCGGGAATTATCCGATGGTAATCGGAGATGTTCCGAAGGTGTTTCAGAATAAGGGAGAATTATCCGATGGCACACACAGAGGTTCCGAAGGTGTTTCGGAATAAAGGGGAAGTATTCGATAGAGATCGTAGGGCAACGAAAAGTGTTTCGATGCAAGTTGAATTAAACAATATGTATTCAATACTAATTAATATAATAAATAAATAAAGGAAATTATTATGTACTCCTAGGTGTACGTACTCCCACGTACAATATACCACATAGAACAACAAAATATACATCTTTATCACTTTTAATATACTTCATTATTGAATACTAGATACCCCAAAGTGAGTCATGTGAAAATTTTCATATAAATCTACATATTTTATATTAGTTGCACATATACTGTTTTTCTGCACGTAAAAGTGGTATATTAAAAAACCGTGGACTCCGGTGATATTTTTTCAATTTGCATTGAGGTATCTTAAAATAATTAATGAGGTATATAAAAAATAATAATGAGGCATAATGCGTTCGTATGTGAGGCATACGGAATATGAGAGTACGTACACCCAGGAGTATATAAAAGGAGTTCATAAATAAATATTTTAATTTAATTTAATGGGCAGCCCACCATAATTGGCCTCACCCGAGAGGGGAGGCCCAAGAGGTGGAGCCGCACCAAAAAGGAGAGAGGGGCGCCGAGCCCTAGTGGGCTTCCCACATGGGTCCCATGAGGGTGCCGGCTCTCCCCCTTGGCCGTCCACACCATGTGGGATTAGTCCCACATGGCTAAGCCAAAGGGGGTTGGCTCCCCTCCTCAACCTTTAAATGGAGGGGTCCCGTCCTCTCAAAGGCATTCGCATTGTTCTCTCTCTCTCTCTCACATCTCGAGTATGTTTCCGCGTTTCGGAGCTATGCACGACAAAGAGGTTTCTCCACCACACACCACAACCGTGCTGTTGGTGCTTCGGTTCGAGCTGTTCATCTTCCGTTGCTGCCGCTGGACCGGAGCCGGGGGATCGTTGTCTACACCGGACACATGTAGAGCTACGAGGTGCTGCAGTTGCGGCACTCCTCGCTTGTACGACTACTCGACCCTGAGGTCGGCACCGTCGTCATCTTCATCATGCGTCGACATCGAAACAGATCTATTGATCATCGACGCTTACGGTCTTCAAGGGTATGATCACCGTTCCCTCCGTTACTTTATATCTACATAGGAATAGATCTTGGCTAGTTGTGGTTATCGTTGGTAGGAAAAAAAGTTTTCTGTACGCGAACCCCTTCAATGGGTGCGGTAGCAAAGCCGCGGGTGGAGTCGTGAGCGCAGCGCATGCTGGAGAGGTACACTCCTGACAGCGCCATCGCATACGCTCACCGCTACGAACTACATCGAGTGGGCTATGGTGATGCAGGTGAACATGGAGGCTCGCCACATGTGGGACGCGGTGGAGGAAAACCCGTCAAGC
>QRDG01000774.1:295815-460594 GCA_012064385.1 Puccinellia tenuiflora | reverse complement strand
AGGAGGGAGGGGGAACTCTGTCTGACACGGGGAAAGGGACTGAGATCCAGTGACATGCACCTTGTGCAGGACTGAGATCCAGTGACATGCACCTTGTGCATGTCACACGGTAACATGCGGCCTAAATTCAAATTTAAACATTGCGAAAAATCTGAAAAAAATCATGCATGTTCACAGCACATATTTGCGTGACCCCATAAAATTTCAGCTCAAAATTCAAAATATACATCGAGAAACAAAAAAGAGAAACTCAGATGTGAATAGTCTACAGATTTCTTTTTTTGAATTCGGGAACTATTCACATCTGAGTTTCTCTTTTTCGTTTCTCAATGTATATTTCGAATTTTGAGCTGAAATTTTATGGGGTCATGCAAATATGTGCTGTGAGCATACATGATTTTTTTCAGATTTTTCGCAATGTTTAAATTTGAATTTTATCCGCATGTTACCGTGTGACATGCACAAGGGGACTGAGATCCAGTGACATGCACCTTGTGCATGTCACACGGTAACATGCGGATAAAATTCAAATTTAAACATTGCGAAAAATCTGAAAAAAATCATGTATGCTCACAGCACATATTTGCATGACCCCATAAAATTTCAGCTCAAAATTCGAAATATACATTGAGAAACGAAAAAGAGAAACTCAGATGTGAATAGTTTCCCGAATTCAAAAAAGAAATCTGTAGACTATTCACATCTGAGTTTCACATGTGAATAATTCCCGAAACTCAGGTGTCGAGTTCCTGCAGCGAGACCCAGGATTGCGCCCTCAGATTTGGCAATATCCACCAGATCAAAGAGATAGTGTGAGAAGAGCATATTTGTTGTTAGGCCCTATGCAGCCCCGAAAAAGTACTATCCAACTGATTTTGCCCAAGATATTTATGGACTGCAACAACAACTAAAACATTTTGTTGCGGATGCTTCCAAAGATGAAGAGTTGAAGAATATATCAACATTGATTGATCTTTGTCGATGCCTTGTGGAGACAGGAAGACATACTATTTACAATTTGATTGACAGGCTACTCCGCTTGCTTATTACCCTTCCGGTTTCTACGGCGACTGCTGAACGCGCATTCTCTAGTATGAAGATTATTAAAACAAGGTTGCGCAATAAGATGGAAGATGAAAATCTTACAAACCAGATGTTAATTAACATAGAGGGTGGAATTCTGGAGAACTACAGCTACGATGATGTCATTGAATATTTTAGAAAGACCAAGAATCGAAGTGCTGATTTGTAGTATGTATCTGAGTAAGTGTATCTCCCTGCGTACACATCTCTTGACTGAATATTGCTGTGTAGCTTCTTTTGGTATAGCTTCTTTTGTTTAGTAGTAATTCTATATATATATATATATATATATATAAATGGTGTTGGTTTAGAGCAATTTTTTGTGCTTTCTTATAGTCTGGCCCGCCCAGAAATTATTTTTGAGCTCCGCCACTGCAATTGACCCAAGAACCTGCTTGATCTATTGTCCTCCGTTCTAGCCGACGTCTGAATCGTCTGTCCCTTGTGGAGAAGGACGGCTCATACGAATCGATGGAGCAGAGGTCGTCGACGGAGCTCAAGCCGGAGACCATCAACCGAAAGGGTAGACTGGATCGGTAGCGCGCGGAGATGGCGTTGGATGTGTACACTCCGGCTCCCACGCACACGCCCAAGCCAAGAAGGTGCACCATGAACGTGGCGAACAACCCGTCGCAGTCGCACATCATTGATGCCTTCACGCAGCAGCAGCAGAAGGAGGACAATGTGTCCCCAGACATGGTGTGCGACTCTCCCCAGCTTCAACAGTTGTCACCATCGTGTCGGTCATCTCCAACACTCCTCAATGCACCCACCACATGTTCGACCAAAGTCCAGACACGATTAAAGTTAATTTCTTATCGGTGTGCATTATTTAGATTAAATTTTAGGGTCGTAGCTTAATGTTGACACGTGCTTAGGATCCAATTATGATGGATCTCGTCAATAATGAAAGAACCTCCAAAATATGACATTGATGATAACACACCCCCTCTTTTTACTGTTGGAAAATCATCTAACACTAACAAAGGGAGGGGCAGAGACAAAAGAAATACAATTCACTTTGTCCTATTGTTGGCTCGAATTGAATGAAAAACCGAAGTGGATCATCCTCTTCTAAGATCTCAAGAAATCCAAGAAAGAAGATGAAAAAAACTATAGATCTGGCTCCAGTTTACCTATTGGACTAGATGACGATGATATGGTGACGGACGTCCAAGGGTATGTTCCGAATAGCAAAAGACATATATATGCTAGGGAGGAGGTGGGAGAAGGAAAGGATGGCACGTAACGAGGCAACAAACAAAATGTCCGTCACATGGACGGATATTTTCGCTACCAAAGGGAAGACCTTGAAACAATTAGAGGAGAAAAGAGAGTACAAGAAGGATAAAGATACAAACAATTCTTTTTATACATAAGATACAAATAATTATTGGATGCGCGAAGGGTGAGAATGGATTTTGATCGTGAGAAGATGGGGGTTGGAGAGGGGGAGGTTGGAATTGGAGAAGAACGATAAAATGATGAAATTAAATAGAGTTATACAAATCTAAAGATAAATGATTCATTCTGAATTGAGAGTGAGAATGTTAATCTTGTAAGATTCACGGAGGATTCGAGGATCATGTTTCAAGACGCTAGCTTCTTGGATGACGAGAGCGTAAAATGGATCATGCACATGAAGAAGGAGATCAACGAACACAATTTTACTGACAATTGATTCATTCTTGTATAGTTTATGTATGAATTGTTTAATTTTATTTTAGTTTGTGTTGAACTGAAACTTATTTTGAATTTATGTTGAACTATTTAAATAGATGATGAATTATGATCCGCACGAGCATGTGTTTGCATGTATTTGAGGATTCGGATATGGTGCGTGTGGTCGCGGGAGAGAGGATGTGTGCTTTCAAGTGCACTGCTCTTGTGCTTACTAGATGATTCCCCGCACGTTGCTGCGGGTATAATAGAAACAAAAGAAGTCTGCGAAAGAGGTGCACATAAGATGAATAGAGCTATATATGTTGTCATCTCTTGCATCCTATGAATGCAAAGAGCAAATTGTAGAAAAAATATAAGCGTTCCCACATAAAAAAATGTACCCATACAAATAATAAGTCATTGTGCTCAATAGGTTCACTTATACTAAGCATAACAGATTACTCAGTTGCATCTAAGTAGCATGAATATTACCAACTGAAATATAAAGATACCAATTGTAGGGATATGTTTAGAATTCGCATGACTCGGCTAGAATACTTGTCACATCCCAAATTTTGGAACTAAGAAAAACTTAGTTTTTCAAGACCCCAATATTCAGAACCAACAAAAACTTTTTGAAATGCTTCACTAATGAGTGTGTTTTCCTTCCTGTTGCTCTGTTTGACCTTGTGTGACTTGTTGTTTGAGTTGTCTGGCCACTACATATCAACCTATGAATCCAATCGGGATGAAGTATCTTTACTCTTGGTGGTCATGTCATGACAAGAAAATATTCCATATACCTTCTCCACTCCTATTTCGACCAACTCCTTTTTCAGATGATGTTTTGATTTTGCAACAACCCAATGGCCTATGATTTGAGAAAGTAAAAGTATTTCCAAAATTTACTTGTTTATAAACCAAGGAGAACTATCTACTATCTCCTACCTATATTTCAACCTTGATATTTCCCTTGTATTGGTAGCTCTTATTTTAAACTCATACTTTCATTCTTTTGAAAACAATAAAGGTGGGAAGTTTACTGCCCATGTATTTTAGCAACCCTTTGGAAAAATATCAAATTATGGAGTTGAGCTTTTCCAACATCATACTTGTCATGAGGATACTTGATCACCATCCCACCACCTAACTAAGTATTTGATAATTGCTTGAGAATTTATATTGTTTGCTTGTTTGACTTGTGTTTGTGTTGATTGTTATTTCCTTGTTTGCTTGCATGCATATCCTTGCTTTTAAGCATTTATTAATTTGTTTGTTTGCAACTGTTTGTGAGATCAGAAATGATCTAGCTGAAAATCAAATACCAATAAAATATTGGTTTAATAAAATAAAGATCAAGGTTGGGACCCAAAAACTCTAGCACTTGTGATTCCACTTATTTTACCACTTCAAATCTTTTCCTCTCAAACCAAAAATAGAAGCGGTCCTGTTTTGTTAAATCTCAATACCAAGGAAATATGGTGATCCCTTGTGGATCATCTCTACTCAAATTTATAAGGGTTTATGCCCCGTATGAATTTAGATATTAACTAGACCGTATGCATTTGAATTATGCATTTTAAACCAATTCACCAACTCAATTTGAATAAGATCAATTGTCATGATTAAATCATCTGGAGGCACCCAAAAGACCAGCAAGGATTCACCCCTTGCCCCCAAAATATTTTCTTTCAAACTAATCTTTTTAGGAAGACAAGAAGTGGCACATGAATAATAAACCTCTTACCTTTTCCACATTTTCTTTTGGCCAAAAGTGGAATATCAACTCTGAAAATAAATAAATGCACACACATAAAATGACAGTACCATCTTCTCACATCCCTTGCACCCTTGCTCCTCTCTCTTTCTTTAGTATTAAAATTCAAATAGTGGCAAATAGTCTCAAATAATACCCTCTACCCTATAATCAATGGCAGCACCCCCCCCCAAGCTTGTCCATTACTTGTCCCCTCTTGTCCAGCACCTGTCCCTAAACCTCCTACACCTTGTGGACAAGCCCAAGCATCCCCATGACCTACACCTAACCCTAGAACACCTATGGCATGGAGATGGCCACCACATGCTCACCTTGTTCCCCAAAGCCAGGAACCCGTGGAACAACATGTCCTGGAGCTCGCACGTGTCACCTAGAACCTCACCCACTCGAACCCCTTGCTCCTGGCCCCTCACCCTATCCGCAATCGCCGGTGCACTGCAGGCCGACACTCTGTCGAGCACCTGGCGTGCACCCCGTGCCCCGGCCACCCCAGCCCGACCAACGCCCGCCCGAGCCGGCCCGACCACCACGACGCGCGCCACGACCCCCTCGACCCGCTGGCGCCGCGCCCGTGCCACCCGCACGATCGAGTGTCCACCACGACGTTGCCGTGGCCACCGCACCCCCTGCTCACTCCACTGCCTCCCCGCAGCTATAAAGGGCACCCCGAGCCCCTCTTTCTTCAGAGCAAGTCTAACAGACCCCCTAAATCGCCGGCACCCCGTATTTTTCCGGCGGGATACGGGGTGCGGTCAAAACGGGCCGTCTAGCAGGCCCCGTATTAGGCATGGCCCGTATCGGCCGAATACGGGGCCCGTCAAATCGCCCCCCCCCCCCCCCCCCGCCCCCTACAAATACAGGGCAAGGCTGCGAGTGGGGGTCCAACCCCCCACTCGCAACCCTAGCTCCGCCGCGCACCGCCACTCACTCCGACGAGAAATTCCTCCGCATCCACCACCGCCGCCGCTTCCGCAAGCCCACCCCGCATCCGCCATCACCATGGCTTCCTCGAGCCGCCGTTCCGGCCTTGGAGGTGGCCGCGTGGGAGGAGGCCGGGCTGAGCGCTGCCTCCGAGCACGAGCGGCATGGCGCGCGAAGCATCGCACGTCTGTCGGCGCGAAGCGGAGGGGAGTCCTCCGATACCTTGTCCAGGGAGCGGAGGTGCCGCATTCCCTGGCGGATTTCGCGCCGGGAGGCCGGTACGAACACGAACGGCCGGCGACGCCGGACATGGACGAGGCCTGGTACGAAGGCTTCGTCCGCGAGGAGGAGGAGGAGGAGCACCGCCGCCGTGCGCAGGAGGAGGCCGTCGTCATCGTGGGCGGCGCCGGAAGCAGCAGCGGAGGAGAGCGCCGCCGCCTCCGCTTCGACGACGGCGAGGGTAGCAGCAGCGGAGTAGGCGGCGCCGGATCCGGCGAGGGCGAGGGCGAGGGCGCCGGATTCGTCTTCGCGCGGACCGACGAGGAGGAGGAGGAGGCCATCGCGAAGGCCAAGGCCCTGTCGGAGGCCGCGGCGAAGGCGGAGGCGGCCGAGAACGTCGCTCTCGTGGCGGCGTTCATCGCCAAGGAGCGCCAAGGCTAGATCCGGCGCTGCTCCGGCGAGGCCAGCGCCGTTGTCCCCGGGTAGGGTAGAAGTCGCGATGTATAAAATATCGCGCATTTTGTATATGTAAATGATCGATGATGAACTCCTCCTCCTATGATGAACAAAATTTCTCCCGCGTTTTCTGGTTTTTAAATTTACGGGGTGGAGTAGGGGGTTTGCTAGACGAGATGAATTTTTGGCTTCGAAATCGAAGCGAAAATAATCTACAGGGCCCTGTATTCGCTCGATACGGGGCGAGCGAATACAGGGCCTGTTAGACATGCTCTCACCGCAGCACTCTCTCTGCCTCCCCCTTGCTCCCTACTCCTCTTTCCACTCACCGCTCCTTGAGCAGCTTGGAGCCGTACCTGGCCGAGGAGGCCGTGCTCGACACGACCTCGGCCGTGTGGAGGTCGACGTCGCTCCGGCCTCTGACCCTCGCCATTTTTCTCTCCCTGCTACCCTCTATGGAACCCACCTCACCCCCGTGCACCTTGCCCTGCCCAGGTTTCGTCAGAAGGACATCGAGGAGCCGAGCCGTGCCGTCCGTGACCAGCTCGCAGCCCCGGCGAACTAGACTGTCCTCAACGTCGTCTGCACCATCCCCGGGATGCCCACAACCTCCTCCGCCGCTATGCGCAACCGCCGTCGCCTCCCAACCGCCCCAAGGTGAGCTACGGCCAACGCACCCTCCCTTTCTTCTCTGTTTCCGTCGTGTGGGGGACGAAGGCTGTGCGCCGTCGATCTCCAGATCAACGGCCACCGTGCGTTCCCGCCCAGATTTAGAAATCTGGAAAACTGCAAAGTCTGAGAGCTGTGTGGACTAGCCCACTTTGCATGCAAATTCTAGTCAATCTACTTAACCAAATTTAGCAAACTTAGACTTGTTAGAAATAGGACAGTATGTAATTTCTCAACCCATAATTTGTTTTCAAATCGAACAGTATAGCATGCTAGTTTATTTAGGCAAAGTTGCTATGTTCAATCTATTTTCAGGATTTCCTGAAAACTGATAAAAGGTTCTGTTTTAAACTATTAATAACATTTGACCTAGATTTAGTTAGAAATTAATATTTGTAGAACATGTTAGTATGGTTAGTGTACTGACATGATCAAGGGGTGTGACCCCCAAAAATAAATTTTATATAAAGGATATAATCTAAGGAAAATGGCTAAGCAATATTTCCTCGACATGAAATAACAAAAGGTTGCCACCTTCCCATGCAAATTCCCATTAAGATATAGGCCTAAAAATAGTAAACTAAATTTATGTAGTTAGTACAGCATGCCATCTTTTCATATATACAGGCCATGTTCCTTTTGGACCTCTCTGTCCAATTCAAAATAAAAATGACAAATGTGTTGGCTTTAACTCAAAAACCAGAAAGATTATTTTCGTACCATCTTTGGGAGATGTTTCCTAGAACTTGGTTTATCCAAATATCCCAAACTAAAATTGTATCAAAAGTACATCAACTAATCATCCCACTGCCACTGGTTTGATCCCATTTGGTGTTGTGGTTAAGTTAGTAGGAAAATATCAAATCAGATAGTTGTTAAACTTAAAAAGGGCTGTTTGAATGAATTTTCTGCTAGAAAATTCTTTAAGACTTAGAAAATTCATATCTTCAAATCTATTTATCCAAATGTAGTGAATCCAACGCCTTTAGCTCACAAATTTAAATATCTATCCAATAACACTGGTCTCTTATTATTTAAAATTTTATAGATTATTTGGTAAAGAATTTAGTATTCTGCCCATTAAATGATCAAACAGGAATATCTCTAAAAATACAAGTTCAAATGGTCCCAAACCACTTCTGGTGGTTCACTAATCCAAATGCCCTTTAAATACAACTGGTCCCACCCCACTTAGGTTAATAACCCCTAAAGGGTGAAGTATTTGCAACAAAAGTTTTAAATCTAAACTTGTTTGTTTCTGGTGCTCTAAGTGCCCAAATGATTTCAATCCAATTTTGTTAACTTAGTAATGAGAAACTCTAGCTATCCTTAAATTATCACACTTTTCTGATAAACAGAGAAAGAGTGGTCCTTAAATCTTGTGTTAATCACCTTCTGTACTAGATCAATTGTTTCTGTAAATCTAATAACTCAATTAGGCCAAATCCAATTTTTCTAGATCCTAAACTACCAATATTAGTTGTCCCTAAAAGGGCATACTTTTCTGAGCAACAGAAATTTAACCGTGACTTAATTTGTGACCTAGCTCACTTCTGCCTTAGCAAAATCATAATAAAATAAGGACAAACTATAATTTACCAAATCCAATTGTGTTGACCTCCTTAGGTCAGTAACTTTCTGTAGTTTCTAAAATCATAGCTTTGTGATGATTTGATGAATGGTTGTTTGATTGTGTGTACTTTTCTTTTACGGCGTTTAGACGGTTGCGACATCGGAGAGGATCTCATCCCGGGGGGAAAGGATTATTATTATTATTACCTTTTATTGATCAAGAGTATCAAGACCAGGGACAAGTCGCTGACCAAGGCAAGCTATTCATTTGATCATACCCTTTGTCCTATTATTTTTAATAAGCATGTTTTACTTATGTTAAGATGCATGAAATGTTTTCAAGTGGTGTGTGCCACTAAAAACCTTTTTAAGTATTACCTACGTTTTATGCCATGATTAGGCCCCTCATATATATAGGGGTTTGGTTAGAGAAATGAAAAAAATCTAGGTTGGGAAAAACCAACGTTTTATTCAAAAATCCTCTTTATGAAAACTTTTGGGAGAAATTGTGTTTTACCCAAGATGTTGCCAAATGTTGAGTTTTGGAAATGGAGAAGAATGGAGTATGGAGATTTGAGAAAATGCACATTGTGTCTTAGTACTTACGTCGACCAACCATACCTTGTGCGACCACATTACCCTCCATATGGGACGGGGCTTAGCTAAGTAGTTTGTTTGTCTTAGTATGGGATACCTCAACGGCGGAGATGCTCCGTTTCATGAGGGGTTGGCTCGGTGGCCTCCCCTGACCTGGGTCCTCCAACATAGTGGGGGATATAAGGATTGCCGTATGCACCGCCGGGAAAAACTATGAGTCCTCCCACCCAGGGCTTCGACGGGAGACTGGACTGGGTGTCGGTGGAATGTTCATAAGGGCAGGGTCCTATACTAGGATGAGCAAGTGAAAGGCTATGGCCGGTTACTCAACTTCGCATACACCTTGTATGGCGGGACGTGGCTGACACGGTGAGTTTACCGGATGGTGTGGGTAAAGTGTACAACCTCTGCAGAGTGTAAAACTATTCGAATAGCCGAGTCCTCGGTTATGGACAGTTGGAAGGCCCTACTTAGACCTATGTGCAAAGTTTTGGGTTTCCAAAATGGAGCTGTTGTTGGTGTCATATAAATGGATAGGTATGAGGAGAAAGAAAGGAGAGGGATTCACGACGGCCGTGATCCCACCGGAGGAGTTTTTGAAGAAAAACCGTCTTTATTGAAAAACCTCTTTTCAAATGCCTTACCTTTTTCAACAAAGATATGGAGATATATTTTCTTTAAAAGGAAATGTTTTTATAAATCAAAGACTACCCTTAGAGCCTCCCACCATATTATTATGCATTAATCCTTCCAATAATTAAATACCGGATGGTTTTGCGAGTACATTCCTATGTACTCATATTGGTTTCGTCCCTGGCTATTGTCTTGGCCAGACTATGAGGAGAAGTACAAGGAAGAAGATTGTGATGATGGCTATGCGGACTAGGACATTCTCCCAGTCAGTTGCATGTAGGGTTATGGCAAGAGACTTGGGCTCCCCGCTATTTGATGATTCCGCTGCAAGTATATGCTGAAGTTTATAACTTCACTCAAGTAAGTATATTTATTCGATATATATGGATGTTCTATTGATACCAGTTTGATTGTGCTCAGCGACACACTGATCATGGGATCACCGATGTTGTAGGCACAAGGGTACTTCGGACAGCTAGTCCGACGTCCCCACAATACTACCCAAGTGAAAAAATGGGGTAGTCAATAGCGCATGCTGGATGCACTAAAAGTACGGAATGGAGCATGACAAAACATGAAATACAAAATAGAGCTAAAAAATAGAACAAAAGGAAATTTTATCATATTTGAATGTCGATGATGAAAACATGGATTGAATATCAGGATCTATTGCACATAACAGAGATCAATGAAGTGAGAAATTACATGTGAACATATGGACTCCGAGGCTCTCTAATTCCAAACATACGAATTTGCCGCGACAAATTATAATCAAAAGGAAGCTGACCTAGTGGGAGTGAGGGACGGATAAGTGTTAAAGGTAAATGTTTGGAGTGTCATACAACCTCACAACCAAAACTTGTCATTATCTAAATGGCCAAAAAAACTCGTGTAAAATTAAATGAAGTATAAAATGGAGTTTCATCTATCAAAAAATTTCATTGCCATGTAGGGGCTATATGTGTTCTATTTGTTGGCACACAATTGGAAACTGCAAAACAGAAAGAAAGGGATCAATACTTACGGACTTTAGAATCATATAAAGGATTTTCTCCCAGATAACTTATCCAAAAAAAAGAATCTCATATGAGAATTTTGCACAATATTAGATATATTGCTCAATTGTATTCTAACAATTAAAAACGAACTTACTTTACACATAATATATGACAATGTGTAAAGCCCATATGCTGAAGCTTGTATATATTAAGAGGAATTATATGGTAGTTACCTTTCCATACATCAGAATACAATGATGTAAATGGAAGATATCAGAAAACATTATTTATATGCAGTAGCATCTGAGTGGGGAAAATATTGGAAGCCTGAAACAAAAAAGAGGACGTCAGATTGGTAAATCCCTGTAGATTTTAGAGAAAACATCAAACTGCAGCAAAAGATGCATGTATGTTTCTGAAAATACACATCACCATATACCGTACCCAACACAAAAGTGAATTTAGACCAACAAATAATCAACTAAAGATTTGATCGAAATATCTTAACACCATTTAAAGATTCAAAGATCACAGTGTTAAGATGTGGCATATCTTGACGATGTAGATGATGTCTCCCATGCTTATATACGCGATCTGGTCCTCCACACATAGCCGCCACGGCGCCACCATGGCGGGTTGTCATCAACCAGCCAACCACCACCTCTGTGCTGGGGATGCCGGAGCGTTCACGTACTACGTACTACGACAGAATGGATTGGTACGTAGATGATTAACTCCTGTAGCCTGCTTGTGGTCTTGGTGAAATCATAGGAGATGGATCTGTTTAGCTAGGCTCGTTTTCCAATGGTGCATGAAGGAGGGAGATGAAAGGAGAACATATGGTATTAAGGCAAAATTTGACTGCTTGGCTACTCCATACCTGTTAGATCTCTTGTTCAGTTTCATGAGCATTAATGGGAGAAAACAGTATTGGGCATATGAAAAAACTTTATATGTATGTACGTGTTGGGTGTAAGCAGATGGATCAGAAATGGAGGAGCCGAACAGGCCTACGTAGACCGAAGCGAAATGAACTAAGACTAGTCATAATGGGAAGTAACATAAACTGGTATCATGCATATGATACTAGTCTATGTTACTACGAAAATCCATTTCGGGTAGTGGGTGTAGATACACCCACTGCCCAAAAAATAAATTTTCAAATGTCAAAAAATTTAAAATAAATTTTTTACATATACTTTAAGACATTTTGTGCTAGCACAAAAAAATTCGTAGTGAAAAGACATTTTTTGTGAGATGTGCAAAAAAGACAAATTCGGCCAATACAAAATGACTTTGTACGGGACATGTTTTTGTCATTTTTGCACAGATCACAAAAAATGTCTTTTCACCGCAAAACTTTTTGTGCTAACACAAAATTTCCTGATGTATATCTGAATTTTTTTTATAATTTTTTGACATTTTAAAAAGTTTTTAAAAAAAATTTACACAACGGGTGCAGATGCACCCGTGACCCGAAACGCCGCATCCATGTTACTATCTCTATAGTGGGTACTAACATATTTATAGTATCATAATGGATGGGATAATGAGTGGCTGCTTTGCATTTGGAAGCATAGCTCTTAATTGCAATTTAGTGGGTGTTGTCCGAGTATAGAGAGGATGCAAGGGGAATAAATGGCAGGATAAAAGAGGGGAGATGTGTGTCCGAGTATTTGTCTATCTCCTCAATTGATTTCATTTGGTGGCAGATTTGCTTAGGTGTCATTAGGTGGCAGATTTCAATTTAGATACTATAGATAGGTGCAGCGTCGTACGCATAGCCATTTCAATTTAGATACTATAGATAGGTGCAGCGTGTACACCAACACACAAAAATACACATACATTAAAAAAACAAGGTATTCGACAAAGTAAAAGTATACTAGTTTGTGAAGTACATATGAGAAAAAAAGTTCAACGAACCCTATTATCATGAGATCAAGTTTTGAAGACCTCGGTGCGAGGAATACAATGATGAAAACGGTTCGTTGTTCAGACAAAATTCTAAACATATTTCATTTTATATTTAAAAAAAAAAATGAAGAACATCCACTCATCCCGTGTCTGGAAGATAACCACTAAAGCTTTTCCTTTCTGATATACTTGTAAAAAATGTAACGCACCATACGTATAGAGATAGACAAACAACCTTTAAAGACGATATTTTCCTAACAAATGTTTATCAGTTTTGCTAATTCTCATAATTTAAAGAAAAGCGCAACTAGCATCCAGTTGCACATTTTTGCGACGAGTTGCACTTTTCTGAAAAATACAACTGAGGCAGAAAAGTGCAACTGGAACGAGTTGTACTTTAAAAATTAATTAAACTGCAGTTACACTTTTTCCGAATGTCTGAGACTTAAGAAAATCTGACATACCCAATGTTTATTATCACGGGAGAGTAATTAGGCTAATCTGGGTCTATATCATCGATAATCCACTAGTAGGAAAAAAATTATAGATGGACGAAATAGACGTGGCGCACCCCAGTTTTGGTGCGCCACTACTATTATCCATGGCGCACCGAAAAGTAGTGGGTCACTAGTAAGCCATTACCCGTGGCGCACCCCTTTCGCCCGTGCGCCACGGCTAAATTGCAATATGGGCCGCCGGGGTGCACAGACATAGCTGTGGCGCACCAAAAATTAGTACGCCACGGGTAACCATATACTCGTGGCGCACCAAATTTTAGTGCGCTACTAGTATACGTGGCCGAGGTATCAAAAAATTGACCCCATATACCGGTGCCGCACAGATATTCAGTGCGCCACGGGTAGTTAATTATCCGTCGCGCGTGGAGGTATGCTGCGCCACTACTATATGCGCCAGGGAAAACACTAAAAAATACAAGTTGCTTCCTGATTGGTTGTGGAAAGCACACAATCCGTGTGCTAGGCCATACTCGTATCTGATTGGCTGATGATCCATTCCATTGATCGATGACATGTCACGCACTCTTTCTCCCTTCCCCTCACACATGTGACACGCCCGCTCCCTTTCCTCTCTCTCTCCCTTTCCTCCCTCGATCCTATCGCCTCGCAGGGCTCCGCTGCTAGAGCGCCGCCGCCGCTGCTCTATCGTGCGCCCGTTCGCTCCCAGCTGCCAGAGCGCCGCCGCAGCTACTCTAACGTGCGCCCGCTCCCTCCCAGCTGCCAGAGCGCCGCCCGTCGCGGAGCCATGGCGCGGCTAGTATACGGACAGACGGTAAGCTGCACGCCGGGATCGAGCGCCGCCGTAGACTGTTCTCCACTCCCCGTCGTCCGCTGGCCTACCTCCGCCCCGCCCGCTGCGGGCTCGACGTCGCGCCCCAGCGACCTTCCACAGCGCGCCGCTCTCTAGCGTCCCGTTCCCCGCCGTCGTGCGGCTCTCCGGCGCGTCCCGTCTGCCGACGTCGTGGACCGGCTCCCAGCGCGTCCTGTCCGAAGCCATGGACCAGCTCCACGACGAGTACCGTCCCCCGCCGCGGCGGACCAGCAAGTCGCCCCACGGCGCGCGCCCCTCCCCTCGTCTTCCTCTCTCCGACCGCTCAGGCCTCATCTCCGACGCCTCCCGTGGTGTCATCCCTCGTATCAAAACGCGGACGTCGCGTCCAGGGAGAAGAGGTCGTGGAGGGCCACGGAGCCCTACCCCCGCACGCGGCCCCTGGGTAGCGGCGGCATTTTTTTTAAGTCCGGGAAAGCATACCCGTGGCGCACCTAGTGGGATACCCGTGGCGCACCTTAGCCGTGGCGCAGGGTGCAGAGGTGCGCCACGGCTAAGTTGTTACCCGTGGCGCACCGGGGCACCTGCGCCACGGCTAATGTGTTACCCGTGGCATGGCAATCCGTGGCGTAGGGACCTACGTCACGGGTAAGCGCGCCACGGGTAACTTTTTCCTACTAGTAGATCTCACGGCTTGGTCCGGACTTCATGGTAGGAATCTCTCCGTAACAAAAGCAGGTCGATCGGCAAGACCTGATTCCGCCGCCGCAATCTCCAACGCGATGCCAGGCTGAGCGAAAAAGTCCGATTGACCATGTTCCGCCGGCGGTTCGTGAATCTGGTGGTGCAGAACTGGACCGACGACGTGTACTCGCTGCGCCGCATCGACGCGGCCAAGCATCTCTTCTACCCGTCGGCACAAGAGGCGGCGGCGAGGGCGGCGGCAGACGACGACAAGAAGAAACATACCAAGACGCTGCGGCGTTTGGCCGACCCGATCATGAGCTTCGACCCGTCCCCCACCGGCGTGCTTTCCCCCGGCCTGGAGTGGTTCGAGCTCTTCGCGCCCGGCCGCGGCGAGGGCAGGATCGTGCACTCCAACAGGGCCGGGGAGACCACCATGTTCGACGCCGACAAGCCCCTCATCGTCACGCTCCCCGGCCTCTCCCAGGCCAAAGGGCTCTACCCCGTGAGCTTCTCCGTCACCCACCCGGGCGCCGGCGAGGACAGCCTCTACGTCATGAACCGGTGCCCCGGGCAGGCCGTCGCCCAGACGCACCCCCGCTCCTGCTTCGAGGTCCTCGAGTACAGGCCCCTAGTCGGCCACAATGACAAGCGCTGGCATGCCTGGCAATGGCGGGTCCTCCCTCCGCCCCCGTTCATCCACCACCCTGGAAACGAGCGCTCTTTCGTCACATCGTACACCACCATCAAGAGCGCCGCCGACGGCTGCACCAGCATCTGCATATCCGACAAGAACAGCGGCACCACCTACTGCTACGACACGGCGCGCCCCAATCCCACCCACCCTCTGCGGTGGAGGCAGGTCCAGGGCTGGGAGCTGCCGTTCGAAGGGAGAGCCGAGCACGTCCCAGACCTCGGCCTATGGCTGGGATTCACGGCGGGCAGAAAGCCACACCACCTCTGCGCCGTCGACCTCTCCACCATCTTGGACGGTCCCTTCCGCCAGGCACCCACGCCGAGGTACGTCTGGGAAGAAGCCACCCTGCCTGGCGAGGAGGATTGGAAGCCTTTGCTTCTCAGGGTCATCAGCATGGGTCACAACAGGTTCTGTGTCGCCAAGATCTTCCACGACGAGGAAACGGGCAAGCGGTTTGCTGTGCTCACCGGCGTGGAGATGGCGTGCCCATGGCCAAGACGGTCTCCGGATGGTCCAGCACAAGCGCACCCGTTACGTGTTCACGGGCGACACTGTGATCTACTGGGTTCTCTGACTGGCAGATTAGGTTTTGTTTGCTTGGCAAGTTTGCCTATGTTCCTTCTCTCCGTCGGATTACATTGGCTCAATAGTCTACACATCACATATTTATTATCTGAAAAAAGATTCAGCTCACAACTTTCGTATTAACCTTATGATTTTTTTACCCGGATACCACAAGCAGATCGTGTATTTCTCTACTTGCTAAAGAATTCCATCAGCTGAAGCCGCCCTCACGCGAGATTAAGATTCTGAAAACTAGTAGACTGTCGAATGTTCTACCTCATGAACTTTGGAGGGTGTCGGACACATGTGAAGCACAAGCAAACAGAAATACTCTCTACTATTTTGCTCTTGTAATAGGAGCATAGCGAATTTATTCAGAACTATCACTGTCCGGAACTTTAGCTTGCCTAATTGTAAAAAAAACAGTTAGTAAATTGGTTTCCTAATAGCATCTCCACCTACACCACCGGAAATCTGTCCGACACCCTCCAAATTGTGTCCACTTTGGGGAGTGTCAGACACATGTCCGACACAATGGGGGTGTTGTTTGGCCCCAAAACCCCCAAACATCATTTTGAACATTTTGATCATTTGCAAAAATTTAGCAAAAAATGGCAATTTTCATTGAAAGTAGGAACATTACAATGAAATTTGAAATAAAACTAAATTTAAACTAAACCTAATGTAAAGGCTTGCAGACGGAAGGCGCACTGGGGTCAGCTCCGTCTTGTTTCGGCGCCAAAAAAAGCCAAAACAAAAAAATTGTACTATATCCACAAACAAAGGCGGGAAAAGACCAAACCGACACCTCTGTAACCATGGCCTGGGGCACCGGACGCGAGAAAGGTCTCGAGTGCCACCCAAAACATTGTGGTATAGCCTATGAAAACAGGTCTGGAAATACTAGAGCTTTACAACGCCTATAGAATCAGCTCTGTAAGAGATCGTATGTAAAAGTTAGTGGCTCGTGGAAAAAAGACATTGATGGTGACATCCTCGAACACCAGGGTATCCTAGCACGCTGCCACGATGACGAGATGACACATGAATGATGGGTAAAAGCTATAATTTCATGCAAAGTATGATAACACACGGCAACGAGACGAAAAATAAATCATAGACAATAGTTATCTCCTAGCATAAATATGGATGCAACGCCTACGAAACTACACCTTAAATTATCGCTAATAGCTATCTCCTAGCGTAAAATAAGGGTATCGATAACGCGCGGCCATGAAAACAACACATGTAATGGCATGTAATAGCTATTATTTCATGCATAAAATAGTAAAGCGCAACAACCGAACGACATATGAGATGATCATGCAATTATGAGAGAATGAGAGGTGAGAAATTATTATTAGCGAACCACAACGGTGATAAAAATATTATTAGCAAACCGTTGTAGATTAGATCATGACTATAGTAGGAGAAACAGACACCCGCAAAGCCACTTATGCAAAGCAAGTTGCATGTCAAGCGTGGAACAAGTCTCATGTGCGAGGACATGTAAAGTTAGCCCGGGCCGCTTCAAATCCCACTATGCCACCATGATCCAAAATACACGAAAGTATGCAATAACATGATCATCAACGCCCACATCCATATGTGTTCTAACCTTACAAAGTATCTACGCATAGACACGGCTCTGATACCACCGAAGGGCTCGTTGCATACAAAACAAAAATTTCCTACAGTTACAAACACCAAGATCATATTCAGGAGATACACGTAACGGTTAAACCGTGGATAAGATTAACTCACCCTTGAAGACACAAAGCGTTATCAACGAGAACGGTTCTCGTGGGTGTTGTAGAGGATCACTTGCCGATCTCAAGATCGTGATGAAGACGAGCGCCACAATTCGGCAGCGCTTCCGCACTCGGTCACACGTGCAGCTTGACGATGACCTCCGATCCCTCGTTCCAGCGGGACAGCGGAGGTAGAGGATCTACCGGGAACTCCAACAACACTTCTACGTGGTGGTGGTGGAGAAAATATTTCTGCAGGGCTTCGCCTAAGCCATGTCTTTTTCGGTGGAGCAACGGGAATAGGAACAAGTGGACAAGTGAAAGAACAAGTGAGAGAGGAGTGCCACCACTCAATATATAGGAGAGGAATGGCAGAAGACACTAGGGGATGCGGCCAGCCCAAAGAATTGCCCCATTCTCCCCACTTAATGTGAGTGGTAACTCCATTCATAACTCACTTGAAACTTCCTCTTAATTTGGTAGAAACTTCCACTCATAAATCTAAAGAGTTTTTCTCCCATAAATGAATAAAACATTTTAATTTTTTATGTGAGATTTAATATTTGTAGATTCTTTTAATCAACATACATTAACACCTACCCCTTGAACTATTCTGATATCCTGAAATAATTTTGGTGTTGTCCAATATTTTCTCCAATGTTTTGTATCCTCTCAAAATGTGTCGACGACTTAAGTGTGTCACCCTACGGTTCGTGAATAATGTAGATATGATCGAGACACTCTCCAATCAATAATCAATAGCGGGATCTGGAGATCCGTAATGACTCCCACACATTCAACGATGGATCTTGTGATCGCGTGAACCATAAATGTTGTAACCAATTCCTTTTGTCTCGCGATATTTTACTTGTCTGAAATCCGATCAATGGTATCAACCATACCTAGTTCGATCTCGTTACCGACAAGTACTCTTTACTCGTTCCGTGATATGACATCCTTTTGACCTAGTCACGTGCTTGCAAGCGGTTTCGATGTGATATCACCGAGAGGGCCCAGAGTATATCTCTCCGTCATTCGGATGGACAAATCTCACTCTTGATCCGTGAGCCTCAACTAATACTTTCAGAACACCCAACGCCATCTTTATAGTCACCCTGTTACGGTATGGCGTTTGATGTCATCAAAGCATTCTTTTGGTGTTAGTGATTGACATGATCTCATAGTCTAAGGATTAGGATTACTTCATATGTGTCTAATATAACAATGTAAACTTAATGACTTGATCGCATTGCTATACTTACTTTGTTTGTGTGTTCATCACATCATTCTTCTAATGACGTGACCCCGTTTATCAGTTAATCAACGAGCTAGTTTAAACGAGAGGCTTTACTAGGAACTCTTGTTTGTTTATTAGTCACACATGTATTAACGTTTCCGGTTAATACAATCATAGCATGAGAAATAAACATTTATCATAAACATGGAATAGGATAATAACCATTTTATTATTGCCTCTCGGGCATATTCCCTTCATAAACAACATGGCTCAAAATGATAATGTATAATAAAATATGTACGACTGAATTTTTGCTATTGGAATCATTGTATCAAAGGGATGGATACCTATTCCGTGTTGAACATGTACGGAAAGGGTTGATCGTACCATGTATTTGAAATGTGTAGTGCAGAGCACTCGGGTGGCATAATTTGTACCTCTGGGTTGATCTGACCATGTCTTTGAAATGTGTAGTGCAGAGTATCAGGATACCTATTTCGTGTCGAGTGTTCTACCTCATGAACATGCCCAAGTTGGTTGTAGAGCGTTGCGTGCTTGTCTTTTATGCCCCAGCGTGCGTGCTGGATAAGACCGGACAATTGTATGAACTATGTTCTTCCAAAATAATACACAACCCGAATTTCAAAAAATAAAATATATATGGAACCCGGACGAGTTGTAAAATGAATGCTCTTTATATTAAATATTTTTACTTCTATATAAATTATTCTTTTAGTAATTCGATACAATCTCTAACTTACAATGTTAACGATTTTATTAATTATAATGTTAGTAATTCGATAGAACCTCTTTATATATGTTTATAATAATAACAATGTTTGTATAGTTGAATTGTCTATCATTAGAAATACAACATTGCTCAAGGAAACTGCATTTCGTCTTGAGAAATGTGTTGGTTTTCGAAATTTTAGGCTGAAAAGTTTTGATAAACTCAATTCCATCTAAGGAGACGCAAACTATAAAAGGACACGATTGTTAGGTTCAGTGCAAGAATTTAATATTTTCCAATTTACATAACCGTTAAACAAGATCTACTACGAAGATATGATCCACACAATGGGTACGATCTAGTACTTACAAACACCGTTGCGGAAGATGGCGTTTGTCGATGACGTTGTCGATGTAGCCTGTTGAAGATTCTCACGTCCAAGCCTGGAGGTGAGAATGTCGCCGACTCCCTGTTAAGGATCACACGTGTAACCTCTCTTCTAGTATGCACGCATCCACTTGCGCCAACCCGTTAGTGCTCCACCGTCCAGTGCTCGGCGCCGACAATGAGAGACCAACCTTTCGACGTGGTTGAAGTGGTAGATCAAATCAACTAGATTAGATCTATATGAGACTTAGAGAATTTTCTCAACACATGAGAGAGGAGAGATTAGATCTAGATCTAATAAGAGAGGTACTCTCAAAACCTATTTAGATCAAAATCAATCCCAAGAGAAAGGAGAAAGCCAACGGGAAATTGTTTTTTTCTCCCCATGGGGGGAGGTGGTAGGCCAACTTGGGGAGGGGGCAAACCCCTCCCTCGTTGGTGCGCCGCTGCCCCCCTTAGGTCTAGGACCGGCCGGCCCCTTTCCTTGGCCTGGTGGGATTTCTAGTCCAACGTGGTGTGTAGGAAGCCCGCGACGTCTCCACCACCAGATCTGAAGGCGGAAGGATCACAGGAATTATGTATCACCGGGTTGAAGGGTTTTGTCGCCCTGGGTACGTCAATTTTGTTTAGATTCTTCAGTGCAACTCGTTGAGTCAAGGTCAAGTTGTGTTAATGAGTTTTTTTACCTCTCTATAATCTGTACAGAATTTTTCTACAAGTTTTTCCCATGTTCCGAATACTATTTCTTCAAATCTGAACAAGAAATTGTGCACCGTTGCAAAAGGATTGTTGCGAATTATTCATGTGTGTCTAATTCCCAGATTTTTTTCGTCATCTACAAATAGTTCTGGTAGATGATTTTTTTGGGGTGCATTCGTCAATTTAAAATTGTTGAAAATTTCTTCAATTACACCACGGAACAAACACTGGATATCAATGTGCATTATATCAGTGATATTTGTATGCCAAATCCGAATTTGTTGTTAGGTCGTTGTAAGGCAATGTGTTATATATGATAAATCATGAGTGACCTTTGGATATCCAAATCCTAATTTGTTGTAATTGTGTTCGTAATTCTGTTCGAATAGTAAATACTTAAGTAATAATTTTGTACTTAATGTGCTATTAAGATTTGACTATTTTTTATGAGCCCTTGATTTTTTTGATGATTATGTGTTTAATCAAAATCAATATCATGTATTAGCACTGCTAATGAAAACGATGCTATCAATACATACTTGTACTCATAGTTTCTTTGATAGAACATTTATCTCGAAGTTAGGCAAAAAAAGATATAGCTGATCATTTTAATCAAGCTTAATTTTTTTTGCAACTAATAGCACATTTGTGGCATAAGAGATCTTTGTTTATGTTTCTGTTAAATAAATTCAAATGCTTAAGGGAGAGTAACGCTGCCAAGACATTGACTGGGACGCAAAAGTTTTCAGAGAGATGTGCCAGGCGAGCTGGCTTTCTGGGGAGTATTGTGAGACCATGAACTATGTGAAATGCTTAAATACAAGACAACAAGCAGTATACAACAGCAAATACAAGGGAAATTGGGTTTGGCGTCAGAACCATTAGGTGGACGGGCAGCTGAGATATCAGGCTCCTTGTCGCTCAGGCTGTATATGGAGTTTTCGTTATATTCATGACTAGAATACTAACCGTGTTCTTATTAGTCCATACAATATATGAAAATTACGACAAACATATTTTTAGTACTAGTAGATGGCGTGCTCTCTAAATTAGAAAACTATAGTTATGTGATTCTAGCTCCAGTACATGGTATCCAAACGAGTTGTAAACTAAATTGTCTGTCACGTATTTATACTCAATATTTTTACTTTTATATTGATTATTTTTTCAGTGATCTGAACTAGTTTTTTTATAGAATCGACATACAAAATTAATTAATTGTACTATTTTACAACTGAATTGTCTATCTCTAGAAATACAACAATGCTAAAGTAAAAAATGTATTTCGTCTTGAGAAATGTATTGGTTTTCCAAAATACAGTTTGAAACGTTTTGATGAACTCAATTCCTCCAAACTGAAGAAAATGTAATGGACGAAAAAACCACATTCATACACAGATAGTTTGTGCTACTTTTATGTACTAATGTGTTTGTATCGATTTTAGTATCTTGAATGTAGATACAACCTGTTGTAATATATATCTTAACGGAAACTTATAGAATATGATGGTTTAGATATAGTTGGATGAATAAGATTGTCCAGATTTTTTGTAGCCAACAAAAAATTCTATAGTGTGTAATAATGTCCATAAGTGTTATGTACTTATGTCTTTAGATTCGTCCCATGTTAACTGGTAGCTATTGCTCCTTTTTCATTCTTTAATTTTTCCTTTTGACCAAATATCATGTTAAGTTAAAATAAGGAAAACAAGTAAACAATGGGACATGGGATACTTGTCACGATATTAAAAAAGTCCTTAACAAAAAATAGAATTGCAATGAAGCCCCCTAGAGTTTCCTTATGATCCGCCGCCACTTGTTGTCGTCATCAAGTCTCTAGAGGTGAGGATGAGTATAAACAAAGCAGTTTTTTGTGGAGGAACTCTCCTCGTTGATGTCACGGACAACGATTTGGGGGGAAGAAGCCATATTTGCGGGGATCACGCCCTGATCCGTGTCGAGGGGTGAGCAAGCTTCATTGTCCGGAACCAATGATTTGCACGCTTAAGCCCTTGGAAACAACATGCACAAGGTACGACATTGTCGGCGATAAAACGAACAAACCACTGTCCATCACAATGGTAAACAATGCTTGAGCACATGTCCGATGAAGGCACGCCCCCTCCCCCCGGCTCCTTGACACCACCCACCACGCCGTTGACATGGCGTTAAGCCTAGGGGTACCATTGTTGAACACAACTCCTCCACCACTATCAGAGCAAACGGGAAGCAACACATAAGACTAATTGCAAGTCCAGACCACAGTTTAAAAAACCGGACCGGACCGCCGGTTGGACCGGAAAAAACCGGAACCGGTGATCTTTCTGGTCTGTTAAGCGCAGTGAACCGCCCCCGCAAGCGAACCGGAAAAAACCGGTCGAACCGGCCGGTTTTTGTCAGAACCGGCGAACCGGCCGGTTTTTAGTGAGCCGCCGGTTCACTGCCGTTCCAGAAAAATACACCTCGTTGCATTATTTTCTTGTGAAAACGCAAGGGCAGTACTGCAAACAAAAGAAAATGAGGCCGTTTCTCGCCGACACACACAGAGACACGCCGCCGGCCCGCCGCCATGGAAGCTCGAATCCCGCCGGAGGCTGCTTGAGACCACTGTGGATTGATTCCGCGGTCACCCTCCATCTGGCGCTGCTTGCCACTCGAGTCCTCTCCAGCCGGTCGCCGCTCAACTTCCACGGGCTGCTGCCCTGAGTGCAGCTCCCACTCCACAGCTCCCCTCCTCTAGGCTCCAGATTTCCTCCCGTGATTCTAAATTTCCATTCGATTTGTTTACTCCGGTCATGTCAATACGTCATATGGAGGCATGGAGCTACAGATTGGAGTACTGCGTACAGTTGAAGATTCGCCTAACACTAGTGGAAGTGATGAGACGGTATGGAGATGGAGCCACAAATTGGAAAAGGAGATTGAAATATTGCTAGTTTATTATGTGAATTATTATGCATATTTAGCTATTTATTGTACTAACATTTATGAGTAAAAATATATTATTTTATATCCTAAAAAACCAGACAGTGAACCGATAAACCAGTGGTTCGACCAGTAAAAACCTAAACCGAGAGGCTCACCGGTTCGATCACTGGTCCGGTTTTTTAAACTATGGTCCAGACATAAATCTAGGGTTTCTCAATCACAGGCCGTCGAGGGAACAAACAAAGAAGAGGGGAACCACAGGGCATGTCTGCAGAAGGCGAATTCGGGGTGTTCCCTAATCCCTACCGGTAGAGAGGGGGAGGAGGGTTGCACAAACTAGTTTTTTTTTTTTTTGAGCCTCACCAAATTATACAAGTGTAGTATCCGAACAAACACACAGAGACGCACACCACACGCGACGTGCCGAGGAAACTTGATGCGATACAGCACAAATTCGTTTCTAGAGGAACTCGAATCTGGGTGGGTTAGGTGGCTGCTGGCGCCAACCATTGAGCCACGGGCTCACTCGCGTAACACAAACTAATCTGAACTGCCCGTCTCCTCTCGACGCGGCGAGTACACGTACCACGAGGGCACACCACCTTTCTCGAGGCGCGTGCGCGGCACACGTACGCAACCGCACATGACACGATCCAAACCATCATCACGTGATGCAAAGCGAAACCGTTGTCGTTGTGGCTTTCCTTTTTCGTTCCCCCATCGCTTCGATCCTAGCCCTCCATCGCGGTCCACATCGGATAAATAATATCCTCGGGCGACCCAAACACGAACCGAACCCTTTACTCCGGCGGCCGTCCCTTTCCCCTCACGCTCGTCCTCTCGTCCTCCTCCGCTCCACTCGCGTCAGGCGCTGCCGGTTCTCCACGTCTCGCCTCCGCCGCCTCGCTCGCGCGGCATAGGTGAGTTCTTGCTCCTCGTCTTACTCGCGCCTTCCTCCTCCGGTTTGGTCTGGGCGTCTGGCTAGTGAGTTTCTTAATCTGGAGGAGGCAAGATTGCGCCCAATCTAGCACTAGTACGCCGCTGTGCTTCTTGCTCCCTTCGTCCCCCGTTCTATCTATGTAGTGTGGTCGTGGCTCCGCTTCCTTCGGCCCGCCGCCCTAGGTTCTTCCTTGCTTCAGTGGGATGGCCGAGTTAAATCTAGTAAGTAGTAGTACTGAAACAGTTCCGGAAGTTTGGTTCCTGCGAACGGTGGTTATTGCCGGACTAATTAATTCACCATGCAAAACTCAGTTCTCGCGGCGGGTATTGCCGGTGTTAATTGCTCGGATGCTTATATCAATAATTAAGGCCGCTATATGCCAATTTCGGGCATGTTAGGCTGGAAAAAAGGGAAATTTTTGGATTTTTGTAGCACCTTCCTTTACTACTAGTTTTGATTCTGGCGTTGTGGATTACAAGGCCAGATGCATCAAGAAACAAAATCTGAGATTCTTGCACTGAATTAATTGAAGCGTAACTTGCAGTCTCGACAGAAATTTGAGGAAATTAGATGATGTATAAGGCTCGGTGAATAGCTATTTTTCTAGTTTTGTCAAGGGGGAATCTTTGCAAGCATGCAACGCAACTGTGCCAACTCATAATTTACACACACTTCAATGTACAGGGCCTTGTTGAGTGAAGCACCTTCGTTCTCTTTCAAGAGATGGGTATGGAGCATGTGATGAGTGTTGTGAATTCTTCATCAGGTTAGCCGATGTTTCCCTTGGATGACATAGTTTATGTTTATGGTCAACTGAGACTGACTAATTGTGCATTAGGTTATGCCTTGCAACAAGGGCTTCAACGTCATGGTGTTGGAATAATGGAGGAAATGAAAGAGCTGCAAAGGCAGAGGACAGAAACAATGATGGAAACGTGCCAAAGCACAGAAAGCCGAACGATCAGATGTCCAATACCATGCAAAAGCGGGAGGTATACTTCAATTCCCAGGTCAACTAGATTTTACTATGGTTCGTTCTGTTCTGTATAAATCAGTAGTTAGTTATAGAAATTTCCAGGGGCCTTAAATACACGGTTACTTTTAAATTACCAAATTTAGCTATTTTAAAGCTTATTGCTGCCTTATGTCATCCGGGTCATCTAGATTTTGGCTGATCATGGTTATAGAAATTTCCATGGGCATATACGTGTTTCTTTTAAATTACCAAATTGGCTAATTTGAATGCATATTGTTCCCTTGAATCATTTGGCTCATCTAGAGTTTGCATGATCATGATTTTCTGATTGTATTTTAAATGGATAACACTATGCAACTCTCTGGTCAATTTTACAGCAAACACCCTCTGCTCTTATCTGAATTTTTCATAATTTATTGGACTTTAAAGATGCACAAAGTCAATCTGATATGTATTTGAGTTTTAGTATTTTGATCATTAACAAGACTGACGTTTTCTTCCTTATTCAGACCGTACAGGGAGTATGATTTTAAAAGTGCGCAAGATCTCTCTGATTTCATTGTGAGCAAGGTTAGTCTCTCCTCCTCTAAAAAAAATACTGTTTGGTGTTCCTCTGAGATATGATTCCACTTTCCAGTGATAAGTTACTGCATTTCTTGGATTAAACTTTCCTTTCATTTCTTTCTCTTTTCTTTTGAGGTTGTGCTTGGAGTAAACTCTTAGCACAGGTAAACAAACAGTCCAACTTTTACTTGTGATATGCCTAGTTTCTATTAGTGATAGAATGTTTGACAATCTGCAGGCTTCTCCTCCATACTTTATGGGTTCTCCGCCAGTTCGTGCAACCAACCCCCTTGTTCATGATACACAATTCTGTTCTAGGAAAGTACAAAATGCCGATCAATCACCTGGCATTCCGATACCAACTAAGAGTTGCGGTGTTGGGTATCACTTGAGGGGAGGATCTATTACAAAGTCCTGAAGCTAGATTTACAAGTTTCATGACTGCTCAGACAACCACTGCAAAGTTGTAGTTGTAACACTGGTTCTCCCTACCAGTATAGGTCGTACATATGAGTCGCCAACCTTTGGAAGCTATCGCTTTCCAGGTTTTTTTTGTCATGTCATCGGAAGTTCTGTATATATCCTTTTTTGTTCAGTTTTATGGGCAGCGAGGCTAGTTTTGGCAAGTGTCAAATTTTGTTGTTGAGAAAATGAGTTATTTCTGAATGAAAATTACTGCTTTTCTTTAGTTGCGGATCGCCATGTCGAGCTGTGCTGGCTGTTCTATTGAATATTTTGACCTTCTGTTATGTTGCATGATATTTTCAAAACCCTATAACTGCTTGTTAAGGAGAGTGACGAGCTTGTGGCTCGGCAAATCCCTGGGTCTGAGTACCCTGGGTTGATTGAGGGAGAAAGAGAGAGATCAGGCTGGTGAACACGACGGCTAACAGGGGGCGATTTACCCAGGTTCGGCCCCTCGAGTTGAGGTAAAGACCTACTCCTGCTTGTCTGGAATTATGGATTGGTGGCTACAATGCGATGTTCAATGATTCGATGCCCTAGACGGCGCACCCTCCCGGCCTTTATACTACAGGCCGGGTCTCGGGTGGACGGTGCGATTGCACGTACAAGATATGGAAACCTCCTCACCGACCTAATATCGACTACTTGTTGCATACGGAATCCCTCTTGGGCTTCGCTGGGCCTTCCTTGGCGTGACCCAAGTACTATCACCGTGGGTGACCCGAAAGGTAGCCCCACGACAGTAGCCCCCGAGTGCTCAGTCGAATCGCAGAGTCGGGTGGAGGACTCCCCCCTTCAGGGCACGCCACCTGGAATCGTTGATGAAGATTGCTTCGAGTGAGCTTGTCTTGATTCTTCGGGTGCGCCGTCTTGATTTTTCGGAGTCGCAGCATTTCGACTGCATTTCTTCATAATCATCGGGTGCGCGAACAGCGCTCCCGATGGGAGTAGCCCCCGAGATTAAGCTGAATTGCTTGCAATTGAGGTTAAACTCAATTTTTCCTCAGTCGAAAAGCCCGCTCCCGATGGGAGTAAACAGATGACTCGAACTTGTCCAAGTCGATACTGTCCAGGCTCGACTTACTCTTTCGCTCGGCCTTGACGGCCTACTAACTTGTCGTAAAATCAGCTTTTAAAAAAGCTTACTTCGTCTTACTCCACTCGAACGTTTGGTTCGAACGTACTTGGTTCAGTCGAACGGCTATCGAATGCTCAGCCAATTGCTTGGCTTACTTGACACACTTCCATGATGACGTCAGGGATGACGCTTTTGATGACATGACTCGACAGGCTCTGCGCCCGACGGGACGTGACGATGGTGGGCCCGCTGCCACAGCGACGACCGCTGAATATGGACCGTTGGGCGCGAAAACCCCGCGGCGTGATGATGACGCCTCGGTTCTCGTGCGTAGTGGAGCACGACCGGGGTGTCCGTCGCGCGACACGTGGGCGGCTGGATTCTTGCGGCGCGATGCAGTTGCATGATGGACGGCCGTGATGAACTGCCCCGCGGTATATGTTTTTCACCGCGGTGCAGAGGCAGTTCACGCATCCTCATTCTCCTCCATCTCGCCGCCAGTTCTTGCCTCCCTTGTTCCTCGCAAAAAGCTTCCAACAAAGTTCTCCCCTTTCCTCCGGCGACATGGGCCACAAGAGGAGCAAGGGTACTGAGAGCTCCTCCGCCGCCGCCGGCGACGACGCCGGGATGAAGAAGGTGGAGGGCGACTGGAGCAAGTCCTCCGTCAAAGCGGCGGAACTCGACAGCCTCCGCCAGCAGGGGCTGCTGCCACCGGAGGCCGTGGCGACGACGCGGGCGCCCGGTAAGGATTCCGTCCCTGCTCCCCGCAGTGGGGAACGCGTCTGCTTCGTGGAGTTCCTTCCGCGGGGATTCGGGTTCCCCTTGCACGATTTTGTCCGTGGGCTCTTGTACGCCTATGGGATTCAGATCCATGATCTGACTCCCAACAGCGTCTTGAGCATCACGAGCTTTATCGTGCTCTGCGAGTGTTTTCTGGGGATCGCACCCCACTGGGCACTGTGGAAGTCTATTTTCATGGTGCGCCGGATGGCGGGTAAGTCGAAGGAGACCTTCCCGGTTGGTGGCTTCGGAATCCAGCTGCGCGGCGACACGAACTTCTTCCACATGAAGAAGTCCGACTCCGTGCAGGGCTGGAGGAAGAAGTGGTTCTACATCACGTGGAACCAGGCCGGGATCCTCGACTTCGCCGCTGAGCGGCCTCTGAAGAAGACCAACGCCTGGTCGCACCCCCTGTCGACTGAGGAGAGGGAGTCGATCAAGCCGCTGCAGGCGCTTCTTCGCGGGTTGATCAAGACGATGGGACGCGAAGCCGGCGGAATCCAGCTGATCGCCATGTTCCACAGGTTGAGGGTGCAGCCTATGCAACAGCGCCCTCTCCCAATGTGGGAAATGGCAGTCAACCCGGCAATGGACGATGCACAAGTCGCAACCAAGGTGAGGGCCATCACCAGCCTTCGGGTTGCTGACGCGTGCAACGTGACTTGCTCAGTCGAGCCCTTCAGCTCGACGAACCCGATCCCAGAGGTAGGTACTCGAATTTGTTTTCTTCGTTACTTGGAGTTGACTGTCTTTTTTCTGAACTTTCGACTGTTGCTTGCTGATCTTCAGGATCGGAAAAATTACGTGAGCCTTCCTCCGTTGATGGAGAATGGCGCTCACGATGAGGCCGCCTTCGTTGCCGAGCAGGACGGCGATGAAGAGAGTCTTCCCCCCGCTTCCTCGCCTAGCGAAGAAGCAGAGGAGGAAGAGGAGGAGGAGGAGGCGCCGCTCAAACGGCGCAAGCGAAAGCATGTCGGCTCCGCCGCCGCGACATCACCCTTGAAGGAGGCAGAAAAGGAGGACTCCAGCTCGTCGTCTTCAGAGGCGAACAAGCTTGTGGATTCCCTGATTGTGACTCCGCTGGACTCCGCGCCTCCCGCGGGGTTTGGGAGGATGCCGACTCCTTCCATGAGCAGCGATGGTGAATATGCTGACAGGTAAGCTTCATGCGACTGAACCTTTCTGATTCGCTTCTTCTTTCTGTTCCTTGGGTGTTTTCTGAATCTTCTGTAAGCAGCCACCAAGGTGGTAATGTCCATGATTCGCCTCGTGAGGAGGAACACCAGTCTGCTGCCCCGGAGCATGCGACTGGTACAACTGAAGAGGCGCCACAGGCGAACAATCCTCCGGTGCTAGACCCTTCGACGGCCACCCGGCCGGATGATGCCGCTGCTGCGACTGCCGTGGATGCTGATCTGATCCAGCATGTAAGTATCTTCTTTCTTGTCTTGCGAATTCTTGTATCGGGTGCGCGAACAGCGCTCCCGATGGGAGTAGCCCCCGAAGATGTGCGTGACTAGAATAGTCGGGTACAGATTTATACTTCTTTTTCCGCAGCCCGTCTATCGTCAGCAGATGGAAACGGCCACCCGCTTCATTCGTCTGGAGCAGGAGGCTAGTCAACTTCGTGCTGCGCTTGAGCAGTCTAGGAGTAAGTATCCCTTGTCGAGTCGTTTGAACTTTCTTCGAATGTCTGCAATTCTGAACTTTTGCTCGGGTGTTCTGCAGAAGACAACGAAGGCTTGGCGAAGCGGGTCCAGCAATTGGAGAAGTCGCTTGAGACCCAGGCTGAGGCAGAAAAGGTTCAGGTTGAACGCCTGATTAGCCTTGCCTCGGCTGTAGGTGGTAAGTTCTCGGCTGAAAAGCCTACTTTCTCGGCTGGAAAAGCCTACTTTTTGCCTTAGTTATCTGCAGGTTACCCTACTGACTTTGCTCTTTCGAGTGCAGGTGTTAGCGGCGGTGCTCCCCCTGAAGGGACGTCCAGCGCGAATACCACCTTGTCGGCGGCAGTCGACCTCTGCAACCGGGTTTGCGCGTGCGCCGCGGACGCTGTGAAGAAGTCCTCGGGCGCCCTGGCCAACATCTATGAAGGTGTTTTCCCTGGTCAGGCCGCGCCTAAGGAGGCTGACAAGCTGGCGGCTCCATTTGCTGAGGCGAATGTGATGGCGAACTACACCCGCACCCAGACGGTACGCGGCTCCGAGCTCACCTTCCGTCTGTTACTCGGTCATGGGATCTCGGGTGACTTTGAGGCGGCTGCGAGCGACTTCCCTCGAAGGCCCGATGGAAAGTCCAAGTCCCTGACCAGCGTCAAGGACAAGGCGACTAAGTTAGCTAAAAAGCTGATTGACACCTTTGAGAGGAAGCTTGCAGAGTCAGCCGCCAAAAAGAGCCGGGCACCGTCGGGTTCTGCTATGTAGTATTGTAGTAGGGGTCTTCTTTTGTCTTTTGTAATGAAACTTGGTGAAATCAATGGATATGCTGATTCTGTCATGCGACTGTGTTTTTGTCTAGTCTTGTTGAAAATAGTGCTCTCTGATGTTCGTTAAATTGACAGCCTGACGGAAGTGCTCCTCCTGAAGTCGCGGAAGACATCCGTGCGTGCTGGGATGAGGGTACCTCTTCGGCTGCACCTGCGTCTTCGCGTTGTCCGACTCCTCCAGCTCCTTCGCGGAGCAGAAACGATCAGCGAGTGTTTAATTATATGAGGAACAAAATCACTGAACTTGAGTCGAAGGTGCGGAGAACTCAAGTTGAGCTTGACCGCCTCAGGGCGCGTTCCGCTGGGCCGTTCAGTGAGCGCGAACGGTTCCTTCTTGGTTGGATTGATCTGATATGTCGACAGCTGCAAGGTTTGGGCTCTAGCTGCTTCTCTTTGATTTCTTCATGCTTATGTTGTTCTGCACCTTGACCCGTTAATTTGCAGTTGTTAATCCCGACTGGCAAGCCGAGAACGCTCGAGTGGATGAGCGCGTGGATAGCGAGGCCACCGGTAACTCGGTCGAAGCTCGCCAATTCTGGGTACACAAGGGAGAGAGCCGCATACTCGCGCGGATGCTGGATCGCACCTGGCGAGCTGCATTTGTTCTTGAAGGTTGCAGGAAAGCACTCTGGCAGATCAACAAGGTGTTCTTCCCCCTTGATGAGCAGCCGGAAGGGTTGCCCGCGCTGTTGGAGAGGTTCCGCAGTAGCAGGGCGTTGAAGGTGGTCGTCTTCAATCAGCTTGTTGCCGGGGCCAACACGGCGTTTGCCTATGTTCGACTGCATCGACCTCATGTTCCCTTGGATAGGATACTCGATGGCTTGCCTAGGGATGTTGATTATGCCGAATCCCTTGAACCCGCACGTCGGGTGATGCGACAGGTCATGAATATTACCGAGCAACGTGTAGGGCCACTGGATGCGCCAAAGGAAGAGCCTGTCGACTGAGAAAAACAGCTTGTTGTATAATGTTAACTTGTAACATGAATATATGAATGCATGTAAATATGCTGATACGGGGTTAATCCCTAAATATATGAAAACGTTGTGTCGTGAACTCATAACCCGTGTGGAGCAGCCCCCGAGTGTGTCGGGTGGCGTACTTGGTGAGCAAGAGTGCGAACTGAACGTTATATCTTAGGCTTTGACAGCGCAGCCTCCGAGTGCATCGGGTGATGGCCTAGGCTTTCGAGTAGGACTTGTACGGCGCGAGCCCCCGAGTGCGTTGGGTGGCGGCCGAAGATTTTTGGGTGATGCCTGTTAGGCGCAGCCCCCGAGTGATTCGGGTGGCGCCCTAGGCCGACTGAGACCTGTACAGCGCAAGCCCCCGAGTGCGTCGAGTGGCGGCCGAGGATTTACGGGTGATGCCTGTACGGCGCAGCCCCCGAGTGGTTCGAGTGGCGGCCTAGGCTAACTTTAGACCTGTACAGCGCGAGCCCCCGAGTGCGTCGGGTGGCGGCCGAGGATTTTCGGGTGATGCCTGTATGGCGCAGCCCCCGAGTGGTTCGAGTGGCGGCCTAGGCTAACTTTAGACCTGTACAGCGCGAGCCCCCGAGTGCGTCGGGTGGCGGCCGAGGATTTTCGGGTGATGCCTGTATGGCGCAGCCCCCGAGTGGTTCGAGTGGCGGCCTAGGCTAACTTTAGACCTGTACAGCGCGAGCCCCCGAGTGCGTCGGGTGGCGGCCGAGGATTTTCGGGTGATGCCTGTATGGCGCAGCCCCCGAGTGGTTCGAGTGGCGGCCTAGGCTAACTTTAGACCTGTACAGCGCGAGCCCCCGAGTGCGTCGGGTGGCGGCCGAGGATTTTCGGGTGATGCCTGTATGGCGCAGCCCCCGAGTGGTTCGAGTGGCGGCCTAGGCTAACTTTAGACCTGTACAGCGCGAGCCCCCGAGTGCGTCGGGTGGCGGCCGAGGATTTTCGGGTAATGCCTGTATGGCGCAGCCCCCGAGTGGTTCGAGTGGCGGCCTAGGCTAACTTTAGACCTGTACAGCGCGAGCCCCCGAGTGCGTCGGGTGGCGGCCGAGGATTTTCGGGTTGGACCTGTGCGGCGCAGCCCCCGAGTGGTTCGAGTGGCGGCCTAGGTTGCAAAGGAGAGGGTGACACAAAATTTCTTTAATCATCTTTATTTATTCTCGCAAACAGGCCGCCTCATTAAAACCCTTCCAGTCCCCTTAGGTACCCTGGCGAGGGAAAGAGTGCGTAAGAAACCTGCTGCTACTTTGAGTTTACAGTGTAGGGTACATCAGGCGTAGAAGCGGCGTAGCTGTGCCACGTTCCACGGGTTACTGCAAACTGTTCCTGTGGCTTGGTCCTTCAGGCGGTATGCTCCATTGCCGATTGCTTCTGTCACAATGTACGGGCCTTCCCATGGGGAGGCGAGCTTGTGCACTTTCTTCTGCTTGAGTCGAAGGACTAGGTCGCCTGGGACGAAAGATCTCGGTCGCAGTCGTCGCCCGTGGTAGTTGCGCAGGTCCTGCTGGTACACTGCTGTGCGGCTGAGGGCGATGTCACGTGCTTCATCTAGAGTGTCCATGTCATCTTCTAGTGCCTCTTCTGCGTCGGACTCGTCGTAGGCCACAACCCGTGGAGCGTCAAACTTAATGTCACAGGGTAAGACTGCTTCTGCGCCATACACCATAAAGAACGGTGTGTATTGGGTGGATCTGTTCGGCGTGGTGCGTAGGCTCCATAGCACGCTTGGAAGTTCCTCTACCCAGGCTCCTGCAGCTCGCTTCAACGGCACTCGCAGACGCTTCTTTATCCCTTTGCTGACTAGGCCGTTGGCCCTTTCGACTTGTCCGTTAGACTGCGGGTGTGAGACGGATGCGTAGCTGAGCTTGATCCCTTGTTCCTCGCAGAAATCTCTGAACTCCTCGGCTGTAAAGTTCGTGCCGTTGTCGGTGATGATACCGTGGGGCACGCCAAATCTGAAGATGATGGACCTGATGAAGTTGACTGCTGAAGTTGCGGTTGAACTTGTGATTGGCACCGCCTCGATCCACTTCGTGAATTTATCGACTGCCACCAGGAGGTGCGTGTGCCCACCCTGGGAGGATTTCCTGAAGGGACCTACCATGTCGAGTCCCCATTGCGCGAACGGCCATGCGAGCGGGATGGTTTTCAATGCTGATGCAGGTGCATGAGGTTTGTTGGCGAATTCTTGGCAGCCGACGCACCTTCTTACGAGCTCGACTGCGTCTTGCATTGCAGTGGGCCAGTAGAATCCTGCTCGCAAGGCCTTGGCAACCAGTGCTCGACTGCTTGCATGATGCCCGCAGATTCCAGCGTGGATGTCGAGTAGAATAGCCTGGCCGTCAGATGGATCAATGCACCTTTGGAGCACGCCTGAGATGCTTCGCTTGTAAAGCTCGCCCTTGATGATGGTGAAGCCCTTCGAGCGGCGGACAATGCGCTTTGCTTCGACTGGGTCCTCTGGCAGCCGCTGATGCAGCATGTAGGCCAGATACGGGCTTGTCCATGTGGGTTCGACCAGCATGATCTCCATGGGCTCCTTCTCCGTGCTTTGCGGGTTGGCGGTCGTTGTTGTCGATGCAGGGGGTTCTGGCGGAGGCCGGACCCTGATAGAGCGCTGCGTGATGCACTCGAGGAAGACTCCGGGTGGAACCGGAGCTCGATCTGAGCCGAGGTTGGCGAGGATGTCGGCTTCTTCATTGCTTTCGCGGCCAATGTGTCGCAACTCGCAGCCGTCGAATTGGCCTTCCAGCTGGTTGTACAGCTCCCTGTATGCTATCATGTTGTCAGCGATGGCGTCGCATTGCTTCATTGTTTGCTGTACCACCAGGTAGGAGTCGCCATAGATCATAAGGCGAGTGGCGCCGCAGTTCTTGGCCATCCGCATGCCGTGGATCAGTGCCTCGTACTCCGCCTCGTTGTTGGAGGGTGTTGGAAATTTCATCTGCAGCACGTACTTAAGCTTATCGCCTTTGGGTGATATGAGCACGACTCCCGCTCCGGCTGAGTTGAATTTCTTGGATCCATCAAAGTACATGGTCCATGCAGTCGATAAATCAGGCTCGTCTGGTAGCTGCGCTTCTATCCACTCTGTGGTGAACTCTGGTAGGACCTGAGCCTTGATTGCCTTCGGGTGCACGTACTTCAGCCCCCATGGCCCTAATTCGACAACCCACTTGGCGACTCGCCCTGTCGCGGATGGATTAGTGAGGATGTCTGATAGGGCGGAGGAGCTTACCACCGTTATCGGGTGCTCGGAGAAGTAGTGTACCACCTTCCTTGACGTCATGAAGACGGCGTATGCCAACTTCTGATAGTGCGGGTACCTCTGCTTTGACTCTGTTAATACCTCGCTGAGGTAATACACGGGCCGTTGGACGGGATGAGCCCTTCCTTCTTCCTCCCGTTCGACTACGAGAACGGTACTGACCACTCTGTTCGTGGCCGCCACGTAAAGGTATAGTGGTTCATTCTCCTGGGGTGCTACCAGTACTGGAGGGGTTGTCAGGGTCTTCTTCAGCCTGTCGAAGGCATCCTGTGCTTCCTCCGTCCACTCGAATTTGTCGGCCTTTTTCATCAGCTGGTAGAAGGGCAGAGCCTTTTCTCCCAGCTTACTTATGAATCGACTGAGTGCTGCGACTCTGCCGGCTAGACTTTGCACATCATGGAGTTTTGTTGGTGCAGGCATGTCGAGTATATTTTGCACCTTTTCTGGATTTGCTTCGATTCCTCTCGCAGAAACAAGGTACCCCAGTAGCTCTCCGGCTGGGACGCCGAAAACGCACTTGTCTGGGTTCAGCTTGATCTGGTACTTGTCGAGTGCCTTGAAGACCTTGCGGAGGTCGTCGATGAGGGTGTCCTCTTTGCGGGTGGTGATGACGATATCGTCGACGTAGACTTGGACTACCTTCCCGATAAGCTCCTTCAGGCAGGCTTGCATTGTACGCTGGTACGTGGCCCCAGCGTTTTTCAACCCGAAGGGCATCATGGTGTAGCAGAACACACCGTGTGGTGTGATGAACGCCGTCTTCTCTTGGTCTTCGACTGCCATCTTGATCTGCTGGTAGCCTGAGTAGGCATCCAGGAAGGACAGACGTGCGCAGCCCGCAGTCGAGTCGACGATCTGATCAATCCGCGGGAGCGGAAAGTGATCCTTGGGGCAGCATTTGTTGATGGCGGTGAAGTCGACGCACATGCGGAGTTTCTTCGTCTTCTTCTTTTCCACCAGTACTGGGTTTGCTACCCACTCTGACTTCTTGATTTCTTTAATAAAACCGGCATGGAGCAGTCGGTCGATCTCCAAGCTGATCGCGTCTCTCTTTGGACCCGAAAAGCGCCTCATGGTTTGCTTGACGGGTCTGGCGTCCTTGCGAACGTGTAATCGGTGCTCGGCGAGTTCTCTTGGTATGCCTGGCATATCAGAAGGTTGCCAGGCGAATATCTTCCAGTTTTCGCGCAGGAACTCGACGAGCGCGCTTTCCTATGCGCTGGTCAAGCTTGATGACACCCGAACCACCTTGTCAGCATCTGTTGGGTGTACCTGGTGGGCCCTGGTATCGTCGCTGGTGTTGAACGCCGAGTCCTTGGATGATTTCTTCTTTGGGGGGAAGAGGGTCTTGTCGTTGTCGACTGCCAGCATCTCGAGGTGATCTTCCATCCCAAAGAACTCAGAGATCCTGCTGAACTCGCGGTCACAGCTGTCGGACCGGTCGAAGTCGCCCCTCACCGTGATGACACCCTTGGGTCCAGGCATCTTGAGCAGAAGGTAGGCGTAGTGGGGTATCGCCATGAACCTTGCAAAAGTTGGACGCCCGAGGATGGCGTGGTACTGTGATTTCCAGTCGACCACCTCGAAGTCGATTGCCTCCCTCCGGAAGTTGTCGGGTGTGCCGAAGATCACGTCGAGTGTGATTACTCCCATGGGCGTAACTGCTTGCCCTGGTACTATACCGTGAAAGGTATTAGATGACGGCGTCAGGTTGGAAATTGACCTGTTCATGCGCCTGAGGGTGTCAGCGAAAAGAATGTTGATTCCGCTGCCTCCATCCATGAACACCTTTTTCAAGGTGTACTCCCCGATCTGAGCTTCGACTACCAGAGCGGCGTGCCCGGGCCGTGGTATTGCCGGCGGGTGATCAGCCCTGGAGAAGGTGATGTCTATCTCTGATCCTCTCAGGTACTCGGGTACTGCGGGTGGATTGGTGATTGCCTGAAAGACTTGGCGAGTAATGAGCTTCTGGGTCCTGTTGGAAGGACGCCCCTTCTGTATCATGTTCACCTGCCCGCGTGGTGCTGGGAACACGTTGGCAGGGTCTTGTTGCTGCGGTTGCTGCTGCTGCTGTTGCGGCTGCTGCGGTTGTTGCTGCGGGTAGTAAGCCAGTGCCGCTTGCGCTGGGTTGGCGAGTGGAGGAGCTGGTGGTGCGTTGATTGCCAGCTGTCCCGCGACTGGTTGTCCCGCGGGTGGTGCCTGATGAACCTGCTGCCCGTCCGTAGCAAGTACGCGCGTGAAGGCCCTGGCTAACCGTTGCGCCTTCTTGCAGTCCTTCAACAGGTGTCGGGATCCCCACTTGCCTGTTTCCGGGTCCTTGAACATATGGTGCCTGCAGGGTTGCTGTAGCTCTTCCTCGTCCGTGAGTATGCGTCTGCGCCACTCGCGCTTGCGACTTCCATCTCCGCGGTAGCCGCTGCCACCACCTTGGCTGTATCCTCTATCGTTGCCACCGCCTTGGCTATATCCTCTATCACTGCCACCGCCTTGGCTATATCCTCTATCATTCTCACGGGGGGTTTCGAATCCCGCCGCTACTAACTCTATTGAGTCATGGCCGATAAAGCGTGGTTTCTTTTTCAGTCGACCCTCTCGCCAGCTGCTGGGTTGGGGATCTGGCATTGAGTCGCGGACGGAGTCTTCTCCATCTGCCCATTGGTTGGCGATCTGCATAAGGTCTATCATATTCTTCGGCCTGAGCCTACCAAGTTCTTCGCGAAGGTCGCGGCGGGTGAGGCCGTAGATGAATGCATCCATGACTCTGTCCTCTGAGGTGGCTCCATCCATGGTGTTGCGGAGCAAGGTCCACCGTTGGATGTACGAGCGGAGTCGCTCTTCATGGCCCTGTTTGCAAGCTTGGAGCTCGATGAGGGTGGTTGGCCTTGCGTAAGTTCCCAGGAAACCTTTTATGAATGCAGTCCTGAATTCCTCCCAAGTCCTGAAGGCGTCCTTCGGCTGCGTGTTGAGCCATCCGCGGGCAGACCCCGTGAGCATCAGCTGGATGTACTGCATGGCGGTAGTCGAATTACCACCTTGGCAGCTGCATGCGATGAGGTAGTCGTCCAGCCAATCCTGCGGGTGCTGCTTTCCGTCGTACTTTTGTGTCTCCGCCGTCAGCTTGAAGCCTTTGGGCATCTTCGTGTTGCGAATATTTATACTGAAACACGGGGCTCCACGCGGCTCGTGGTCTTCATCATCGTCGAGTAGTCCTGCGTCTCGCAGTCGACGGGCACGGTCTATCCTTCTCTGTGTGACGACGTTGCGGCTATCCTCGCCGGGCTGCAGTTGTCGCAGTCTAATCGGTTCCCGATCTGCCGCTGGTGCGACTCCACGATCACGACGTCCTCGTTCCTCGTACATCCCTTCGACTGGTTCTCCTCTTGCCAAGACTTCCTCGACTTGCCTCAAGGCTTGGATCTGCTGCCTGTGTACGCGGGCGTTGGCGCTTCCTTCCGGCGGCTGCATGACCCGCAAGTAGGTCTCGACTCCCATAAGCGCAGAGGCGGGTGTTCTGGGGATGGGTATTCCGTCCTCGTCTTCCAAGAAAGATGACTCCAAGTTGCGGGTGAGGTGGATGCGATCTTCCTCGTGCACCCGCGGCATGCGAGTTCTGTGCCTTCCCTCTTGATTGACTTCTTCTGATCCAGACCTGAACGAGAGCGCTGCCCTCCTGGCACTCGACTCGTCGGCTAGCTCCTTGCGCCGGGCCAACTCGGCTCTATCCTGTTTGATTCGTTCGGCTTCCTTCCAGAGCAAGTACTGGACCGCCTGTCGATCTTCCTGTGGATCTTCCGGGGCAGGGAACGTGCCATCGTCCACGTGCTTCTGTGCCCTAATCGCCAGCTCCCGGGTGATGGTAAGTTTCGTCACCTTGTCTTGCAGGGTGACTTCTATGGGGTACACGGGTGCTGATGGACCGATCATGTAGACTTGCTCGGGGTAGACCCGTCGAGTGGGGCTGATGCTCCCTGTCGTGCTTCCTTCATCTGAGCTGTACTCGTTGTCGAAGATCACAGCAACGTGGTGGGTACCACGATCGCTGCTACTGGCGGCTGCGCGACGCGTAGATGCGATCGGCGCAGTCGAAGCTGGTGTGGATCTTGGCTGGCGCCCGAACAGGTAGGTCGAAGTAGACTTGACTCGCCCCGTGGCCGCAGCAGATGCGTTTTTCTTGGCAACCGCGGATGCGATCGCCGCAGTCGAAGTTGATGTAGTCGAAGTTGATGTAGTCGCCTTGACCGCGGCAGATGCGATCTTCGCGACGGGTGAAGCCATGGTCGGCGCAGTTGATGTAGACGCAGATGTCGATGTAGATGCGATCTCCGTAATCTTCACGGCGGGTGAGGCTGCGGTCCGTGCAGCCGCCATGGATGCAGGCGCCTCCATTGAGCGCAGGGCAGCCTGCGTAGGGCGGAGGGTTCCGCGACTGTCCACCAGATAACGCAGACTACCAAAGGTAATCCACGTGCTCTGTTGGAATCCGGCGTAAGCCGAAAGATCCGCCGGCGAGTGCTCGACGTACTCGAGGAAGCCGGTGTAGATCGACTCCCTCGCGCTGATGACGTTGTTGGTTGCGGATGAGGCCGGCATGATCACGACTCCAGCGATCTGTTCTTTCCCACAGACGGCGCCAATTGACGAGCTTGTGGCTCGGCAAATCCCTGGGTCGAGTACCCCGGGTTGATTGAGGGAGAAAGAGAGAGATCAGGCTGGTGAACACGACGGCTAACAGGGGGCGATTTACCCAGGTTCGGCCCCTCGAGTTGAGGTAAAGACCTACTCCTGCTTGTCTGGAATTATGGATTGGTGGCTACAATGCGATGTTCAATGATTCGATGCCCTAGACGGCGCACCCTCCCGGCCTTTATACTACAGGCCGGGTCTCGGGTGGACGGTGCGATTGCACGTACAAGATATGGAAACCTCCTCACCGACCTAATGTCGACTACTTGTTGCATACGGAATCCCTCTTGGGCTTCGCTGGGCCTTCCTTGGCGTGACCCAAGTACTATCACCGTGGGTGACCCGAAAGGTAGCCCCACGACAGAGAGCAAGATCAGTTTCTGATTGCTCCTTGGTTGTAGAAGGTTACAGGAGCCCCTGATACTTCTGAGACCACAAACAAATCATACGTGTACGACATTTTTACACAGCTTTTGTGAGCTTCCCTAACTGATCATTTTGAAAAAGCTTTGCATAAGACGACCTCTCACTTGCAGTCCGACCAGCTGCTGTAGTAAGATTTGCTCATCTCCTACTGACTATTAATCGATGGTACTATACATGATCAACACATGCACTGGAGTATTATTTCTGTCTTCTGTAAACATTCTTCGGCCTTGTCTGCCTGTTGAACTGCTGATCTCTCTTCTGGTTCGCACCGTCAAACTTGAGCGGGACGATCTGCCTGATGTACGAGGCCCCTGGGAAGTTCCTCCTTTCCTTGGCGAGTGACCGGAGCTCCGGTAACCAGTAGGCCACATACTCGCCGTCGGGATCGTACGTCTTGGCCTGCAGAGGAATGTTGGCTCGTGATCAGATGTTTCAATTTGATATGATATACATTTAAATTGAAATCGCGATAAAATATCTCATAAAATTTAATTATTTCAGAAGCATAATAAATACTTCCTATGTTCTATTATATAACACGTTTTAGTAAGTTGAATTAGGCCACTAAAACGTCTAATAAATTGGTATGGAGGGAGTAGATTACATGCATGTTTAGACTATTTACAATTAAATTATGCGATTATTCAAAAAAAATCTACTAAGATCTTTTATCACGATTTCAATTAAATTTCAAATGTATGTCATATTAAATTGAAATGGGTTAAACATGACAAAACGATGCGGCACAATTCGTGATGGGTATGGACGGTGGATACTTGACTGGCAAACACCGGCTCAGTAAGAAAAATCGCGTTAGGCATATTACACCTTGTGGCGGCGGCGCATCCGTAGGCTCGATCGTAGCTCAGGAACCATCGAACCGAAGGCCATATATAACTAGCTGCGATCCATACTACTGTAATTGGGATCTTGCTAGGGCATTCCGATGGCCAAGACACGAAACAAACCTATAATTAAGAATCCCACTCAGGCGGGTCGTCGTCCTATCTCTCCTAGTCAAAAACCCTGCCGCGGTCGCGCGTAATGAGACCACTACGGAACCGGCGCCAGGAGTAACGACGCGGGCGCACAGCCGCCGCCGCCCTCCCGGAGGAGATCCTAGCGTGTGAGATCTTCGTCCGCCTTCGGGCCGACGATATCCTCCGCTGCCGTGCGGTCTGCCGCTACTGGCGCAGCCTTACCTCCGCCCCTGACTTCCTCCTCGCCCACCACCGGCGCCAGCCGTCGCTCCTCCTCCTCACGCGCTACGGCACATCCAGTACAGATCCGATCTTCGAGCGCGGCCGTCGCGTCCTCGGGTTGGACGACTACGATAACTTCAAGATCCACGGCTCGACGGCCTCCTCCTCCTCTCCCTCACGGACGGCAGCTTCCGCGTCTGCAACCCGGCCACACGGCGTCAGTGCGCTGCACTCCCATGCCTCACCGCCGTAGGTCGCAGCATCATCACCGCCGCGTTGTACCTTCATCTCCCGTCTGGCGAGTACCGCGTCATCTACTGGAAGTATACATGGCACCAAGAGAAAGCTGCCTACTGAGGTGCATTGGAGTTCCTTCAGATACCCCTGGTATCGAGGAAGCTATGCTGGCCTGCACGAGTACTACTCCCGTCGTGCTCCGCAACTGTCTTCACTGGGTCCCCCGCCACAGCGACACCGACATACTCGTTTTCGACACGGTAGCTGAATCATTCAGGCTCATGCGCCGCCCGGCTGATGCTACCGGATTATGCACTAGTTTGTGTGACATGGAAGGTTCAATTGGCTTTAGCTGCTTTGGCCATGGGAGGACGGTCGCCAAAATCTGGGTGTTGGAGGACTACGGGAGAGAGGTTTGGTCATTCAACTACCACGTGAAATTCCCAGTGGGGAACTTGTGGAGCTTGCGTAACTGTGAACATAGACAACATTCGGTGTCCCACAAGGGAGATTGCTGGTCTACCTTTACTCATGTGGTTACATGTTCCACTGTGACAACACTGGCAAGTTGCTCGAGAAATTCCGATGGGATTCATGGAGTGTGAGATCTATTGGACCCTGGTTTAAAGAAAGCCTTGTCAAGAATGACTTCTTCCCGAGTTGTTCTAGTGGTTAGATGGAGATGCTTTTCTCTTCCTGGATAAGACATGTTTCAGACAATCTGGATTCTACCTTTAACTAGACATATTTAGGATAGTGGTCACATTCAGAAGTATGCACTAATAGCTACTCCCTCCGTATCAAAATATAAGATGTTTTAGTATTTTTCTTTCCATCCGTATATAGACATGTTTTAGTGTAAGATTCATTTGAACCTTGCACTAAAACATGTCTAGATACGGATGGAAAGAGAAATGCTAAAACATCTTATATTTTGATACGGAGGGAGTATTATCTCAGTTTTGGTGCTGACATAGTGACATGTCAATATTGCATATTTGGTAACATTTCAATGCCCCTGGATAGACACTTAAAAAAAGTATAACACCTTCACAAATGAAAATAATCATTTGTCATTTCTTCACTGTCCAAGTAGTCAGGTTGCCCAAATCTGATTCATCTAATATACATCGAATGTTAGAATACATGTGTCATAAATGGAGTATAGGATTAAAACTGTACACTTTACATGATAAAAAATCCACGCATTACTAATTTCAGTTCTTGTTAGTTGATTTTTCTATGCACTTCATGATGTATGAAGAACTAGGCCATGTTCAACAGCAAATGGAACCTCACTGAATTGTTGTTAACCTGTTTTATTTATAGGAACACCTAGGTCACTGGGCACTGGTAGACTTTCTCTGTTCTTTCTCAGAACATGGTTGCCCCTTTAATGTACAGAACAACGGAACCACCAGTTCGCTATCTTGAGTGACTGTCCCAATAGCCATGTTACATTTTAGTGCAGATACAACATTGAGATATTTAACATTGGCAGAAACTTTGATGGATAGTTAGGCTACTGGCAGAAACTTTGATGGATATTTAGGCTATTCTGCCTTTGATGTCTCCTGAGTTTCAGCTTTTATATTGATGTTTAAAATGCATTCTGGGTTTCCATATCTTACATTGTTACATTAGAACTGCACTCTCTGAAATTTGCATCCACTTACTCTATCCATATGTCCATTTAAGCTTACCCTATCTTCCTATCACAAATCCTAAGCCTCATGGGTGCTAGTTTACATTTAAGCTTCAGATTATATTCTTATTATTATTGACACTAGCTCTGTCTCTCTTTGCTGTTTTAGATGATGTCAGATAAACACCTATTGATAAGGAGTACTGGGCTACAATGCGGAAATTAATTTTCAGGTGCTGCCAGATTGCTAGCGACAGAATTTGAACTATTTGTGCTAAGCATGTATGGCTAATCACAATATAGTCACCATACAATGTATCGCTCTCGTTTGTGCTCCTTGAGTTCATTTGCCTTTTGTTTAATATATTACTATTATGGTTATCACAGTTTTTTTAGTTTGCCTATACAGGTTGTAAGTTCTCAGTAGATGTTTTAGACCAAAAACCTTTGAGAATAGTATGAATGAGAGAACAAGATAGGATCCAATACAACCTGTACGTACCGGTTGAATATATTTTTTGTAAGAGTGCTTTCTACATCTGTCTGTGGCAGTGCGTGAAAATTAAGTTTTAACTCTGTTTTCTCATCTTGATGAACTGTATATATATTGTGTGGTTTGGCTTCTTGCGCTGCCATTGCCAGTTTGCATGTTAGTTACAAGCAGTAGGAAACAACAACATTTCCTTTTCCATCATGTAAAGAATCTCTCTAAGATTCTCTATGTGCATGTAATAACAAGAGCCACTTTATTTAGGCCCGGAGCTGTGCTCTGGTATTAACATCTTAGGGTTATGAGGTGATATGATGCTTAAAACGTGCAAGTAAGAGGGGTTCTTATGTCGCGATACTCACTTGCCAGAATGCTAGCTATGGTAGTTGATGGTAGTATATGATTAACTAGAGTTCAGTCTGGTAAAAACAAGTATTCAGACGTCGGTGGTATTTAGTCTTGATGCTTACTTGCTTGGGGATACTGAAGTATCGGTCTTCTCGGGGATCATTGCCAACTCCTGTGAAGAGTGCAGCAGCAGTTCAGTCAGTTCTAATATTTCAGAATATGTGCACATGTGCTTAATACACTATCTTGTATGAACTGTCAAAGATTTAGTAACAGGACATAAGGAAAAAAAACGGACCTGCTCCATATGTCCAATTACCATAATTTGAAGCAGGGTCATAATCCAGTAGGCATGTTTCAAACCATTCACCCCCCATTCGCCAATCGATACCCATGTCTCGGACCAGAAATGAGCAGACAATCTACACATAAATTGTGGAATAGATGAATGAGTGGAAGATGGAAAAAGATGGTCTGATGTGTTAAACCCTCACACAGTCAAGCTGCTGATGGGTGGTATGTCAAAAGTTACCTGACGGCCACGGTTGGACATGAAACCAGTAGCTAAAAGCTCCTTCATGTTGGCATCAATAAGCGGGTACCTGGAATTCACCATGATAGAAATGAGAAGGTGCAACGAGCAGCAGAAATATGGAACAGTTCAGAGTATGCGGTACCCGGTCCGGCCATCTCTCCAAGATTCAAACAATGCCTGATCTTGATTCCACTTGGAAACCACTTTCCTTGGACCTCCTATGACATTTACAGAAGGATTATGCTCTTTCACTGGCCAAATGCAACCGTTTCTTTTCAGGATGAAACAGCTGTACGTTCTTTTTGTAATAAATGAGAAAAGGCAAGATTCCAAACGATGCATGTTTCATAATGTGGTGAGAGACAACGTATCTTTACCTATGTGGAAAATGGAGTTCCCATATTTTGCTGAAAGAAATCTGAAGTAATCTCTCCATATCAGCTCAAATAAAACCCTGAAACCCATTGCCATGTCAGGAAAGGCAGTCCATACCCTACTAATTTGAGCATTCCTCTCGAAATAGGCTTTCACCCTGCTTTATAAATAAAGCCCAACCGGCCAAACGATACAAGAAGGTGGGGAGGTCCCCAAACAAGCAAGTCAAAAAGAAAAGAAAACGGCAACTGAGAGGGGGCGAACCACCATCTCAAAGCCGAAGCAATTTGAGCATTCCTTACAAACAACTTCAACATATTACCAGTATGTGGAATCATTTGCTACTCTCTGCTTCTCGTATCTCTTTACCTGCACAATGACCAAACGTTTAGCACAAGAGAGAGGTAAAACAATGTGTGCAGGCCACCATTAATTTTTTACCTCTTCGCAAACGTAACACGGTGAAAGGCTGCCCGATGCAAGCCAAGGAGAGAACTTGGTGGAGTAGTCTGGACCAAGCATGCCATTCCTAGTCTCCTTGTAGACTTTCAGCTGATCATTCTTCCAGAAGTACTCATGAACCCTTCCTAGAGCTGCACTCTCTCCTCCTATGAAATGCATCCCCTTCTCTACCTACATAGAGAAGCAAACAGTACCACTGTAACAAAAAAAATCAGAAGCATATCTACGAAAGGTAAAAGTAGAGTACTGAAATGATTACAGTACAGTACAGTACAGTTAACTGAACCTGCCTTTGTCACACTTAAACCTAGTGACTGCAGTGTAGGTACTGACCCCCACCCTCCAACCTCATCCATGCCGGAACTAGGGACCGGCCCGAGTGAAGGAGGTAACTTGCTGCAGCTCCGAACCGAGGACTTCGACTCAACTGCCTGATGAAAGAATTGCATCAGCAATACCCATCATGATTACAATTTACAGAGCGGTCAAGATGAATGGAGTTCCTACCTTTCTGAACTGCGTGTATACATCTGGCAAGTTGCTGACGGGGAAGGGCAGATCATCGATATGGTACATTGTCGCTCCCCAGATAAGCTGAAGCTTGGGGCTCAGAGGTTTATTCTGGTTTGATGCTCCAACTTGAGGGATAACCACCTGCTCCAAGCCTCTTCGCACGAGGCGTTCCACGAGGAGTTCCTCGCTGCAGGTTTCCTTATGAGCATAGACCTGGAGATACACCACTCGCTGTCTTAATCTGAGGTCACTAACCTTAGTCAAGTACTCCTCCCAGTTCAGGAATTCACATAATATCAGACTAAACTAACTGGCTCAGTGATGTATGGACGTATGGTTATGCAGATGGACTCACCGTGTGTGCACTGACAGCCTTGGCAACTGAAGGGAGGATGTCTTCAGGCTTGCCGTGCCGGACCAGCAAGTCGAGGCCCCGCTTCCGCAGATTCTGCTTCAGGTCTACCAGACACTCAATCAGGAACTGTGCCCTCAATGCTGAAACAATCAGACTGTCAGGATCAAATGCCATCGATCAGAGCTTAAAATCATCTGAATTCCAATTTATGGAATGGAATTAATTTCCAGCTTAAAATCAGGGGCCAGGCCCCAACGCCAGATGCAGCAGCGTCCAACTTCTCACCTCCGGTCTTGGGGAACCCGAACCGGTGGGTGCCGCCGCCGAAGACCCGGGGGTCGACGCAGTACACGGGGAGGACGGCCTCGGAAGCCGCCCACGCGCGCACCAGCGCCTCGTTGTCAAGCACCCGGAGGTCGCTCCTGAACCACACGACGGCCACGCCTCCCGCGCCGCCGCCCCTACGCATCCCCGGCGAGGTGTGCCGCCGGAAGGCCTCGTCGGCCGCCGCGCCGGTCTCGTCTGCGCCCAGGGAAGGCACCGCCGCCGCTGCCGACGCCACGGTGCTCAGTGGACGGGTACGGGACGAGGTAGAGCTCGAGGCGGCGTCGGTCATGGCGAGGAGGAGGCGGAGGCTGGTGGTGGCTGGTCTGGGGAGGAGGAGGAATTGGGCGGTGGGAGGGAAGGAGCAGGAGAGGTGGAGCATTTCGTGGACCGGGAGGTTGAGGTTTTGAGAGCTCCGGGGGGCATTTGGAAGATGGGGAGGGAGGAAGGTGGAGGGAAGAGTGGGGAGGGGTGCCACGTGGGGTGGCTTGAGTGGTGCTACGTGGATGGATGTGGGCCTGTAGATACGGGTGCTGGATAATGTGGGACAGGGGCAGTGGTGGACCCGGATGTCCGCGTGTTGTACTTTCAGGTATGGTGGAAATCGTCTCCTCAACATTTTTTGGAGACATATCTGTGTAGAACGACATGAGCACCTTGCCGCGTCGTATTTTGCATTGTGTCGTGTTTCTGGTACACGGAGGTCGCTGCGTTGAAACAAAAACATGAATATTACTCCCTCCGTAACTTAATGTAAGACGTTCTGGTAGTTTTAATTGAGCTGGTCCAACGTCTTATATTTAGTTATAGAGGAAGTATTTATCAGGAAAAAATATGAATATTATTAAAGTTGCACGAATGTTTTTTGAAGTATCGTTATTAGAGAGAATTCCTTATTTGACAGTAGTCTAAAATGCGCACATACAATGCTAGCTCGAGTGCCTCATTTTTGTTCAATTATTTTTTTATTTGTATTTTTGGTGGAGGAAATATATGTTTGCATGTGCAAAAGTGGATTTTCGTACAAGCACCCAGATTTGAACTTTACTTAGCAGTGCCCACTCACAAGAGGTGGTTCTCACATATTCCCACCGTCTCTAAATATCTAAATATAAAATGTTTTAGTCTCTTTTTTTTCAGATTTACATGTATCTAAACATACTTTAGTGTGTATGTTCACTTATTTTAGCTCTCAAGTCAACAAGTGAAATATCTAAAACATCTTATATTTAGGAACTGAGGGAGTAGTACAGTTTCTAACCAAAAACAGTTAGAAGATTATGAGAATACGTATGTGGTGCTCCAAAAACAGTTGGAAGACTATAAAGATATGTGGTACTTCTCAGTTTATCTCTTTGTGTTTACAAAAGAATGGATCATATAGTAACACATATTGACAAAAATATGATCTCCAAGAGCCAGGAACTAATGGGGCTAAGATTGAGGACTGATAGGAACATACAGAAAAGCACAATAGATTACAACAAGGGCAGTCTTTGCCGTCAATATCGCCGCATACCTACCCATGGACTGAACACTGCAGGTCGTTGCAATCGCTGCAGCAGCAACCGTCTCTCGAGGCTCAGATTTCACATCCCGAGGCTAAGTATCGACTGACTTCACAATTTTTACATGGAGAAAGAGCGGGCATATGCTTGTGTTGGTGAACCATGTGTTGAGGGCAAAGAATCAGGTTGGAAGTCAAACAGACGTGTAACTGGTGAATATCTTCAGTAAGCTGTCAAGAGTTCCGGGATAGAATTTTCTAGCAAAAAGATAGCATGGACTCTTTGATCCGTTCCACAAACATGGCTTCTGTGTCACGAGTTTCTGTAAAGATGACAAAAAACAGAAATCAGTATCATGTAGTTGTTAAGGCATGAAAAAATAGAGGGTGGGGATGTTTAAAGTTGCAAGTTTCAGTATCTTATGTAAGAATCATAGTATCAATTACGAGTTTACGTTAGAAAGTACTGCAAAACAAATAATTTTAAACATGCAGCATATACTCCATGAAGAAGTAAGCAGGCAAGTACAATTTATTCATTGTTCTTTGATAGTCAAATATTGATCGTAATTTATTTTCATGTTTTTAGGTGGTGATTGGCCTAGGCCATGTAAAACAAAAACTGTTCTTTTTCTTCCTTAATCAATGAAATGGCAAGCCTTTTGCCCCTTCCAAAAAAAAGAACTGATCGCAAATTGTTGCCCATACCTTGTCGTCACTTGTTACATGGAAGTGCTCATCAACAGCCTGCGTAACCGTAATGCACATTACAATACATCAATCTAAGGATTCCGCAACTAAACAGAAAAACATGTAAAGATTGTCTCGGGAAAGAAGTCAAGAAGGCAAAAACATACTGTTATATTCTTTAAGAGATCATAGCTGACATCAGCAGCTGCATATGACCTTGGATGCCATTTCCGCTCAGACCAATCCACATGTGTAACCGACCAATTAGATATTCCACCTGGATCTACCATCTGATGTTTCGTAAAAGGACTTAACAGTTAGCAAGTAACTCGAAGGAAAAATATGTAAATGAACCTTCCATCGACTGTAAATACTGACATTGAATAGGGTTGGCAAATAATGCTCGTCAGCTATACAATTGCGCCCATCTGCTGGCTGTAAATCAAATGATATAGATAAATTACTTTCCAAAAAATCGACTTACCGGAAAAATGACAGAAAACTAGAAAAGTAAAAAATCACAGGTGGTACAGACTTCAGGAATGATGAGTATAAGAGCAGGCGTAGTCGCTCATATACATCTCAGTACGTAATGTATTCTACACAAGAAATATATGAACTCCCCATGCTTGCTAAGCTTATTAGAATATTTTACCTGTTGCTAAGGGAAGAACAACAAAGACTACTTTGCAACGGAGTTTACACATTATTTTCTAATGTTTATGGAAGTGGTTATAAAAACTATTCTTCAGTTCATTATGGCCTGTTTGTGAGGCAGTTGGAGGGGCATGAAAGACATTTTTCTAATTAGAGGTAATTACTGAATTTCTATACTACAGTTTTACTACTGGACTTTATATTAAAACTTTAAAAGATATATACAGATTTCACAGTCAACCTTGTGGTGAAACAAAGTATAAATACAGTTAAAATCATATGCATGGTATATCTCCATTCCATTAACCAAAGATTGCAACTCTAGAAAAGAAACACACCTTGCAATATAACTTGAACTTCTTGTAGTAAAGGTTGTCAGCCAGAATCATTAAAGCATGTCTCCGCGTGACTGCAAACCACTATAAGCGCAACAATTACACAAGAAAGCATGTGAGATAAGAGTCTAATACTCAATAGTCGACCTTTGAACATGTCAGCTACTCCCTCCGTATCAAAATATAAGATGTTTTAGCATTTCTCTTTCCATCCGTATGTAGACATGTTTTAGTGTAAGATAATAAATCTTACACTAAAACATGTCTACATACGGATGGAAAGAGAAATGCTAAAACATCTTATATTTTGATACGGAGGGAGTATATATCATGGAAAAACTGATAAAAGATAATATATATATATAACTGAAATGACGAAAGTTGGATCCGCAAGTATAAACACAATTCTTCAGAAAAAACTGTACCTGGGCACCCTTTCTGAAGTCTCTCTCCTCTATTTCAGGAAGCATCTCAAGAGAATACCTTCCATTTCCATGTGGCCCAGGATCCTGGAAGCTACAAATGATAGACAGGAAAATTTCAAAATACTCGTACATGGACATCAGCAAGTGATAATACGGTGTAAAAACTTAATCAACAACACCCGTGTGGTATTGGCCAACACCACTTATTTCAATCATTCCCCTTTACTTCCTTTATTTTCAAAATGGTAATGAAATACAAGTTTAGTGTTCTTACCAATCAACAAAACTAATGTTGGTTCCCATCAGGTAATTATAGACATACTCAAATGAATGCAGCGGAACACAGCTGTGACAGAAAGAGAATACTGGTTTCAGTATGGTGAAAGAATTGATAACAAAAAGGATGTAATCCATAATCAGGAATCCAAACCTATCAGAAAGCAAGACAAAAAATTGATTATCAGTGTCTTCCAGTGCATTTGCTAATAGCCTCTTCTCTGCATCTATCATTGATATCTTTCCCCATACAACCTGCATAGCAAATAAGCAATTACATACGCCATCAAATTCAACCGCGAGCATGCAACACAAATCAATGTGATAATCATTAAAAGAGAAACCTAAAAAATAGGTGCATTGCAAGAAGCCCTTCGATTTGCAAATTAGTAGATTAAGATTATTAGGCATCTCAATCCAACTGCTAATAGTGGTCTTCTTAGAAGTTTGAAGAACTGTATCCCATGATACTAGTACTAAATGCAACACACTACTTGCAAAAAGAACTGTATGTTATAATCTATTTCTGACATAGCACGTCATGGGCAATTGGGAATGGTACTAATTCTCTTAAATGCAGGCGAACTTGATCAAGCTATGTTCTCAATAAATCAATATGAGCCTGCTATGTCGTGGGGTGTATAACAACTGTTTAGCCATTGCTCCTACCCTGGTGGAAACAGAAGTTCCTTATGGCACCAATATATATTACTTGAGCCATTAACACATTCATCACTCACTGAGAGAGAGAATTTTCTTCTAAACATAAGATTTGGAAATATAACAGACATAACTTTACTTGAATAATCTCTGAGAAAGTACAAAGTATAGACAAAACAACCATGCAAACCTACAGAGGACTGACGGGCAGATGAGAGTTCTTACCGCATCACTATGAATATCTCGACCAACAAAGAGAGAACTAGAATGCACAGGTTTCTGACGCGACGCGTGCACATAGATGGAGTATCGCCCCTCATGACCCTGTGTGAAGTCAAAGTAATTTTTTTAAGTCAACATGAGTTATATATAAAATAGACAATATTACTTTATGTAGACATGCAGAGAGGGTTAGTAACAAGGAGGAAGGAGATTACAGTGAGTCAGTGACAGGTGCATGCTAGCAGGATAGTGCTATTGGCTTGGTCAAGATTAATTTTATTTATGAAGACAAGGAATCTCTCAATGTTTCACCGGTCCAAGATGAATGCTTATACTAAGCTAATATTTTCCAACAATATGCATTAATTTTGGAAATAATGGTAAGTATCAACCACTATGTTGTTTCCCAGCAACCCAAGTATTTGTGTCTATATATTTAAAACTGAAAAATATTGATGATGCATTGGCTATACTGAAAACCCAAAGAAACCTTAATTGATCTATACTCCTTAAATTGCACAAAGGACAACAGGTGAAATCAGGCAAACCTCCAAAAATTTCTCCCACAATCTCTCAAACGGCAATGAACCAGGTGTCAAGAACATGAGAGCGATCTTCGGATTCTTCGACACAGACATGGGCATCCCGAGGATATCCCTGGTAACCGCTGCTGAAATAATCTCCTCATCGGTAAGCTCCCGGCGGCCGATGGAAGGGAGCCAATCCTTGAAAGGTGTACAGACACTAGAAGCAGAGAGGTAGCATTGCGAGTAGTGGTGCGGCGGGTACACGTACGCCCCGATCAACACGACACAGACCAGGCACAGGAGCACGATGATCCACATGGGCTTCTTGGCCGCGGCCCGGTGGCGCACAGGCGGCATGACAGTCATGTCCTTGCTGATGCCCCCGCTGTCACGCTGTAGGCACTTTCAGCTCCTCACCATCTCGGGATCATCTAAAAAGCTCCGGTTATTTTGCTGTGAAGGCTACCACACACCAGGGCCTGGTGAGGCTTCAGTTTAACTGGCACCGTCCCCTGCATTTGCAATAGTACAAGGTAAGCACAGGAGTAAACCCCAAGAGATCATGATAAAGCAGGAATCAAATCAACCAAGCAAGCCGGTAATCGTTAGCTTCTCTAGTGACCGACATCCTAGGGCTATCTACCAGGATTGGGGCCTACAGAGTACAGGCCAGCAGCAGTTCAGTCCAGTTGCCTGGCGGCTGTTCTAGCCTAGCACAGATTCCGATATGTGATCCAGATATGGCAAGTCCTGAAACAAGCCACTTGGACTAAAAGTCTAAAACAAACACACCATAAAAGGCCTACGCGAACTCTTCAAATGGCTGTGGAATCGGTTCGCGGTAGGTGATCTAGTCGTCCAAATCAGGCGAATTCCACGGAAAAAAGGCAGCGCGCGTGGGAGTCCACGGCGGCGGCGGCGGCGGCTCGGAAAAAGTCAAACTCTGACCGAGCCGTCGCCCGATCCCGTTCGTCGGCTCCACGGCCCGCGCCGCATTACGAGCTCGATCCAATCCCCAGCGCCCGCACCACCGGAAAACCCGCGCGGAATCAGCAGAATTGGCTCGCGGAGCTGGGAATTGGAGCTCGGGCAGCGGGGAGAACAGACACGCCGAACCACGCGGTGAGCACCCCAGCTGCCCAATGCGAGTAGCAGCAAGCAGGGGCGCCTCCGAACTGGGTCCGAGTGGAACCGAGAGTGTAGGGGGAGGCGGGCGGGTCCGGAGAGGGGGTTACCGTGCTGGAGCTCGGCGGCGGCCGCGGAGGCGGATCTGGAGCTCGCTCGCTCGGAGGATGGCGGCGATGGGATCGGATTGGCCCGCAGTCAGCCAGGCAGCCAGCAGAGGTGGAGGTGGAGATGAGGAGGCAAGAGAGAGAGAGAGGGGGGGGGAGGAGGGAGGGTATAATAAACAAACAAAAGGGATTATTGATTAACTAAGCTAGAAGGGGCACTAACTGTTGTGGACAGAGGCCGCGGACTTTGAAACCCGGAGCTTCCACTTGCTTTCCATTTAGACGCAAAGGGGGAGGAGAAGAGAAAGAGAAATGGTATTTGTATTTGTTTGGGGGGTGGACGTGTAATTTTGCACTTTCACCCCTTTTCTTTTGTGTTCTCGCTTCATGGTCCATTCTCCGTGTTCGTCCATTTGAATTTTTTCTTTCTCGGTTTATTTTCCATGATAAAATTATGTAGGTAGAGATGGCCAAGGGGCATCGAGCCTTTGAATTTTTTTGGCAAGGTTATGAAAAATGTTTATCGCTTAATTACATTCAAACGTGGCGTTAGCGCTTTAATCATTCAAAGGGAAAAGTCAGTGGCAAAACGCGCTTAATACCACCTTGCTTTTATGCCGTTATCGCGTGGTAGGTCAAGCCTCTAGAATTGTGGTTCTTGAAGTAGTTTGATCCCTCCGATAGTCCATGGCTATATATCGTAATAGGAGTAAGGTTGTCCGTTCTCAATTCACTTTGGGGAAATTTACGGGGGACACCGTGATAGGCGATACCCTAACAGTGATAGTTACCATTTATCCGGGGGAAAGTTTAGGGACTCCGATGACATGGCATGCCCTCATCTTCTTAAAACATAAAATATACCTAAGTTTAGTTACCATCAACTATATCTTCCGTAGAAGAATCTGATCCTCACATTTGTACCTTGTTAGCTTTGACCGCAATCAAAAAGATGCACAACTTTGCTTTGCTACTCATCTTTCGCCGGTACCTTTTGGTAGAAAAGGTACACATGCACGGTGAGTGTACTGCAACAAAAAGTACAAAAGCGGTTAGACGGCCAGATGCAGGAGCATATTTGACGGTTTTTTCACGCCAAAAGGTTCCTAAGAAAACCGTGGAAGCGATATCTGTGTAAAATTCGTAATTTATCCTGCCCACACGTATTATATCTACTGTAACAGAAACCAACAAGAAAGTAGTCCGGGCTGCTAAGAAAATTGTTTCAACTCCATATATTCCGCAGAGCTAATTAAGTACGACGAGCAAATTTTGGATCCTCTCAGGAATCCTCCATGACTTTTGGTACACAGAATTGCACACAGCTAGTACTAGTAGACCAGCCGACTACATCCATGCAAAAGCAAAAAGACAGAACGGAAACGTTCCACTTCCACGTACACAAGAAACAAAAGCAATGCTTCCAGGCACAGGCAGCATCTAGGGGGTGCACACTGCACAGCCAGAACATCCACAACCGAAAACGAACGAACGAAAGTGGCTTCCGGCTGCTCCACTAGCAGTCTAGCAGGCAAGCGTCCAAGCAGGCAGGGGGTGTAGGTAGAGACAAAGCTGGGTGTGCTGGCCTGGTCGGTGGGTGGATCTCTCTCTTCCTCCTCCTGCTGCTCCAATTCCGTCTCTCCGCTTCTCCTGAATGCATCCAAGATTTCGGTATTTCTTGGCAGGGATTCTGGGTCCCTTGCTGAAAGGCCTTCACCTGGGCGAGATATAGTAATAAACTGCCGTTTCAACCACAGTACCAACACCATAACTGGTGCAAGCTTGTGATGCAGATTACCATCCCAGTTCGTCGATAACAAATATGTTGCAGCCTCCAACATTCAACTTACCAGTAAATTCTTATATAGTTTGGCAATTATAACAGATGTAGAAAAGCATTTAGGACATTATCCATTCACAAGCGCAAGTAAACCGGAGGGGGAATAATGGCAAATAAATATAGACATTATTGATGATGTTCAACTAGATGGACATCGTGCTTATTCAACTATGGACATGCCCACCAGCATCTTACAACAAATAATGGTACATCAAAAAATAATGCGTGCGTCCACAGCACTGGAGACCAAACAATGTGATCCTGAAAAAAACAAGTGTCCTCGTCGCCAAAAACAAAAATTTGACCCTGAAACGTAATTCGCATCTACAAACTCTGGTGAAGCAAAAGCAAAATGCCCGCGAGTCGTCCACAGCATTCGGTGCTCCTTATTGTTTACACAGCGGCATACACAACGCTTTTTACCTAGCCTCGTCTTCTAGGTTGCGGAATCCGGTGGTAAGGTCATCGTATAGTTTCTGGAATTTTCCGACCAGAACATCTTCACCTTCTGCAGGGTCTTCGAACTTTTGGGATCTGTTTCATACGGGTTGGGAAATGTATGAGTTATGAGTTCTCGCAAAATATTCAAGCAGAAAACATCAATAAGTATCAGTTTGAACATGAACTGAAATACTTACACAAGGCGGTAAAATAGGTCACCCATGCGACTCTTTATAACAGCGTAGGTTATCTTATGTCCCTCAGCATTAGCTGCTCGCTCCACAGCCTGCAAAACAAACATTCATATATTAAGATTTTTATATATTTCAAGTTCAAAAATTTAAGCTGTCTGTGCAACATAAGCTTTAAGGGCTAAAAGTCACAGAAAGAGCGATTACCTGATTCGCTAATGTATTGAAATGAATAATGTTGCGCATCATCCAGACAGATTTGTAGAATGGACAATACTTGTCATATCTGTTTTGATAAATATTCAATTCTCAGTTAAAAATGGTTATGCATTAAGAACATATCCATATAAATCAGGCTTCTGGTATCACTCACGGGGTAAATGCGTTCTGCGCCAAATAATCTTCCCTCAGAAGCTTGGCTGTCTCCAACGTAATCTTGTCACCTTCTCCCAGTGCATCTTTACCAACAAGCTGACAAGTTGGCAAAATATTAGTCCAGTGATGATGTGCACGCGGCAGCAATTGCATGATGCAAACCACAGAGCACCAACCCATTCTCACCATATATGGAACTCTTCAGAATATACAATAACACTAAAACTGACATTGAGGAGTTTACGAAATTCATTGTCTATTAAGAACATGATGTAATCAACAGACCAAGATAAATGAGAAATGGCTCAAAAAAACAAAGTCGCCAATTTTAATGTTTCAACTGTTGCTCATATGAAAAATTAAATACAAAAGTACATCAGCAGAATTTCAGAACGGGATCCACAGCAACAAAATGGGACACAAGGTGAATATGAATACCTGGACAATTTCATTTAGATCATCCTCTCTCTGCAACACTTCACGTGCCTTTGTTCTCATTTCAATAAAGCCCGCATCGAACTTATCATAGTATCCTTCCAAAGCCTACGACGCAGAAGACAAAGTGTTAGTGCAACACAAATCCCTGGAGTTTGACATCTCAGAAAAAAACATCAATTTAGCCTACGGTTCACAGCTATAACAAATGAACAGGGGAACTTTTTTACAGAAATAAACTTTGATATACAAGGCAAGCATAACGGCAGATAAATATGTGCACAGAATGACAGAAAGAAATACAATGGGTGTAGCTTCTTCTGACTACACCCTCCCCCACCAACTAATAGTACATGTGTAATTATTCATGTGAGATGCACCATGCGTATGGGATGCGAACAGTGTAAGACTGCCAGGAATCAGTCGGATATCAAAGCTCTAAGATATAGCAATTTCCTAATTTATATACAATTTCAGCTGGCATTATTTCAAACACTGACAAATCCCAATGAATCATCCAATGCAACTTCCAATCACACATAAAAACGATTGTTGCAACATTTGGAGTTCAGCTGATCTATCCTGGGTGCATATGGAAGTGTTTACATCATCTACCAAGTATGTTAGTTTTTTTAATCAATTATCGTTTTACTGTAGAGCATTCAGTGAAGAAAATAAATGATTGACATCATAGGAAAGTTAGAGAATAACCGTAGAGTATTTCGAGTAAGAAATGAGCCAATTAACAGAAGGGAAATGCTTTCTTTGAGCCAGCTTCTTATCCAATCCCCAGAAGACCTGCAATTTGAGAGCAATTAATTAATACTAGTACTTGATAGCATCAAAGCAATGGAGATGTCGGTATGTTTGGACCAAAAGGTTGGAGAAATTGAACAGTTTCCTTACCTGCACAATACTAAGGGTTGCAGAGGTAACAGGGTCTGAAAAGTCTCCACCAGGAGGAGAGACAGCACCAACAATTGTGACACTGCCTGTCCGGTCTGGACTGCCAAGACATTGCACCTTCCCAGCACGTTCATAAAAGGATGCCAAACGTGAAGCCAAATATGCAGGGTAACCACTATCAGCAGGCATTTCAGCCTATAGCATATTGAGCACACCATTAGTTCAAAGAAACACATCAGAATGCAGTAATCACATAATACCCTAGTAGTTAAATGTGTTAGCAGTAAGTATTTCATATATGATGTGTTGTATATTTAGTTGATCTACCATCTGCAATGATATTCTTGAAACTGAAAGTACTGTCAGCTACCATGAGATTCCTTAATAACAACGAACTTAGTAAAGGGGAAAACATAAACAGTACTAGTCATAATCCTGGATCAAGACAAAGGATAGAAAATAAACCTAATCCTGGATAGTAAGCCGGGAACTTTAGAAATTAATAAGGAATTTCCATTTGCACATAAATTTACAACAGGGAACATTCGGATATAAAATGGCAATAAATGAAAACTGAAAGACGGGGAAGGAAGAATCATACCAAACGTCCTGAGATTTCACGCAATGCTTCGGCCCACCGGGACGTGGAATCAGCCATCATACTAACATTATAGCCCATGTCACGGAAGTATTCAGCAATCGTAATTCCTGGATTAGAGTAATAAAACATATGATTGTCTTGTGCATAGACAAAACATCAGATATAAAGCATAAAAAAAACAGCAGCTCTTTAGCAAATTAACAGGAAACCAGACATGCTGGATCACTTAGGCTCATTCACTACAAGATCTAGGGTACCAAGTTCCCATAATAAGCCGGTATCTACAATCATACATAGATCAGATACAAATGTGAAAAACACAAGCTTGCAACAATTCCACGCCATGATTACATATAGATAAGTATGCTTTTTAGTAAAGCAAGCAACACGGCGCAGTTGAAAAAAAAAAGGAACTGCATAAGACAGAAAGTCTGCCTGTAATAATACCGGAATACAAACAGAAAAACATCAACCATTGTGTGTTACCTGTATAGATGGAGGCTTCACGAGCAGCGACAGGCATGTTGGAGGTGTTAGCTACAAGTGTTGTTCTTTTCATGACTGACTCTTCACGTCCATCAGGCAATGTCATTGTCAATTGTGGGAAGTCCATAAGGACCTCAGCCATCTCGTTTCCTCTTTCACCACAGCCCACATAAACCACCGTGTCGGAATTGGAATACTGCATAAGGTAAATTAAGTCAGTAAAATTAGCAAAGTTGGTCATTTGAAGGTCCAGAGCTGGACTAAAATAGCAGTTACTGTACAAAACAAGAGGTGAATATATGACCTTTGAAAGTGCCTGACTAATGACAGTTTTTCCGCAACCAAAAGCTCCAGGAATAGCACATGTGCCTCCAAGGACCGAGGGAAACAGTGCGTCAAGTACACGCTGAAACAAATTCACAACACATGTGAGATGCATCAAGAATTGATGGGGTAGCACAGGAACATCACTTCGGATGTTGGTGCATTCGGCAAATAAATGTTCACATTAATACAAAATATTTTTTATAAGGAGAACAAGGCTTTGAGTAGCTATCTCATATACCTGTCCTGTTAGAAGAGGCGTATCAGCAGCGAGTTTTGACGCAACAGGCCTTGGTGTCCGCACAGGCCATGTCTGCAGAGAATAAATATGACAGTCGTTCAGAGATGTGTAGTCATGACATATTCAAACTTTATGAAGGGAAAATGCTTTACATGGAGCATAGTGAACTCCTTTTTGATGCCCTGAAACTCCAATTCCAGCACTGTATCCTGCATAAAAATTAATAGGTCGTCAAATGAAGCTAATAAGAAGAAATGAAGTAGCAGGTCCTGAAGTAACATTTACTAACCTGCAAGCTGTACTGACCCGCAGGGGCAATGTAACTTATCTTTCCCATAGAACCAGGAGGGAGAGCAACCTTGTGTTCCATCAGTGTATTCTCAAATACAGTCTGCGAGGCAGTAAAACAATATAAGGATGCATATAGAAGTTAACAGCATGCTTTCACAAGTTGCAAAATAAGAAAAACCTTAGGCAAGAACACAAGATAGTAAATTATAGAGAAGGAAAAATATCCAGCGAACTCACGGCATATAGATCTCCATTTGTGATGGCATCTCCAACAGCTGAAACAAAAGACCAAATTATTGATCATTATGTACAGGGCAAACCTTGAGAAGAGGAGCATTAACAGCATGTTATCACGTAAATTACCAAACTTTTTTGGCTGGAATTCCCACAGCCGATCTTTGTCCAGGGCAGGGACTGAAACACCACGTGGTATGTAGACATCTCCGGATTTGATAGCAATGGTTTTCAGAGGGCGCTGCAATGAGAAGATTATGAAGTCAGACCATCAGAACAAAAATACTCGGTGAGCGTAATGAATGTGCCGTTTGCTGCATTTATCTTACTTGGATTCCATCGAAGATGTTTCCAAGAATACCAGGTCCCAATTCACATGAAAGAGGCTGCATAAAAAAAAATAGCCATCCGCGTGTTAAAGTAGAGTCAAAACAAAACTTATCTGTGAGATGCACATTGACATCAGAACGCATTTCACCTTTTTTGTTCTCAACACCGGATCATTAACAGTTAGCCCAGCTGTCTCCTCATAAACTGCGTCCAGTAGAGACAGACACAAAATTTAGATCTTAGTTATACATATCCTCGTGGAGAAAACTCAAGATGCAAATGTGGGGGGCGGAATTGCACTCAGTCATACCTTGGATTGTAGCTGAATCGCCCTCGAGACGGATAATCTCCCCGATGAGGCTATCGTGACCGACACGGACGAGCTCGTACATGGCAGCGCCACCCATCCCATCGGCCACGACCACGGGTCCAGAGACCTAGAGCAGCACAGCATCAAGGTGAGACAATGCATCACGATTCGTGAACCAGTAAGCGCTGACTAACGGATCGACGCATCCGACTAGAACATCAAGCAGGTAAGAAGCAAATCGGGGCACGATCTCGCGATCTGACGCAACCCCGGAGCACAGTACCTCCAGGCCATCATGGCTAGCTAACAACACCCTCTCAACGCGCCCCCATTGATTGACCCAATAATGTGAAGACGCATCTCACGATCCAAACACCCATCGGAATCCCAAACCAAACCCGCCGAATTAAACGAATCTATCCTCACCAATCAAGCCCAATTCAGACGCGCGGAAAGCACGGCCGCGTGCTTGTTCCCCTCGCGATCGAGGCGAGCGTAGCGCGCGCGCGCGCGCTGTAGAGATCTAGAAACACCCCGATTCCAAACCGAGGCCACGCATCGGAGATCGCACGGGGTCTCGCGATCCAGGCGGTGGAGGCGAGAGGAGGAAGGAGGAGGATGCGGACCTTGCGGACGTAGCCGTACTCGCTCTCCCGCTCGCTCTCCTCGAAGGTGGTCATGCGTTCGCCGTGCGCCATGGCGGCCGGCGTGCGGTGGCGGTCGTCGGCCGGGCCGGCGTCAGATGGAGATCACGGGGGAGGGGGAGGAGGGGAGAGAGAGACGGGGTCTGGCTGGCTCTCGATCTGGGCTTGTCCGGCTGGAGGAACTCGCGAGGAGGTGGTGATGAAGAAGGGAGCCACGATATCTCGTCTCACGCGGGTGGGGCCCACCCGCGTTTAACTAGCTGTTGTTTAGCCCGGTCGCCAGACCGAACCCGGCACATGTCGGCCAATCGTTCGCCAGAGGCCAGGCCTCTCTATTCTACGGATCGACGGATCTCCGATTTGCTCTCCAAGTTTATCTCTCCCCACTCGAGTTTTTTATTTGAAAAAATCACATTGACTTCCATTCAAAAAAAAAAAGTGCCGCATATCAAAAAAAAAAAAAAATGTGCCGAATTTTCTTCCAGATGTACACATATATTTGTTTAAAATCATCATAGTTTATTAGTTAGGTTTGAGTTATGTGTTTTGCTTGCTCTGACGGATGAGTAACCCGCGAGCACGATCGCACGCGCACACACTCCGCACGACATGTGCGCACAACCACGTGACCGCATCTCCTTAACAGCTTGTAATCGTCCCAGATCTGGCGTTAAATTGGTGAACCTCGCGCCGTTCGGTGATCGTACGTACACAAGTTCCGTTTGAATAATTTCAAGCTTAGAATGAATCCCTTTGGATCATAGGATCGAGCCTATTATTTCTACCTCTTTGCATTGTAGCATTTGTATAGGAATTTTGAATAATTTCAAGGTAGGATGAATTCCTTTGGATCATAAGATGTATGGAATCCATCTCTATGTCCTCAGCTCATAGAAATCTCAACATGATATCATACATCATTTTTGTTTTTATTTGACAAGTTCGATAATCTCTTTCTACTCCCTCTCATCAATCTTTCAAAAAATTATGCTTATTTTTTGTGCCCCATCTAAAGATATATGTTGCAAAATTTGCGTGTTCTGAAATTCTATAGAATCCACCTCACGTAACACCTAAACATTATGTTTTTCCTATTTCTACGTTTTCAAAATCCGGCAGTCCAAAAAAATTCCTAAACGTAGAAAGGTTTCTTGCCAATTTTCCGCACGCCATCAAGTTTACCCCTCAACTTGTAACTGCCACCGATGTGTGAATGCGTCCCTCCATGGTAGCCCCCTCTCCCGCCGCCACACGAAAAGAAAACCATCGCTCGCTCGACGTCCCATCCACTCTAGCCCATGAACGTCTCCATGGCTCCCTACCCCGACGACCCACCGCAACACGCCGCCGCAACATCCCACTCTAGCTTTGAAGGGAATGGAAGGGGTATAAAGGAGAACGGCGTTGTGATGCAGCTCAAGGACATATCATAGGGTTATGTGCAAATTCCTAAGTTCGGTGGGCCATGGGAGATGGCTCACGGGCCCCACATGTATGTCATTTTGCCATCGTGTTATGCTAGCTAGTCCGCAAGAGCCAAGGTTATAGATGCGGCACTTTGCATGTTAAGAGTTGATATGCTAAATATCGTCTCATCCAGACGGTGCAAGGCGAGTTCTTGTCGTTTAGCTAGTGTGAGTTGTGTTGTCAATCGTGTGGCGTCGTTTTGTATCGTTTAGCCTATTTGACGTTGAGTTGACACGCTAAAGTGAACCTAGACGACAAGTTCGTCTATTATCTCCACCTAATATGCAATTACACCATTGAAGCTTGCATGTCTTTGGTCAAGCTGTTGGCCTATTTTTTACACCGCTTGCTCCCAACAAGAAGTCCACGTCGATCAAGATCCGTTGATGGCGAGCGCAAGGATTTCCGGGCCAGTGAGCCGCAAGGACAGCCACGTGCCCTGGGAACGGGAGAGCCTCCACGGCAGGGAACAATTGCGTAGCCATAATTGCCAGCGGCCGGTCACGGATCGGGATCAGCATCCGAGATGGTTGTGCCCGGTGAGTGGCTCACGGTACCGCTCGTGCTGGAATGGGTCCTACGATTGTCCAGGAGAAGAAGAGAAAATTCCTTTTGGCTAAGCTGGTTCAAGGGCTCGGACGTTCGGACATCGCGCCTGAGGATCGATGAACCAAACGTGCGCGTGCGTAGAAGAAGTGAATTCCCGAAACACTTTGTTTTTATTTTTCGGAAATACATACTGTACTACAGATCTGAGAAAACTCGGTTCTCCTTCCGTCAAAAAGAAAACTTGGTTCTCCTCAACGAGAGCTTCGATTTTCAGGACTACTCTAGACAAATTTACGTTTTTTTTTCTCTTCCTGTGTAGGCAAACTGGATGGAGGTCACAGAATTTTAAGTTTTTTTTTTGTACTGGAATTAAATTATCCAAACATGTTAGTATGTTACCAACCCACCAGGCCCACGTCCTCATAGCCACCCAGCCCATCAAGACCACAAATACGTAAGAGGCCCAGCAAAGAGGCATGTTCCCTCAAAAAAAAAAAGCACAAAGGCACGGATCCCATCAACAAAAATACTCCTGAACTACAAAAACATGGAAAATATATATGTATCAATTACCCCTCAACTAGCGATTGCGATAGATCCTCAAAAAAGAATAGCGATATAAGACTTTGGAAAATTCTCCTCCTAATCCTCGTTTTGGTATAACTAGCCCCTTGTCCTTAATGAACCGGATTACTACTCCCCACTTTATGGTTCAATTTTTGGTTTAGATGACGTGGTACCAGTTCGAGGGGTTTGCTATGTCATATAGGACACCATGCTCGAAGGGAGATGATAGCTTCTCTTTATCTTGAACTTTCTCTCTAGGCCACGACGGAGGCACTCATGTCGATGTCGCAGCGATGACCGTCCGATGTCGAGGAAAGTCCTATTTATGGTAGATGAATTGTTTGTTGTATATCACTAAGCTTAACCTTCATTGGACAATCTTTTTGTGAACTAATAAATGGATGCATGGTATTTTATTATATTTGATGTATAAAATGCGCATGTAGATCATCTATTAGTAGATCATTTGGTCATTTTCATTATAAATTATCTGAAAACACTTGTAAAATGAAGTAATATTTTCCTTTTGCCAACTATATAGTTATTTGAATTTTAGTAGTAAGTTATAGTTGATCATCTAGTATTTTGTTGTATGCTTGTAGATCTTGTAGTATTTTCACATTATTTGCTTGTACTTTTGGAATAAATCATATGTTGTAGACCATCTAGTAGTAGATCATCTGGTATTTAGATTGTATATCATCTATCAGATAGTTGTACAATGAAATAATACTTGAGTACTAGGTTTTTTTATTGTAGATTATCCAAAAGATAGTAGATCATATAGTGTTTCTTTATTATAGATTATCTAGTTGCATTACTGTCTATGAGTGGTTACTGGGCTGGTACAGCCGTGCGCACTGTCAACTAGCCCGGAGGGCACACTAGGAGCAGAGCGTGGCTTGGCCGGTTATCGGGTCGGTCCAGATACGTGCCAACCTTTTGACCCTTTTAGATCCTATAACGCCGCTGGGAGGGCGCTATGGCTAGGCAGGGTGGGATTTTAGTCCCACCTAGCCAATTTACATGCGCGAGTGAAAGAACAAGCTATGCCCGAGATGTCGCCTAGAGGGGGGTGAATAGGCGATTTACACTTTTTCTATTTAGGGATTGATAATTGCGGAATAAAACTATGTGTTTAAATTAACAAGCAAACAACCTAATATACTAGGTTTGCCTAAGTACACCAACAACTTATGCTAAGCAATTTAACAACACGAGGATAGCAAGATATATAACTTCAAGCACGAAGGCTATCACAAGGTAAATTGCATAAGTAAAAGCTCGTGTATAGAAATAACCGAGACACGCGGAGACGAGGATGTATTCCCGAGTTCCTCCTTGTTAGGGGAGTACGTCTGAAAGTGCATGGTTGCTCCCATGCATGGTTTTGGTAATTAATGACAATCTCTATGGACTAATATTTGCATTGAGCTATATTTGTAGGTGTCCATTACCTTGCTTGTCTCCATTTGTTGGAGTCAAGGTCTTGCTTGTTCTCCATGTGTTGGAGTCAAGGTTTAGGGAAGAAGATCATTTGTTGATCAATGCCAAGGTGTTCGTCATCAAGTCAAAGGCCAAGTGAAGATATGCCGAAGAGGTGCTTCTCCCATCTTGGTGTATGGGGGAGCCACATGTGAATCTTCACCAAGCAAAGCGCAATCAAGAAGATGGTTCATCTTGAGGAGATGAAGGTCGACCTCAAGTGGATTATAAGCGCAAGGCAAAGGTATGATCTTGATAGGGCTTTTATTTCACCGGTCTCATGATGTTAGTTGAGAGACCGGATTATAGGATAGATAGCCGTACTATCAAGAGGGGCTCTCGACCGAGTATCGTGATCGTATCGTCGTAGAGAGCACAAACCTTTGCATCTTTGAAATCATCTTTGTTGGTTCTTATTTGACTATTATCGTGGTGTGGTCTTAGTGCTTGTCGTGCTCGTCATGACAAGGCTAACTTCACCGAAAACGGTTTGCTTATGCGTCTTCATTTGCATCTTTGGTATTGGAGATTTTGCCGGTTCTTTCTTTTGGAAGGTTTCACCTTTCCAACCCTTTGCAAAATCTCCTTTGCTAGTTTGTCATTTTCAAAGGTTGCTTTTGTCGTCCTCTTTCCAACAAAATTGGTTTCATGTCATTTGGACTTCAATTGCAAAAGAAACGGCTTTTCGGTTTGCGAAAAAGAGCTTTCATCTTTCCCAATTTGGTTTTATAATATATTGTTGGACTATGATGTTTCTCTGCATAATCTTGTTGTGCTCACTATGACGATTCCAATGAGTCCAAGATTATCGAAAACGGAGTTCATTTGCAAAAGTTATGGGGTTATGTTTTTCTGTGTGGATCTACCCCGGAGATGGTCCGGAGTCTCCGGTCCAGAGGACCCGGAGTCTCCGCCCCACCTTATTTTTCTTTGCCGAATGGTTTTGTGTGGTGCACTTCTGGACTCGGTCCGGAGTTTCCCCGTAGAAGGACCGGAGTCTCCGGCCCGAGGACCCGGAATCTCCGGCCCTCATTTTTCTCCAGCCGTTTCTCTTTGGTGTGGTGCGCCTCTGGATAGGGGTCCGGAGCTCCCCCGGAGGGTGCCCAGAGTCTCCGGCCTGGCCGGAGTCTCCGGCCCCAATGACCGGAATCTCCGGCCTCCCGATGACCCAGCAGGCCGGAGTCTCCGGTCACTTGGTCCGGAGTCTGCGGCCTGGACAGGCTCCAATGGCTAGTTTTTGGGGGAGGCTATAAAAAGCCTCCTCCCCCCCCCCAAAACCTGGCGACACACCTTGCTCACCTGTTCTTGCTCTTCCCCTTTGCTATAATCCTTGTGAGCTTGATTCCTCTCTTCCCCTCCAATGATTCTTGCCCAAATTTAGGGTTTCAAGAGAGGAGATCTAGATCTACCATTCCACCAATCAAAATCTCCTCTAAGTGCGGGGAACCTTGTGGATCTAGGTTTGGGGTTGCTTTGTGTTCATCCCCTTTGTTCTTCCTCTCTTATTCCCCCCAAAGCATTTGTTGCTTGGTTGGAATTTGAGAGAGAAGGACTTGACCACTTCATGTGTTCTTGCCTCTTGCATTAGTTGCATCGGGTTGCTCTCTCCGCGGTGATACGTGAAGATCGAAGTTGAGAAGATTGTTACTCTTGGGTGTATTGTGTTCCCAAGAGCTTGTTGCCTCTTGGGTGCATTGTGTACCCTAGACGGTTGGAGGTGCCGCGAAGACTTCGAGTTGTGAAGCTTCGGCACGAATTTGGGAGCCCCCAATTGAGTTGTGGGTGTGTGCCCCAAGAGAAGTTGTAAAGGGCTCCGGAATCCGCCTCGAAGGATTCCGATAGTGGAAGGTGAACCAAACCCTTGGGTGCGGTTCATCGGAGAATAGGGTGAGGCCTTTGTGGCATCTTGAGTAGGCCTCTTGTGGCGAGCTCACACCCCTCCAACGAGACGTACTCCCTTAACAAGGAGGAACTCGGGAATACATCCTCATCTCCGCGTGCCTCGGTTATTTCTATACCCGAGCTTTACTTATGCAATTTACATTGTGATAGCCTTCGTGCTTGAAGTTCATATCTTGCTTTCACCTTGTTGCTTGAATTGCTTAGCATAAGTTGTTGGTGCACTTAGGCAAACCTAGTATATTAGGTTGTTGACTTGTTAATTTAAACACATAGTTTTATTCCGCAATTATCAAGCCCCTAATTAGAAAAAGTTTTAATCGCCTATTCACCCCCCCCCCCCTCTAGGTGACATCCGGGCATAACTTGTTCTTTCAATTGGTATCAGAGCCTCGTCTCTCTTGTTTGGCTTTACCGCCTAGAGAGTAAAGATGTCGTCTAGGGATTTAGTACACAATTCCTTGTTTAGATTTAATGGCACAAATTTTAATGTTTGGAAAACTCATATGCTTAGTCACTTACGGGTCTTGGACCCCGATATTGAGCGTATCTTAGATATAGGTTTTTCTCCTCCAAATGATTACGAAAGTAAGACTTTAGAGGATGAGAAAAACTTATATCTAGATGCTCTAGCTTCTAACGAGTTTTGCAAATTTGTGAGTGTTGTAGTTTTCGAGTCAATCATGCCTCTCCGGAATGCTCATGAGCTTTGGACCAAGCTACAAGAAAATATGGAGTGTCCAACTCTTTTGAGGATGATTGCTCTCCCTCCACCTCCGGCCATGACGAGCTCTCGTCTTCGTCTACTTCACCAAAATATGGTAAGCCACAATCCAATGTGATGGTGAGTAGTGATAGGTTTTGCAACTTTGATAGTGAGCTCATTATTGATGATAATTTATCTCTATCTTGTTGCAATGCTTCATCTTTGGACCTAAACACACATAGCACTATAAATGATTTACATGCTAGTGTTGATAGTCCTTGCATATCATCAAAAATTCGCTTGGATAAATCTCTTTATGATATGCTTGCTTTATCTTGTTGCCATGATAAAAATGATTGTGTTCCCTCTAACTCTTGCATGAATAATAATGTAGAGCAAACCCAATTTGCTATGCAACAAGATGTGAACTTGAGTAGTTCAAAAATTAATTATTCTTCTTCATCCACCTCTCATTGTCTTATGGCTAAATCTTCTTCTAGCAATGACAATGATGATAATAATAATAATGATAATAATGATGAAGAAGATGATATGGAAAAAGTTAATGCCCTTCTTGAAAATAAAGGTCTAATGATTCTTAAAGCCCTTCCTAGCAATAAAAGTGCCCAAGCTAACCTCTTTGAAATTATGAGCACTCTTATTGAGCATGGGGAAACTATTGAGGCCTTGGAAGCAAGCCTTGAAGAAAAGGGTAAGATCGAAAGAGATGATGCTATGGAGAAGGCATCGTTAGAAGATGCTCTTGTGGAAGAGCAAGAGACTCGTTCTTCTCTAGAGGAGAAACTAGAATCTATCGAGGAGTCTCATAATGAACTAATTGCTAAAATCATTAAAGAACGTGATCATGCTCATGCTAAATATAAAGTCACGAAAAATGAAAATGCTACATTACATGATGAGCTCGCCAAGTTGTCTTCTTCTATTCCTAAGGTCAACGATGCTTGTGCTACTAACTCTATCTCTTGTGAAGCATCCACTTTGAAGGAGAATGTTGAGCTAAAGGCTCAACTTGAGTTGCTAACTAGCAAGTATAGGGAGTTGGAAGAAAATCATAAAAAGCTATCTAGCTCCAATGATGATCTTCTAGCATCCTATGCTAGTCTAAAGTTAGCTCATGAGGCCATCACTTCAAAGGTAACATCTAGTGAGCCTCATGTGGATAATAGCACAACTTCAACTAAAAATGCTAAAATTCCATGTGCTAATCCTAGTAGTTCATACACTAAAAATGTTGGTACATCTTGTGATGAATTACTTGCTTTGCCTTGTTGCTCTAACATTGATGCATCTACCTCCTCTAGTACTTGTGTTGTCACTAACCATGTAGAGAAAAGAGGAGAGCTCAAGGCCCAAGCCACTTCTATGAAGAAAGGCTTGGAAAAGCGTCATGAAGGGAGGCGTGCACTTGACAACATGTTGAGTGTGCAACAATCCCCCAATGACAAGAGTGGACTTGGATTCAACTCCAACAACAAGAACAAGTCCAAGGTTGAGAAGAAGAATAAGGGCCAAGTTCAAGTCAAGAATCCGGCCAAGATCACTTGCTTCAAGCGCAAGGTTGAAGGGCACCACGTTCAGGATTGCCAAATGAAGAAGAAGAAGTCTCTTAGTGAGAAGCAACTAGGGAAGCGGCCTCTTGTTCAATCTCGTGCTCAACCACGAGTTGAATAAAGGCCACCTCCCAAGAGGACTCAAGCCAATGCTCCTCAAGTTGAGGATCCCATTAAGAAGAAGAAGAGTCGGTGTTGCTACCTTTGCCGCGGCAAAGGTCATCTTGCTTCTTCATGCACTAACGGTACCTCATCCAACCCTATCAAAATTGATGATGATTATTCTCTTAGGAAGGATAGAAGTGGCAATGTGTTTGCCAAGTATGTAGGAGCTCAAAGTGGTGTCAATAAAAGCACCATTTGGGTTCCCAAACCTATTGTCACTAACCTCTTAAGACCCAACTTGGTTGGGGACCAACAAGCTCAAACTTGATCAAGTTTCCCTAGTTGATCAAGTTTGAGCTTGTTGGTCCCCAACCAAGTTGGGTCCTAAGAGGTTAGTCACAATAGGCTTGGGAACCCAAATGGTGCATTTCTTGACACCACTTTGAGCTCCCATAAATTTGGCAAACACATTGCCAACTCTATCCTTCACAAGAGAATAAACATCATCAATTATGATAGGGTTGGATGAGTTACCATTAGTGCATGAAGAAGCAAAATGACCTTTGCCACGGCAAAGGTAGCAACACCGACTCTTCTTCTTCTTAATAGGCTCCTCAACTAGAGGAGCATTGGCTTGAGTATTCTTAGGAGGTGGCCGTTGTTCAACTCGTGGTTGAGCACGAGATTGAACAAGAGGCCGCTTCCCTAGTTGCTTCTCACTAAGAGGCTTCTTCTTCTTCATTGGGCAATCCCGAACATGGTGCCCTTCTAGCTTGCACTTGAAGCAAATGATGTTGGCCGGATTCTTGATTTGAACTTGTCTCTTCTTCTTCTTCTTCTCAACCTTGGACTTGTTCTTGTTGTTGGAGTTGAATCCAAGTCCACTCTTGTCATTGGGGGATTGTTGCACACTCAACATGTTGTCAAGTGCCCTCTTCCCCTCATGACGCTTTTCCAAGCCTTTCTTCAAAGAAGTGACTTGGGCCTTGAGGTCTTTTATTTCCTCTACATGGTTAGTGGCAACAAAAACACTAGAGGAAGTAGAAGCTTCATTGTTAGAGCAACAAGGCAAAGCAAGTAATTCATCACATGATGTGCCAACATTTTTAGTGGATGAACTACTAGGACTAGCACATGACAATATAGCATTTTTAGTTACGGTTGTGCTATTATCCACATGAGACTCACTAGATGTTACCTTTGTAGTGATAGCCTCATGAGCTAACTTTAGACTAGCATAGAATGCTAGAAGATCATCATTAGAGCTAGATAGCTTTTTATGACTTTCTTCCAACTTCCTATACTTGCTAGTTAGCGACTCAAGTTGAGCCCTTAGCTCAGCATTCTCCGTTGACATAGATGCTTCACAAGAAATAGAGTTAGTAGCACAAGCATCATTTACATTAGGAATAGAAGAAGTCAACTTGGCAAGCTCATCATTTAATCTAGCATTTTCATTTTTCGTGACTTTATATTTAGCATGAGCATGGTCACGTTCTTTAATGATTTTAGCAAATATATCATTATGAGACTCCTCGATAGATTCTAGTTTCTCCTCTAGAGAAGCCCGAGTCTCTTGATCTTCCTCAAGAGCATCTTCTAACGATGCCTTCTCCATAGCATCATCTCTTTCTATATTACCCTTCTCTTCAAAGCTTGCTTCCAAGGCCTCAATAGTTTCCCCGCGCTCAATTAGTGTTTCCATAATTTCAAAGAGGATAGCTTGAGCATTTTTATGGTTAGGAAGGGCTTTAAGAATTATTAGACCTTTATTTTGAAGGAGAGCATTAACCTTTTCCATATCATCTTCTTCATCATTATTATCATTATCATTATTATTATCACTACTAGAAGATTTAGCCATAAGGCAATGAGTGATGGATGAAGAAGAAAAATTAATTTTTGAACTACTGATACCCACAAGTATAGGGGGTCGTTGAAGTCTTCGATGTGTAAGTATAGTATCGATCCCACGAGGAGTAGAAGGTATAAGTATTTATCCTTTCAAATAAGAGTGCCACTTCCCTTATTATCTATGCACTAGACAAACTAAAATGATTAAATGATGCAAGTGTTTTTGGGTTTTTGGTGTATAGATTGCAAGAAAGTAAAATGCTAAGAATGCAATATGACAAGTGAAAGCTCTTAAAGAGAGAAAGCCCAATCCTCTATGCAGCAAGAGGACAAGCTCAAGTGTGTGTTTCTTATAGGTGGAGAGAGTTCCCAAGGGCTACTTAGACTTCATGGCATAAATATTTCTAGAACAACAAGGTAAACATTTTGTCAAGTTTTAATCTTCTTTGGACGGAGCCATAATTAGGAATAGATAATAATAAACTACACCTCTTATGATGGATCAAGGTGCCAAGTAAAATTACTACACAAGAGTTATTAAGACATAAAGTCCCACCATAGCATTAATCTTTAAGGTCCCCGATACTAATACCCCATAAAGTAACTTCATAACTTGGTCTTAGGTTTACATGTCCCCCTAAGACCTCCTCAATTCATTACATCATAGTGTTCTCCTATGAGCCCATATAGGTGAAGTGATATGCAGTCGACGTTCGCACAACACCATCATAGAATTACATCAAAGATAAAAACTAGACAAGATACCAACACATGTTATATAAAAATCATTGCTAATTCATCCTATGCCCCTAGGAACATGAGAGAACTACTCACAACGCCAAGACATGATATGATTCAGTGGTACAAGTGATACAACACAGTCTGAAACAATGATCTCTCCACAAAACAATGACAAGTAGCAATTCACAAACATGTAGAATAGCACTTAGACAATATCTAGGGATCAACCAATCTCAAACTATGAGGGGGATGAAGTGTATCACGAAGATGGTGATGGAGATGGTGATGGAGATGGTGCTGGTCTTGGCGGTGGTGTTGATGGAGACTCCGGAGGGGGGATGGAGAAGACCTCCGGAGGTGGTTCCAGCGGCGTTTCCCCCCTCCGATCTTCTCCGGCGGCAGCCTTCTGTCTCTCTGTTTCTGGTTTTGTGTTTCTCCGCCGCCTCCCTCTGGAAAACGTCGGGGGACCTTTTATATAGGCGTTTTTAGGTCACGAGGATGCTTCTGGGCGAAGGATCGATGCAAACGGGGCCACGAGGGCCAAATTGGATGGGCCCACGCGGCCTGGTACTGTAGCCGCGTGGGACCCCCCTTTTGGTCCTCCGGCCTCCGTTCATTGACTTCTTTCGCTCCTAAATCTTCTCCTTCCAAAATAATGACTCCCCTAAATTTATAGCTCATTATGACGTCGTTAAGGTCATGAAACAAATAAAGAAAGAAATAGGGGTTTTCTGCCTACGCAGGATTAATTCCATATAAAGGGGAAATCATTATAAATTACCAAAAATCATTAAATAACAGTAATATACCCCTTATATGATGCAAATATGAATGGAATATAACTATTATAGTGCAAAGTTCATGTATGCATTTTAGATGCATCAACATCTCCAAGCTTAACTCATGCTCGTCCTCGAGTATGAAAGTGATAAAACTAACATGAACTTTGCAATATAATCACAACATGGATATACAAGATGATTGCTACTGCTACATAAAGTCAAATGATTCATTATTTCAAAGAAGTAGCAATATGCAAACAGTTTATAAAGTGATATCAAGTATTCAATGAAAAGATGATCAATGATAGTTCACAAAGTGCAACATAAAAGATAGTACTATGGACATTCTTACTTTTGCATACTTGTGGTCCATAGAGTGTAGAAAATCTGAATATAAAAGGTGGACACTTTGGAAAAGATGTATAAATAAGTAGAGGTAAAGCATGCATAAGTTTCATCTATCCTCCAAACTATTCTACTTAAGTTATTGAATGCAATGGTAATACTTGGTGTCAAGCTCTCATTCCCCTATCATAGCATCTTGAATGATTAAAGTTGAATGTGAAAGCAAATATGAGTAGTGGCCTTGATAAAGTAAAGGTTAGATGTCTCATGCCCCTTGAATACAAGTACCTACACCATGATTACTCAACTTGGGAAACAGAGCAAGTTTAAGTTACCTATCATTGTAAGTAATAACGGTATCATCAAGAGTCTCAACTAGGGTACCTCTTGTCCCATGATATGGATCAAGCCCATATCAAAACAACAAGACAAACAAACATAATGAACAATCTCAACACCCTCTTTATTTACCACTTGATATAGCTTTTTATTGTAGGATGTATCACAGAGAGTTCAAAATAGCATGTAAGTAAATTTCCACCATGAATGATGCATGGCTTAGATTAGCGGCCCAGGATTCTCTCTAACCATTTATACAAACTCATTTAAACTTAACTCTATTTCCACATTATTTCGTCATGATAGGCATCCATAGACAAAAGTACATGATATCAACTAAATAGATAATGGAACATGTTGAAATCTTTGCATGTGACAGCACATATGGGCTAACTCCCAACCTTAAACATTTATCAAGCCACTATCATCATAATATTAATCACAATGGTTCATCTTTATTGAATGCAATAAAAGTAAAGTGTGCATCAAGTTCGCGAGAGCTTTTTAACCAACTTTTACCATTACAATAAATAAAATCATCATGTTCATTTAGAGGCATAGATAACACAAATAACATGATAAACATACTTGGAATAGCATAAAGCTAATAGGTAGATATGGTGGACTCACTGGAAAAACTTGGGTTGAAGGTGTTGGAAACAAGTTTTTACTTGTTGGAATTTTTGGGCTAGCAAAAGGGAGAAAGATGACCATCTAGATGCATGCATGAGTGTCCATAGAACTAACTAATTCATGTCAAACAAGGTGAAATAACATACAACATCAAAACATGAATAAAAGATAGCTCATGATAAAGCATTTGCAAATTATTACTCATTAACAAGCTCATGAATCATGCAACTATATGTGTCATTAAAAATCATCTTAGACATCCCTTTTCCCAATGAAAAATATTTCAACCCATATTTCCAGTAGCTCTTTCATATAAAAATGATAGTGTGGTGGTCTCGCAAAAAATGAAAAGCATAGCAAAAACAAATAAAAGACGCTCCAAGTTTATGCGATAAAGTGCTTTGATAGAAAAACAGAAGTTAGACGTGTGCAAACCAAGAGTGTGTAGGTCCAGTGGGGTTGTCTTCACATCCCCAAACTTATGGCTTTCACCATCCTTGGATAGATCTTGGTGCATCTCCTCCAATCCCTGTGAAAAAGTTAAAAACACCGTTTCTCCCATTTCTTTTCTGTGTGGTGACGTTAGTAGAGATAAATAAACAAATTTCTTGCTGCATATAATCCATGGACTAAAATTAATATGAATGATCAGAGAGTGTATAATGTTGTATGCCTACTCATAAACTCAATTGGATCAACTCAAAAGTTCAAACTATGCATAAAACAATATGGGACAAAATCTGTCTAGAAAAACAGCAGCAGCAAAACATATTTTTCTGTACTACTTAAACTTGTCGAAAATTTCTGAAAAAATTCAGGCACACATAGGATCAAAATTTGAAGTTACAGTAAAAATCTAAGCTCATTCGGAGTTACGGAATAGCAATGAAAAATCAAACCGTGTACAGACTTTGTGCAGGAATAAAATCTCCGAATAGAAATAGCAACTTTTTCAAACCAAAATGGGTAAAACTTGGCAATTTATTAAAAACTCCAAGAACTAAACTAAGAAAACAATGTCTTGTTACAGTAAGAGGACACAAAGAAAAACAACCGGGTTGCCTCCCGTAAAGCGCTTTCTTTATAGCCATATAGCTAGGCTTACTTACTTGATATCAAGATGGTTGGAGTGAGGTGGCTTGGCATCCCCAAACTTAAATTCTTGTACTTACTTGATATATGTAGGGTGAGCCTAGGGGTAACATCCCCAAGCTTGAGTGTTTGTCCCTCTTTATCTTTGTTTATCACCCCAACTCTTCCACTTGAAAGGTTCTCTTCACACATAACTCATCATAAAACTTGATTAGAGGGGTTAGTGTCTCCATAAATTAAATCCACATAGGTACATCAAAGACATATCATGAGTTGATTATACACATTAGCTAATATTACTATGGTTGTGAATTGTTCTTTGATCAGTAGAACCACACAAAACACAAGTAATGAGAGTAATGCAAAATAAAGACAGAATCTGTCAAAAACTGGACATCCCAAAAAGAGTGAATTTTTAGAGGCACTTACGTTGCTCAAATCAGAAAAATTTAAACTAATGAAATGTGTATTACTATCTGAATAATGCTGTCATAAAATATCAGGTTAAAATTCCTCATATGTGATTTTTAACATTTTCCGAAGTGAAGCTTAAGAATCTGTTTTCTGGACAGCAAATCACTAATATTCAATCTTATCTTTCAAAAGAGATTACACTTGCCATTAAGATGAAAAATCTAAAGATAACATCCTTGCCCATGTTGGGGCGATTCTCAGGGCTATTGGATTTTCGGCCGTCCGATCGAGCCTCACGGCGCATCTTGACCGTCGCTTGCTTTTCACCGCGTGAGCTAAATAGCACACTCCGCGGTAGAAAACCCTAGCCGCCGCTCTTGTCCTCCCGCGCTTGCGCCCCCTCCCGTTCCGCAATGCTGGCCGCCTCGCCCCCAGTCGCTCTCCTCCTAGCTCCCGCGCGCCGCCTCCTCATCTGCCGCCACCGTGCAGCCCACCGCTCGCATCACCGGTCTTGGGCATGAAGAGGCGAAAGGCAGCAGGACGCCATGACTGGAGAAGACGGAGCTCGTCTTGGGGATCAGGCGGGGGAGATGGGGAATGACGCGGGGTTCCGCCTCCACGCCACACCCTCCTCCGCCACGCCGCCGAGCTCCTGCCGCCGCCGCAGTCCACGTCTTCTCCTCTTCCTCGCCCCTTGGCACACATGGCTGCAAAGACGATGGGGAGCAGAGGATACCCTTGGTGCTAGGGTCGCAGAGCTATTCACGCCGAGGTCCCCGAGGATGCAGGCCAGCAGCATGGCGGCTTCCTTCCTCCGCCTCTTCTTCATCCGGAACCTGCAGGTGTCTCCTCCCTCTCTCTAGCTAGATCCCCTTCTTCCCGGTGAACCAATTTGGTGCAGGTCGTTGTATCATTTGGTCCAAAAAGGAGATGCGTTGATTTTGCACATATTTTGGCTCGATCTATTATTGGTTTGTGACTGGCCGTATCCACTTGGGCAACATTACAGATTATAGAGGGCATTTGTTCCTACAGATTTGTTTCATTCTCTCTTCCACTACTCTCTATTGATTTAATCCCCTAATCTTTCATATTGTTTGTCTAGACTGTTTTCTATTTATGCCTACATGTTATTTGATGAAAAGGCAAGTGGGATTAAGGGGATGTCTATGCAGTATTCATTCTACCCAATATTATTTTTAGCTCAAATATGTGACTTACAAGTATAATATATTTCCTCTCTTGATTTTGTGACTTGCCTGTGCAAACTATTATATCGCTAAATAGATGCGTAATTATGATAACAGATATTTTTGCTAGGTTGTTTGAGACACACACACATCGGATAATAATTCTCTTATTTTCAGTTCATGTTGCTGTTAGTTTTTTTACAGATTTAGAATTTTGCATGTGCATAAAGGCTACTCTGATTGCATCAGCATATGGTTGAACATGCAGGTTTTGTAAAGATTCAGAATTTTGCTATCTGATTGCCAAGCTTATGATTTTTTTGCCTCACCATCAGGATGGTGTTGCCACGAGGTTTGTTTCCCTCTCTCTCACGGTCTCCTTTTGTAAGTTCTATAATATGATTATATTTGTCATCGGACACTGCCAGAGAAAATATGGTATGTGTTCTTAAGAATTTATCATCCAGATCATTCAATCTTGCTGAGCAGAGTTAAAGAATCAGTACCGTGGTGGTATGTGGAGTTCCAACATGAGCGGACCTCCCCAGCTGTGATGCACCAAGACTTAGAGTGCAGCTGCACACTCAACAAGACATCGACCGCCGTGAGGCTCGATCGGACGGCCGAAAATCCAATAGCCCTGAGAATCGCCCCAACATGGGCAAGGATGTTATCTTTAGATTTGTCATCGGACACTGCCAGAGAAAATATGGTATGTGTTCTTAAGAATTTATCATCCAGATCATTCAATCTTGCTGAGCAGAGTTAAAGAATCAGTACTGTGGTGGTATGGAGTTCCAACATGAGCGGACCTCGCCAGCTGTGATGCACCAAGACTTAGAGTGCAGCTGCACACTCCACAAGATATCGACAGAGAAGGGGTGAAGTGCAGATGCACATTGCTACATGCCATCGATTGAAAGGTGTGGCACTTGCAGCTTCTGTTTTATATGGAAATGGATATTTCCGTTTTTAGTTAGAGGTTGATGTTGTGATGATATTCATAATTCATGTTCAGGGAATATGTTTGAATTTGATTTCAGTATGAGGTGTGTTATTCTGCTTGAATCTTTACCTTCGTTTGTCCTTAACTTTTCTTTATTTTGTTTCTTTTTTTGCCTAGAAATCATGGGCGTCGGAGAGCGGTGTCGAAGAGAAGGCTTGGCATGTGTCGGCAAGCACGGTGCCATGGTCCAGTCGTGTCGCACGACAGGGTGAGGACATCAACTTGATGCTGCCGATTTGTCATGTAGGGCATCTAGCACCTTCCTACTCCGCACGCCGGCCAACTCCACCACCACTGACCCCCAAATCGGTGTTCTCCTCGTGTGTTGTCCGTCAAAGAAGCCATTAAGTACGGCTGTATCCATTAGTTCTTTTATTGAATATTAGTGTTACATCTTTTGCAGCTTAATTATCGGTTATCCATCATTAAAGTTTTATTGAGCCATTGGAAATAGATAAGTTTACTTGATTAGTGGTCATACATTTATTTCATATTGTCCTTGCTTTCTAGCATCCAATTCTTTACATTTCATGGCAGTCGTAGCAGAATTGGAGGAAAACCCATCTGTTTGGCCTAAAAGTAGCTAATTTGGTGCGATATTCTTAGCTTAATTTTGTGGCATTTATTGTATGCAATGTTGGCTTAGCACCCCTTTTTCTTTCTTAGAACATATAGTACAACAATTCTATGTTTTCTACCATCTGCCAGTACTCTTTTTTGTATATGCCTTTCATGACAATATATATTCTTAAACAGTTTTCTGCAACATATATTTCCATTATAGGTTACTGACTTCTTTGAATTTATGTTGCTGCTAAAAAAAAATAGATCAGAGCTTAAGGGGTGGTTTTATATTAAAAATATGTTCACCATTTCCATTATATGTTGATTTGCTAGGTAGCTTTTCAGAGATACAGCATGAATGCATCTATTTGACATGCGCTTTGAACCTTCAAGCTGAGGTGTGGTGATGTTGATTCTCTCTACTACTGCTGCATTACTTTTGTCCTCGAGCTTATACCGGTGCCCTGCCCTTCTCCACCTTAGAATGTTGTTTTTTCTGTGCGTCCAGGTACCAATGACTGTTGTAGGTTGATTCGGAACCAACCACTATGCATCCAGGTCTGCCAACTGACAAAAGGTATATAGTACCTAATAATTTGGACTCTTATGTAGCCCAAATTTTATGAAACATTTAAAAATATATGTGATGTTTCCTTAGGCATAAATCTATGCATGTTATGATTTATGAATGTGTAGGATGTTAAAACAGGAACATTGGTATCATATTTTGCTGCATTTTGGTTATACTTTACGGATTATGCTCTCTATCGGTATAGTTGATTATTGTACATGCTTGCTGAATAAATAAGATGACTATGCAAACATCGGAAATGTCATGCCATCTATTTTTGTTGAGCTTATTTTGCATTTTAGTACACTTCCTACATTTTTTAGATTTTTAAAATCAGCCAGTATACACTATGCAAGATAATAACACTGAGATATATGCATGATATCACTACTTTTGTTTGGCAAATAACTGAGATGCCATCTATTTTTGTCCACCGTTTTGAGATTTGTAAAATCAGTAAGTATGCATATGTTGTTTTCACTACTTTGGTTTTCCTATAAGCGAGACTAAATTTGGATAGGTAGAACAGGTATCATATATGTATGCAATTTATCTGTTACAATAAATCAGATGGTCCACGCTGTTTAGTCCAGTTGAGAAACGTATGAGTATATAGTATCTTTTCTAGCTTTGTTCCATTTGCATTTCTGTCATGGTAAACCTGCAATTGTATCTCTATTGTATTTTGTTCACTCTGTAACATGAACATATGATTGATTTTTCAGCTAAAACAATGGGACTCAAGGAAAATCTTCTTTGGTGTAAGTTCCAGTCTGACGTTTTAATCTTTTGAAGCTGAAATATCAGTCTTTACTATCTGAGTTAATCAGCTTAGACATGCAAGTTCCGTTCTGTTGTTTCCTGTGATATTTATACAACCTATTGAGATGCACCTGGGGTGAGTATGTATATCTGAACAATGTTTTTAATGTCAGGTTCTATGACAATGGTGGATTGTTTAGCAAATATACGTCGCTTGGCATATGGAACCTTTTGATTTTATTACAGGAAGGCTGATTGTTTATACATGTAAGTTTGTCTTTGTTCTTTCCTTTCCTTTCCTTTCCAGTTTGTGCTATGGAATCTCCAGTCTTGGTTCTAATTTCAGTGCCTCTAAAATTATTGCCAAGTGCCAATGGCCTTCCAGAGTTAGAAGATTCAGGTGCATTCAGGGTTCAATTAAGCGCTAGGCGCTAATTGAGTGTTTTGCCTCCGCTTTTCTCTTTTCTGAAGGATTAAAGCGCTAAGCGCAATTAAGCGCATATTTAAGCGTAGTTGAGCGCTAGGCGTTTTGCTCCGCTCAGCGCCTAAGCGAGCTTAAGCGTGCGCTTAAGCGAGCTTTTTATAACCTTGGGTGCATTGACTTCATCGGTTAGGGCACCGCATGATTGCACGACAATGACAATCTCATCACTCTTTCGCTGTTCCCTCTTAGCCCTGCCTTTTGCGCTGTTGTATATCTACATCTGTTGCTCTGAATACATGTGTCCCTCATTTATTCTGCTACCTTCCTTCCAGAAGGACTAATTCCCGCATTTGTTTTGTTTATGGATATACAAATTTACATTGTAGTTGCTCCGGGACTTTTTTGCCCCTCTCATGTACATGAGCATGTACGGTACCTAGAAGACCACATCTTTCTATTGCAGCACTGCCTTATCATATGGTGTGTTCTTCAACCGATTCACTTACTTCGTATTTCCAGGTTGGTTCTACTAAGTCGTGTGTCTGATCTGGCCTATATTTTGAGGTATGTTCTTCATGAGATGCATCCCTATTTCGGATTTGCAGGTTCAGTTCTTATTAATTAGACTCAATTCTAATTCTTTCGATAGATAATCTGTACACACTGTTCTTCTTAGGCTGAAATTAGAACTGGTACATTTTAGGTCACAGGGGTGCATTTTATCATGATTAGAATATTTTTTTGCGGGGAATCATGTTTAGAATATTGCACACACTGTCTTTTAGGATAATTTTTAGCCTAATTACTTCAGAGAAATGTCGATTATCTTGGTGACTGCAGCCCCCAGGAGCCATGTGGTTTGGCTCTTCTTAGGTGTGTCCAATCTGGCCTGTAGCTATACTTTAATTTTTTCATAGATCGGGCAGGTGTCAATTTATCTGGTGCAGTTTTGTGGCGCAGCTTAGGTCACTAGGGTGCATTTTTACCTTTTGTTTTCTTAGGGATGTATCTCTTAAATGATGTTTAGTGTGTCTGAACTCACCACACTATTTGTCAAATGTTGTCTAGAGTTTGTACTGAGAGTTTGTGTGTGTACATACTTTCATATTTATGTTTATTTTTCTCCAGCTAAGGCTCCCTTCCCTAGCGCTCACCTTCACCAGCAGGTGCCCCTCCGAAGGAAACCCTTCGAACTAGATCAAAGTTATTTGGGCATATTTTTTGTTATTTTTATTCTTCTTTGTCGAACAAAAAAGCTCCTATTCTTTGGTTGGGCAGAAAAGCTGGACAAGACTACTGGAATTTGCGACCCGTTAAAATCCTTTGGGCACTGAAAAGGACTGAGAAGGTGATGTCAGGCTAAATTTTTAACGTGCAGCTGTGCTTTGCAGCTAAAATACCAATGGGTGTCTGTCATGGCCATGGCCATGTATGGTCAGCAATGGGAGCACACTTATGAAGCAATTCTGGGTATTGATATATCATTCCAGTCAGCATTGGAGGCAACATTGGTTTCCATTTGGTAGTAAAGACATTTTTCATGATTTTCATTAGTTGGTTGCTAATAAAAGACAATTCTGATCATTGAATCATTTATGTCATCTGTAATAGTCTGAGTGTTTCCTTTGTCACCATTTGGGCTACCAGCGGTTGTGGCAAAGGCAAACAATGCAAAAGGCGACGCTTTCTAATGTGAACTGTTTCCCTTATGGGTAGCCTGCCTAACTTTATAGGTCCAATGACTACTATTTCTTTTGTTGTTTTATTGTGTAATGACTTCTGAACTTCCTGACACTGAGATTATGTAATCACTTGCTACTTCCATCTTTTCTGCAAATGATTTGTCCTACAAGTTGGAGTTTGGCGGTTTGGGCTACTGTTAAACCTGTGTTGTGCAGCAAGCTGCGGCTCCAAACCCAACCCAAGCTACTCTATAACTTGTGTGACAATGTTTTGTAAGGACTTAAGTCCACCTCATCTATTTTAATCTACATGTGGTAGTGTGAATGCAAGTCTTGGGCAAGCACAAATTTCTGATTATGAACTTCATTTGCCATCTTTTTAACTGTTCTTACGAATAAAACAACCAAGCAAGTGTTACTTTTCACTTTTTCACCTATGTATTCATAACCTCTATATAGCTTAAGAGCATACCTGTTGTACAATACAGTTTTTTTCGAGTCAATAGGTGGCGTGCGGCAAATTGTTTTTCTGAAGTGCTTACCTGCTTATGTTTTATGTCTCTTTGTTCACCCTTTTATAATTAACTGTGTTGTCTTCGTGTTGAGACCAGTGTTACCACTGTTATCTCAATATGTTTGTCCTACGATCTTTTTAAATGTAGATCTATAATTTCTGCCTTAGTACATTATCCATCTTATTAATGTGCTCAATACATGAGGGTTATGGGCAAAATAATTTAGAATTAACATATGGGGCGCGGCAAGCCGTGCTTTCGAAACTGATGGCCATGATCAGTTCACTTTTCAATGTTCGTACTGCTTCAAGCGGGGTGCAAGCCTCTTTCTGCTCGAGCTAATGAACCCCATCCGATTATCCAACCCTTATGATGCAACTTAGTTTATATAGCACTATGTTTCTTTAGTATGAACCTCCTTATGCTCCACCTTCATTGCATTGTTCAGTCTTGTGTAAACAACTATCTCATTGAACCCGGATATGTTACTAGTGATGTGTATGTCATTATCTTTCTATGTTGTTTATATTCCTGCCTGAGATATTAACTGTATTCTCAGTAATCTGTATTAATACATGAGAATTACGGGCAAAATATTTTTGAATCAAATGGTGGTGCGCGGCAAGCCGCGCTTTTAAATCTAGTAAGATACAAAGGTGTGATTACAGTAGTAAACAAACACCTTGACTCTATTTATTTAGTTTTAGCTTTGAGAGAAGTTTTAATGATAGAGACTTTGCAATGGTTCCATCGGCATGAACAACACATGTTCAAGGTCCACCCCAACATCTCCATTACTCATCCTTCTCATTTAATTTCCCAAATTTTATATAAAGTGAAAACCTTAAGCTGATTGTTAGTAGACAGTAGGTAAAGTTATTTTACAAGTTTTCAAGATATAAAGGTGTGCCCAAACAGAATTGGAAGTTAAAGCATAAAGAACACACCACAAAACATTAAACCATCAACTTTTAAGTCTAACTCTTTTCCTATACATTGGCATTTTATAAATGAATAAATAGCAGCAATTTCGTGGTAACCAATGCATGTAATGATCAGTAGGTTGTGTTGTAAATAACATAGAAGCATAAAGATAAGCCTTTCTTCCTCTCTCATAATAGTTGCAAGTAGTGGAAGCAAATTTGACAAAAGAACTATCAGATTGGTGCAACTTTGCAATCTTAGGAACATATAGAGGATTATTAAAACTATCATGTGAACTATTAGTGTGTTTTCCCCTCTCAAAATAATTGCAAGAAGCACCATAAACATTATGGTTATGGGTGAAATGGTTATTAGTGTAAGATAATTTCAGCCCACATAAGTACTTTTCAACATAAGCAAGTTTCTCCTCCATGGTGTGAATAGGGGAGTTCAGAAATAAAGTAGGAATCTCATGAGTGAGAGTATCATCACAAGCAGCAAGTATATCATTTTTATCCTCACATAAAGTAGTAACAACTAAACATGGAGGATTATCAATAAGCATAGGACCATCATCTAAAGCATTATCATATAGCATGTCTAAATCATATTCTTCATCATTTTTAAAATCATTATCAATAATGTTCTTATTAGGCATAGGTTCATATTCTTCCTCATCATCAGAATCATAAAAGCAAAGTTTATCATCAACCAAATTTTGAGTGTTACCCTCATCCATAGGTGGTGAAGGTGGATGTTTCCTCTCTTCATTCTCTAGTTGTTCATCATTTTCCTCATCCTTTTGCTCTTCATTGTCTTCTTCTTGGGGCTGCATGGGCATCCCCAAGCTTAGGCTTTTGTCATCTTCTTCACATACTTCCTCTTCCAAGCTTATGTTTTCATCATCTTCTTCCTGCAAAACATTAGATCTTCCTTGGGCAAATCTCTTCCTTGTGTCAACAACATAGATATTTTCATCAAATTCAAGTGTGCAGAGCTCAAGGAGAGGATCAATAAATTTTTTAAATTGAGAAGCTATAGGGCAGGTTTCATGTTCCTCAATGAAGGTGTATAATTCATAGGCTGCCAAAAAAACAACAAATTGCTCTACTTCTTCCATCCCTAAGTGAGCATAATTCCCTGTATGATAAGTTGCAATAACAGGTTCAACTTTATTGGAAGGACATTGGAATTCAAAGTGTCTACAGTATTCAGAGCAACAAGTTTCTTCCTTATGACAATTAAGCAACGTTCTAGCAATTTCATTTAGGAGCTCTATGTAGCCTCCTAATCTTTTCCCTTCTTCTGTTTGTCTAAATTCAGCAGCTGTCATGGCATTTTTATAACAATTTTCCATTTTTTAAATTTTTTTTTGGGTTTTTTGATAAATGCAAAACTGAAAGTAAAACTAAACTAAATGCAAAACTGAAAGTAAACTAGAGTATATGCAAAACTGAAAATAAAAATCTAGTGCAAACAAGAATAAAAACTTAAGCGCTACACTCCCCGGCAACGGCGCCAGAAAACGTCTTGATACCCACAAGTATAGGGGATCGTTGAAGTCTTCGATGTGTAAGTATAGTATCGATCCCACGAGGAGTAGAAGGTATAAGTATTTATCCTTTCAAATAAGAGTGCCACTTCCCTTATTATCTATGCACTAGACAAACTAAAATGATTAAATGATGCAAGTGTTTTTGGGTTTTTGGTGTATAGATTGCAAGAAAGTAAAATGCTAAGAATGCAATATGACAAGTGAAAGCTCTTAAAGAGAGAAAGCCCAATCCTCTATGCAGCAAGAGGACAAGCTCAAGTGTGTGTTTCTTATAGGTGGAGAGAGTTCCCAAGGGCTACTTAGACTTCATTGCATAAATATTTCTAGAACAACAAGGTAAACATTTTGTCAAGTTTTAATCTTCTTTGGACGGAGCCATAATTAGGAATAGCTAATAAATAAACTACACCTCTTATGATGGATCAAGGTGCCAAGTAAAATGACTACACAAGAGTTATTAAGACATAAAGTCCCACCATAGCATTAATCTTTAAGGTCCCCGATACTAATACCCCATAAAGTAACTTCATAACTTGGTCTCAGGTTTACATGTCCCCCTAAGACCTCCTCAATTCATTACATCATAGTGTTCTCCTATGAGCCCATATAGGTGAAGTGATATGCAGTCGACGTTTGCACAACACCATCATAGAATTACATCAAAGATAAAAACTAGACAAGATACCAACACATGTTATATAAAAATCATTGCCAATTCATCCTATGCCCCTAGGAACATGAGAGAACTACTCACAACACCAAGACATGATATGATTCAGTGGTACAAGTGATACAACACAATCTGAAACTATGATCTCCCCACAAAACAATGACAAGTAGCAATTCACAAACATGTAGAATAGCACTTAGACAATAGCTAGGGATCAACCAATCTCAAACTATGAGGGGGATGAAGTGGATCACGAAGATGGTGATGGATATGGTGATGGTCTTGGCGGTGGTGTTGACGGGGACTCTGGAGGAGGGATGGAGAAGACCTCCGGAGGTGGTTCCGGCGGCGTTTCCCCCCTCCGATCTTCTCCGGCGGCAGCCTTCTATCTCTCTGTTTCTGGTTTTGTGTTTCTCCGCCGCCTCCCTCTGGAAAACGTCGGGGGACCTTTTATATAGGCGTTTTTAGGTCACGAGGATGCTTCTGTGCGAAGTATCGATGCAAACGGGGCCACGAGGGCCAAATTGGATGGGCCCATGCGGCCTGGTACTGTAGCCGCGTGGGACCCCCCTTTTGGTCCTCCGGCCTCCGTTCGTTGAATTCTTTCACTCCTAAATCTTCTCCTTCCAAAATAATGACTCCCCTAAATTTATAGCTCATTATGACGTCGTTAAGGTCCTAAAACAAATAAAGAAAGACATAGGGTTTTCTGCCTGTGCAGGATTAATTCCATATAAAGGGGAAATCATTATAAATTGCCAAAAATCATTAAATAACAGTAATATACCCCTCATATGATGCAAATATGAATGTAATATAACTATTATAGTGCAAAGTTCATGTATGCATTTTAGATGCATCAACTACTCAAGTTCAAATCTTGTTCCAAAATTAATTGGGTTTCCTCTACATTAATATTAATGCAAGAGTTAGAGGGAACGCAAGCATTTTAATCATTGGAACAAGATAAATCAAACATATCATCAAGAGATTTATCTAAGCAATTTTTGGATGATATGCAAGGACTATCAACACTAGCATGTATGACATTTATAGTGCTATGTGTGTTTTTAGGTCCAAAGATGAGGCATTGCAACAAGATAGAGATAAAATATCATCAAAAATGAGATCACTTTCAATATTACAAGACCTATCACTACTCACCATCACATTGGTTTGTGGCTTACCACATTTTGGTGAAGTAGACAAAGATGAGAGCTCGTCACGGCCGGAGGTGGAGGGAGAGCAATCATCGTTAATAGAGTTGGACACTCCATATTTATCTTGAAGCTTGGTCCAAAGCTCATGAGCATCCCGAAGAGGCATGATTGACTCGAAAACTACAACACTCACAAATTTGCAAAACTCATTAGAAACTAGAGCATCTAGATATAAGTTTTTCTCATCCTCTAAAGTCGTACTTTCGTAATCCTTTGGAGGTGAAAAACCTATATCTAAGATACGCTCAATATTGGGGTCCAAGACCCGTAAGTGACTAAGCATATGAGTTTTCCAAACATTAAAATTTGTGCCATTGAATATAAACAAGTGATCGTGCACTAATCCTCTAAACGACATCTTTACTCTCTAGGCGGTAAAGCCAAACAAGAGAGACGAGGCTCTGATACCAATTGAAAGAACAAGCTATGCCCGAGATGTCGCCTAGAGGGGGGGGGGGGGTGAATAGGCGATTTACACCTTTTCTATTTAGGGGCTTCATAATTGCGGAATAAAACTATGTGTTTAAATTAACAAGTCAACAACCTAATATACTAGGTTTGCCTAAGTGCACCAACAACTTATGCTAAGCAATTTAACAACACGAGGATAGCAAGATATATAACTTCAAGCACGAAGGCTATCACAAGGTAAATTGCATAAGTAAAAGCTCGTGTATAGAAATAACCGAGGCACGCGGAGACGAGGATGTATTCCCGAGTTCCTCCTTGTTAGGGGAGTACGTCTCATTGGAGGAGTGTGAGCTCGCCACAAGAGGCCTACTCAAGATGCCACAAAGGCCTCACCCTATTCTTTGATGAACCGCACCCAAGGGATTGGTTCACCTTCCACTATTGGAATCCTTCGAGGCGGAATCCGGAGCCTTTACAACTTTTGGGGCACACACCCACAACTCAATTGGGGGCTCCCAAATCTTGCTGAAGCTTCACAAGCCGAAGTCTTCACGGCACCACCACCGTCTAGGGTACACAATGCACCCAAGAGGAACAAGCTCTTGGGAACACAATGCACCCAAGAGTAACAAGCTTCTCAACCTTCAACTTCACGTATCACCGTGGAGAGAGCAACCCGATGCAACTAATGCAAAAGGCAAGAACACACAAAGTGGTCAAATCCTTCTCTCCAAAATCCAACCAAAGAAACTAATACTATGGAGGGACTTAGGAGGAAGAACAAAGAGGAGAAACACCAAGAACTCCAAGATTTAGATCCAAAGAGTTCCCCTCACTTAGAGGAGAAATTGATCGGTGGAAATGTGGATCTAAACCTCCTCTCTCTTTTCCCTCAAAAAGTAGCAAGAAGTATTGGAGGGATTGAGAGATCTCAAGCTCAAGAAGATGTCAACAATGGGGAAAAAATGAGCTCAAAGAATGGACAAAAGTTAGGGTTCATTTGGAGAAGAAGACTCCTTAAAAGGTGGGCCAAAATATGGCCGTTGGGGCAATTTTCGCGAGGCTGCGCAGGGGAGGCCGGCCTGACCGGCCTGGCCCGGCCATCATGGCTGGCTAGGCAACAGAGGAGCCCCGGCCATGCCCCCGGCCATGAGGCCGGCCTGGCTGGGCAGATGGTTGGGGAGGGCTTCTTCCCTTTTTCATTTTTTTGTCTAAAACATGTCCGATAAAAGAAACGCAATATCTTTCACATACGAACTCCGTTTTCGATAATCTTGGACTCGTTGGAATCGTCACAATGAGCACAATAAGATTATGCAGAGAAACATCATAGTCCAACAATAAATTATAAAAACAAATGGGGAAAGGTAAAACCTCTCATTTCGCAAACCGGAAATGCTATAACTTTTGCAAATGAAGTCCGAATGAAATGAAACCAATTTTGTTGGAAAGAGGACGACAAATGCAACCCTTGGGAATGGCAAACAAGTAATGGAGATTTTGCAAAGAAGTGGAAGAGAAATCTTCTGCATGGATGAACCGGCAAAATCTCCAATACCGAAACCGCAAATAGGAGACGCATATTGAAGACCGTTTTCGGTGAACTTGACTTTGTCATGACGAGCACGACAAGCACCAAGACCACACCACGATAATAGACAAATAAGAACCAATAAAGATGATATCATGGATGCAAAGGTTTGTGCTCTCTACAAAGATACGATCACGATATTCGGTCGAGAGCCCCTCTTGATAGTACGGTTATCTATCCTATAACCCGGTCTCTCACTAAACATCATGAGACCGGTAAAATAGAAACCCTATCAAGATCATACCTTTGCCTTGCGCAATAATCCACTTGAGGTCGATGAAGACGATCTTCAACTCCTCAAGACGCACCACCTTTCTTCATTGTGCTTCGCTCGGTGAAGATTCACTTGTTGCTCCCCCATAAACCAAGATGGGAGAAGCACCTCTTCAGCATATCTTCACTTGGCCTTGAGTGATGATCAACCCGCACAAAGCCTTGATCAACACAAACTTTTCTTCTTCCCTTAACCTTGACTCCAACAAATGGAGAACAAGCAAGCTAATGGACAACCTACAAATATAGCTCAATACAAATATTAGTTCATAGAGATTGTCATTAATTACCAAAACCATGCATGGGGGCAACCATGCACTTTCAGCGAGGAACAACTTAATAGTCTAGCGTGCGAGGACATACATGGCTCCTCTGAGCATATATGGTAACTGTGCACTACCTTATCCCGTTGTGAGCTGAGATGCTAGGACGTATGAGCCTAGTGAAAGTCTCTCAAACCCAAGTGAACCGAGCCGGTATTTTTTGTGTTTCTTACTTTTTAAGTTATTTTTGAGTAGTTTTTAATTTATTGGCATTTTAAATTGTAGTAGTATAGATAAAAATTGAATTACATATTTAAAATTTGAACATGTTTTTTACCACATGGAAAGTTTCTGTCTGTAATATACTCGGCCTTTTATACCTTTTTCTCTCCCTGTCACTGACCAAGTCCAGGTGCTTACTACTTCAAACGCCTCCATCAAGACTAACATTACCAATTCTTCAAGATGCAGGTTACTAGTAGCGCATTGCGTATTTGCACGCCAGTTACCAATGTGATCATGGCATGCTACCCACTAATACATACAATCATCATTTTAATCCAGCCATGCCCCTATATAAGACATGGCCAGTGTCCATAAAAAAAACTGGGTCTTGTAAGGTTCAATAAGTTCTTAAACACACTACAATATTGTAGGAGTTAGGTCTTGACCTACTCGGTGAGGGGTTGAACCTAGAAAAAAATCATGTCTATCCCATACCTGGATGGTTGGATTGCCATCCCATGACTTCACGCACGAGCTTTACTCGACGGTCTTTGTAACAAAAAAACGTACATGCGTATAGCTAGGCCTGTTGTTGGTTTAATTATCGATGAACCTTGCTTATTGATTGAATGAGATGTACTTTTTTTTCTAACTCACGGTTGCACTGGTGATAATATATACACATAGAGTAGAGCAAATGTAGTTAGCGTTAAAGAACATAGTTGAAGCTTATGAGATGTTCTGAAGAGATATAGAGTAGTCAGCCAAGACATACGAACCAACTGTTGGAAATATGCCTATGCCCAAGAGGCAATAATAAAGTTGTTTATTATCATATTTCATGTTTATGATAAATGTTTAAAATCCATGCTATAATTGTATTACCCGGAAACATAATACATGTGTGGAATATAAACAACAAAGTGTCCCTAGTGAGCCTCTACTAGACTAGTTCGTTAGTCAAGAGTTGGTTAAGGTTTCCTAGCCATGGAGTTGTTATAGTTACTTGATAACGGAGTCACATCATTAGGAGAATGACGTGATGGACAGACCCAATAGTAAAGCATTGCAATTGATCGTGTCACGCCGTTTTATTGTCAACGCTTTTATATATGCCAAGTATAGTTTCCTTAGACCATGAGATTATGTCACTCCCGTTTACCGGAGGAATGCTTTGGGGACATCAAATGTCGCTTCGTGGACTGGGTGATTATAAAGGCGGCTTTCAGGTATCTCCGATGATAGGTTGTTGGGTGACATGAATCAAGAGTGGGATTTGTCCCTCCATGTGACGGAGAAGATATCTCTGGGCCCTCTTGGTAATATAGCATCCGAAAGTTTGCAAACATGTGACTAAGTGGTAGTCATGGGGATCCTATATTATGGACCGAGTAAAGAGAACTTGCCAGGTAACGAGATTAAACTAGGTATGCTGATACCTACGATCAAATCTCGGGCAAGTGATATATCGTGAGACAAAGGGAATCGTATACGAGATTATTTGAATCTCCGGCATCGTGGTTCAATCGATAAAGAACTTCGTTGAATGTGTAGGAGTCAATATGGACATCCCGGTCCCGCTATTGATTATTGATCGGATCATGTCTGCACATTCTCGAACCCGTAGGGTCACACACTTAAGGCTTTTATGTAGCTAGGGCTTAGGTTGAGATATTTGATGGTGTGAACGAATATTGATTCAGAGTCTCGGATGAGATCCTAGACATCACGAGGAGCTCCAGAAGAGTTCAGAGATAAAGTTTCATATAAGGAAAGTGGTTTCCAGGGTTCCGGAAAAGTTCGGAAATTTTCCGGCAGGGTACCGGAATAATTCTAGAAGGTCCCGGAAGGGTCCGGAGTGGGACCCACGTGCCCTAATGGCCCACATGGACCAAATGGGCATGAAGCAGCCCATATGGGCTGGCCACACCAGCCCCCCAAGGCCCATCGGCCAAAACATGTGAAAAAGGCCCCAAACCCTAGGGGTGCCTTAGGGGGCAAGTTTTCCCCCTTGGCCGGCCGCCCCTAGGACTTGGGGGAGGGGCTAGGGGCTGCCCCCCACGCCTATATAAGGAGGAGGGAGGGCTGGGGCGCACCCCACCTAAAGCCCTAGCCGCCGCCCCTCTCCTCCACCTCCTCTCTCCCGCAGTTGCTTGGCGAAGCCCTGCCGGGATCTCCACCATATCCACCACCACACCGTCGTGCTGCTGGAATCTCGCGAGCCACTTCTTCCTCGCTTGCGGGATCAAGGAGAAGAAGTCTACATCAAGCTGAACGTGTGGATACCGCGGAGGTGCTGCTCGTGCGGCGCTCCATCGGATTGGATCTTGGATCGGATAATACATCTCCTCGCGACTAGATGAGTCTAGTTGCGGGGATCGACTAGCCAACCCCTGCACCGACAAAACGTGTTTGATAGTTCTTCAAGGGTAAGAGATTGGATCTCATCTTTGCTACCTTCGTCTAATAGATCTAGATCCGTTGGGTTTCTTCCGCTTGTTTCGTAGGAAATTTTTTGTTTTCTATGCAACGAACCCTTCACAAACAATAGAAAACCTAGGCACAAATGATGGATGTTTAAAAATCAGATCTCAAGATGACAGTATGGGCTAGCTAACGGCGTGATTCAGAGATAACCCCAACACGTAACATGCCCCTCCGATTTACTAGCCAGATGGCGCCTTGATTGATTTAATGCAGATTGCTTTGTCGTGAAACATATGAGGTTAAAACTTAAGGGTGACTGGGCACGATGAAAAAGAGATTTAGGATGCGCTTCACCAAGGTAAGGGTAAATTTCCTCTTAATCAAGCCCCAAAAATTTGACAACTTGGAGTGATGACCATAATTGTGCCCTGATTCTTAGGTATGCCCGACACCATAGTGGATAGTGGTGTTTTCACAAACATGGAGCCGTCGAGGGATGCAGAAGGAAGATTGTGCTGAACTTTTCAAAAACTTGTGTGTTATTTTTTTCTTGTAAATATATTCTTGTAAGGGTTGGTTTCGAATAATATATGGCCTTTGGCCTTATTCACACACAAAAAAGGAAATTCACAATAGAAGTTTTAAAATATATCAAAGTTCAACACAAAGTGCATGTATCTCGACGGCTAAATGTACTAGTCGTTTTTAAACGAGACACTTTAAGAGACTCATGCGGGAACAAGATGAGTAGACACTATTGAAATAGTGAGCCTCTAGAGGATGTCGTTGATACATCATGCACATTCCCATTTTGGATGGAACATGCATATGTATTGATTATTTTATGCTATTTAGGAAGAGGGATTTTGAACTAAAAAACAGACCTAGTAGCTAAAAAAAGGGTATCCACAACAATTGCAAGAAGAATGGCGTTTATGCCCAATTCTATCAAGTCATAAACCGGCTACCAATTGAGTTCCAAACTCAACATATGTGAGTCAATGGTGTAAACGCGACAAGAAGGCGTGAATCCTTGACTCCACAACGGAGTGGGCATATCAATTCTTTGGCTTGACCAGTGGTTTCCATCTATACTATTAATTTGGGATCGGTCTGGTACGGGTGTGGTGCGTCGTGGTCGTTTTACACTTAAATCCCTCGGAAAAACGGAAATCAAACCCGCAGTCCAACAGTTTGGCAATTTTTCAGTTGTGCCCCTCAAGCCTATCCACTGAATCCACCCGATCCCCTCCCCTCTTTTCTCCTCCTTTGAGCGGCGGCGACCTCATCCCCTTCACACACACTCCTTTGAGCGCCAGTTGCGCCACCCCGTTGATCTCCGGCCACCGGTGACCATTTCCTCCTCTGGTCGGTGGAGCGGGACCCCGGCGGCCCAAATCTCCCAGCCCCCGAGCTCCAGGCCCTCCCGTGGCCCGTCCCTGCGTCGAATCGATGCTTGGATCTACGCTGCCACTGGAAATTGTTGGTCGCATCCGTGAGCGAATCAATAGCGAGGTCGAGTCAGTTTTGGCGCAGCCTCGACTAAGGACGGTGAGTCCGCCTTTGATGCCTTCTTCGTAGCCCCACCGGCCATTGCCGGCGTGGTCGGCACCGCCTACAAGCTCTGGGGGGTCCACACTGTACCGACCTGGAGTGGAGACAACCTTGCTACTACCGCTGCCTTCCGCGTTGATGGTCTTGGGCTGTTGGGCATCACCACCCTCCTTGCCGAGCTGTATCCATGGAGGAATGGGAGAGCCACCAGCAGGGAAGGGGAGGTGAGCTCGCCCAACAGACAACCGCTCCAGGCAACGCGTGGCGCTGTCGAGCGCCAGCAGGGAAGGTAGGATGTGGAGTTGGGGGCGACCTCGATGGGGAAGTCCAGCATGGGAGGGAGGGGAGCGGGAGGGGATGAAGGAGGTAGGGAGGCCGGCGGTGGGGGAAGGGGGCATAGGGGAGCCGAGTAGATCGAGCAACCATGGCGTGGTGTGCATCCATGTTATGTGGAAGAGGAGGGATGATGCAGAGATTGTTCTGGCTATGTGTTTTAGTGATGTCGCTCTGGTTGCTAGCTAGGCGTGTGTGTGTGTCTTGCAAGTTGCAACCTTCTTCGCTTGCTGTCTTACCAAACTTATGAGTTTCAGACAGTGATCCAAACCTATCAGTTCTGCCAGGAGATCATGTTCAAGGTTTACGATAATTTGCAATCTCCTTTGTTAGTCTAAAGAAGGAATACAAGGGGATATCTAAAGAAATGGACAAGACAAGGTAGTGTTTTTTTTTCAGATGTTTGTCCTTCCAACCTTTCAGTTTGTGATTTAAGTTTTTTTTTCAGTTTGTGATCTAAGTTTACTGATGCATGTCAAATATCCTACGTGGTCCTTCCTTGAGAGCAACGAAGAGACGGCAAACTAGCAAAGTAGCAAAGAAGAAAGGGCGTGCTGTTACAGCAGAGTCAGAGTCAGAGTCAGTATGAGATGGAGTACATAGCCTATTCTTTCGTTCTCTTTTTCTTCTTCTAGAAAACACGGAGCTACGCACATTCCCTGTTGCAAAACATACAAGATGTTGTAAAGCATTCAAATATTCAGGCGCAGGAAAGAGATCTTCTTATCTATAAAAGTTTTTTTCAGAACTGTAATTTCAGCATGAACAATGAAGATGTTTCTATGTTATTTTGGGGGGGAGGGAGCCTCAAGATGTTAATTACTCCCTCCATCCCATATTAGGATGCGCATAGTTTTTGACCCGCATACCAAGAAACCTCATGCAACCTTGTGTAGAGAAAATTCTGGACTGAAATACCCTCCCATGCATGATTACCATTCCACGCTGCTCACCCGCTCTCCATTAATACGCATGCATGCATTGGCCAGTGGCCTCGCACACCCCTTCGGTCTCCACGCTCCCTTCTTCCGACGCTGGGCAAAAAAGTCCATTTTAGCGTTAATTTAGGCTCCTCTCAGAATACGCATCTTAATTTGGGAATTCCATGAAAAAGTTATACGCATCCTAATATGGGACGGAGGGAGTAGTAAACAGCTCATATTTACTTTATCAACAGGCACTCCAATTTTCTAACAATAACTTTCTTAGTTCTTATGGAGAACAAGTCACGCATTAATATCACATTCTTATGCAGTTCCCACATGGCAAAACTTCTTCGACGTTGCCTATTCCGCAAGCCTCTACTATGTTGAGGATGGTGACGTTCGAAGTGTGTCTTTTACTACGAACTTAGATGGCTTATCCACCATGATCAATGTCGATCCATGGTATATTGTTCCACAGAGCACTTCAAGTTGACCCTTCTATTCAGAGAACAACTGATTATGTAGGCTTAGTGATTTTAGTTTGTTATAACAATATGGTCAAACAACCAAAGACATCTCCACACACTTGCTTCTTCTGGAAAAATTCTCTAGGGTCTAACTTTTTTTAATAAAAGCAATCCGTAGCAACGCACGGGCACGTTTGCTAGTTCATGTAAAAATGCAATCCTTTTATATTGGCGACGAGAAGGATAGTTTACGAAAGAATGTTCAATGGTCAATTAATTTTGAGTATCTGGCTCCCCACACAAAAATAGTTGTGATTCATCCAAAGCATCCAATCTTGTGCCTAGTAGCGTCAATCTGAACGAAGGGAGTATGACACATGCAATTGCAAGACCTTAAAACTAGGAGTAAAGTTGCGGATGGCTCGTGTATTCTAACGACATTAAGCCATTGCCTAGCACAACTCAGAATAAAACATGTAAGTTTGTAAAGGGATACTATGTTATATATATTCGAGATCACCACACAGGAAAATACCCATCCCTAGATCTTTTGTCCCATTATGTTTGATAATTTTGTCTCTCGGCGGCAAACAACCCCTAAATGCTTGTAAGGTGAAGATCCTTGTATTAAAGGCATCTTGGCCTTATGGTAGATAACAGCTTGGCCCCATCATAGGTACACATAAATGGGTTTTGTATAATATGACCTATATAGAGTAGACGAAGTAACCCTGTGAGAACGTTTTAACACATGGGCTGGGAGTTAGGTAACAAGGCCAATCTGCCAAGTCTTGTTGACAAATGTCAAAAGGGTTTATAAAAATCAACCACCCTCCGCCTAGCCTGACGGGGGGGGGGGGGGGGGGGGGGGGAGGTTCTAGATTTGACTAGTCGAAGAAAATAGATTGGGTATCACTCCTTAAGAGAAGGCCGTACTGCAACACTATTCAACAATTGCAATGACGATTCTTGGTTTCAATCTTTGCTCCTAATTTGAAAAGTTCCCTAAATTTGAGTACACTTTATTTAGAACCGGAATCCGCCTTGACCATCGACAAGAAAACACATTAAGATGTTTACACTAAAAGGTGGCTCCATGAGGCATTCTTGACATTCAAGAGTTTCCGAACTCACTTAAGCATGAGCCATCACTCTCCTTAGAGCCTTCTAGAAAAACTAATGGTCATATGAGTTTAGAAGTACTTGGTATGTCTTCTCCAAAGTGACATCTGCATTTCATTAATCACCATTGCGTCACTAATCATCATTAATCGACGCTACAGTTCTGTTTTAACACTTGTTGGAAATTAACAAGGGAGTGTCTATGGCACAAATGACTGATAATTTCGTAACATTCACTCACTTTTGTGCCCCACCATAAAAATGCAATTGCAGGAAATAGGTGCAATTACAACACTACAAAGTGAAAGTAAACACAAAAACCTGGCAAAATAACAAAATGACCGAACCTTTGCAAAAGATTGACCGAAACTTCTCAAATGACTAGAGCTTCAAAAAAAAAGTGACTAGAACACTATAGGACAAAAATGATTTAGCTCTTCCAAAATAGTAATCGTGGCACGGTGACAGTATGTCACACCTAGTATAAAGTACTCCATTTCTTAACTACTACAACGAAGAGATAGAAATGTACATGACAAAGTTTAGATGTTTTTAAGGAATCAGCAGTTTAGCACGAGGAATATCCTAGCAGCAACACACACTTGCTCGTTATTGTCGTTCCACATGCTGTTGTACGACTCAATATAGAACTCAGAGGTCAACATACTCACATCGCCTAAATCGTGGGGGCTACTGCTCTAGTACTCTCGTTGGCTGCATCAAGGAAAGATCTCGTTGTCGCCACATCACATCTTGGAAGGGAAATACCAAACATGAATGTCACCTCGCGCGTGCGTGCATGTTTTTGGGCTGTATGTGCCTATCTTCTTGTGATATAAAACCTCATGAAAAGGACGGGGTTACAATTTCTTGTTTTGCCGAGGAGACGTGATATTTACCCTGTTTTCTTACGTGATATTTATCCTGTTTGAGCTTCATCCAACGGTTATGTCGTAATCAGGCTGAAACAATTGTATATTTTTTATGTTTTGACTGTTGGTGCGTAAAGAAAATCTGAATAAAACTGACACAAACACCGATATATATGAAGGGTGCACGTCTAAGTCTCAGTACAAAATTATTCATATAAAGCTTACAAAATGTTCATTGGGTCATTATGTTTTTCCATCTAGTGCAGACAATGTTGAATTTTCTTCATTGCGTTTGGGTTGCTTACCACGTATGCCAGGTGGTAAACAAATGTTGAATATCGTCTTCGTTAACTTTATAAATCTGTTCATGCATATCTATAAAAAAAATGTTTAGGTGGTAATAATTTGTTCGTCCCCGGAGCCCAAACAGATAATCTTGCACGAATCTCATCACCAAATCAACGGTTCTTAGGTTGTGTCGTTTTAGAACCAAATGGAATGTCAAGGTTCCGTTCTAAGGGAATGGATTGGTTCCGTTCCTATGTTTGGTAGGTGTAAAAAATGGAATGGGTTGATTATATTCCTATCACTAGGCCACTGGCCACCCCGTCGGTCAAGATTGGAAGAAAGAGGAAGGGGCAGGTTTCTAGGGTGAGAGAAGGGACAAGATGACAAAGTTGTGGAAAGAGAGAAACGAAACGAGGTGATTGCACTGATTCGATGGATGGGTGGTTTCTGGTTCTATTTCTCTACCAAACACAGGAATTAGGTTTAGGTGTAGATCGGACCCATTTCATTATCTCATGGCCAAACCAAACACACCATTAGAGTCGAATAAGCAGCAAGAACTATGAAAATATCGAATAACTAAAAAACAGTAAATTTGTTTAATAAAGAACATTAAAAATGTACAACTCTCGAATTTGCATCATTATAAAAAATGTGTGACGCTCGCGCCAAACGTGCACACAATATAATTGTCGAGTAAGAAATTAGGGAGCCGGCCAGTTGGTCTAGAACAAACTGTAGTTCACCACTAGGCACTGGCTGGCTCCAGCAACTGCTGTTTCAGCTGGTTCTACCGGTGATTGATCGATTCACCGATCTCGCAGGAATGCAGGATAATTTACAAACCAGATGACGACGAATCGATCGAACGGCAACAAGAGAAGAAAAACGTACGTAACGCTGCGGTACGTCTCTCTCGGCGCGCGACGACTGCCACCCCACCCGTCGTCGTTACCTAAGCCGAGGCCACTCCCCGCGACGCCCTATTCTTAGCTCTCCCCGCCACCTCCGTCGTCGTCGTCCTCCTCCCACCACCTCCACCCACCCGCCTTTCTTTCTTTAGCCGCCGCCGCGCGCCCACGCGCCGCACGCCTCTCATTCCCCTCCACCCGCGCGGCATGGCCGGCGACGGCGAGCCCGCCGGCGCCGCCAGGCTGCTGCTCCTCCTCCTCCTGGCCGCCCTCGTCGTCGCGGCGGCGGCGGCGGCGCCTCCCGAGGCCGAGACGCTGCAGGCGTTCCGGAAGACCCTGCGCGGGCCCACGGGCGACCGCCCGCCGGCGCCGCTGGACCAGTGGGCCAACTCCCCCGGCGCCGGCCCGTGCGCTCAGCCGGTGTGGTACGCCGTGCGCTGCCACCCGTCCACGAACCAGGTGCTCGTCCTCCGCCTCGAGTACCTCGGCCTCCAGGGCCCCGCCCCGGACGTGTCCCCGCTCGCCGCGCTCCCGGGCCTCCGCGCGCTCAGCTTCGCCAACAACAACCTCACCGGCCCGTTCCCCGCGGGCGTCTCCGCGCTCCCGGCGCTCAAGATGTTCTACCTCTCCCGGAACCGCCTCTCCGGCGAAATCCCCGGTGACGCCTTCGCGCCCATGAGGGGGCTCAAGAAGCTCTACCTCTCCGACAACGCATTCACGGGACCCATCCCGGGCTCCATTACCTCGCCCAAGCTCCTGGTGCTGCAGCTGGCCAGGAACCGCTTCGAGGGAGCCCTGCCGGACCTGGACCAGAAACACCTCCAGCTCGTCGACGTCTCCCACAACAACCTCTCCGGCCCCGTCCCCGAACGGCTCCAACGGTTCGGCGCCGCCGCGTTCCAAGGTGAGTTCATTCGTTCGTTCATGGCACGACGTGCCCGCATGCATGATCGTTGCACGTACCGTTTCTCTTTGCTGTCTGTCTGCATATAGTACAGGTGACAGCTCTTGCTTGCATCGCGCATGACTATTAGAGTATTATTAATTTAATTCAATTCTTTTTAGTGGTGACGGATGTTACTACTCTATTGATATTATTCAATTTATTTATCTGCTCCCCGTTGATGTTATACTGAGGAGTGTATCTCTTTGCTTACTATAGTTAATTAATTCTTGGGTATTCCCCGTTGATATTACTGAGATCAGCTAGAAAGCTACTATGTAGGAGGCACCGTTGAAATCAAGTAATTATGAGTTTCCGTGTAGTAACAAAGTGGCCTTAATTTTGGGATCTAATTGTTGCGTTATACTTGTAGTTTGACATGATGCAAGTGTCACGGGATTGTATCTTTCAAAGCAGAATTGCTATTGCAGAATAACTAGAACAATTCTTAAGTTTGCAGTAAACCATCTCATAATTAAGATTTGCGAGATCGAGAGAAAGGCTGAATTGTACGAATAGCGGCGGTCATGAACTAAGACATATGAAAAATTTAGTTGCGTCATACAATAGACACAGAAAACCGAACGATTAGGAGACGAAGGGGATAGAAAGATGGCAGTTCACCCCCCCCCCCTCCCCAATTCCCGTAGAAAACTAGGCGATACCGGTTTTGTGAAAATCTTCTAGGATAGCAAAATATTTTGGAAAACATAAGCCTCTTTGCTTGAATCTTTTGAATTTAGGATCCTAGCCGACATTCTCGCCTTCGCTTCATCGAGCCCTACTTTCGCGGATGCTTCCCTCTAAAGCCAAACACCCCAAGTAATTGACATGTTTCTACTGCCTCGCAAACTTCCCATTTTACCTTTAAATACAACCCTTTATCTAGTCCATGATATTGTTTCGATGCGTGTTGAGAAGCCCCATTTCAACATATATAAGTCATATAAAGGAAATTGAAGTGTATGTAATTTATTTTTCACTCTCTACTTTTAATGTAAAGAAATTACTAGCCCATGTTCATTTTTCATACTCCAAGCGACATGCTATCCGAATTGTCAACTTTTAGAACACCATCAGCGGAGGGTCATACTCCGGGTGATAATATGAGTGGTGTTGATGGAGTGAGCACAAGGGTTAGAGTTCAGGGTTTTCGTCAGAGCACCTAGGATAAGAGTGATGCCTGATCAGGGACGAAAGCTATCAGAAAGACCCACCAATTAGCAAGCCTTCACTCGAGACCGAAGAATGGTACATGGTAGAGGTAGGCATGCATCCGAGACAGAAGAGGACATTGGCAAAGTGAGCCTTCATCCGAGCTCAGAGGCGGCGATGTTGGTAGGGGCCATTGGGGACTAGATGATTCACGGTAAGTGGCAGATGCATGAGCTCAACTAGTGAAGTGGTGGGTACCGAAGGGTGTGGTTTTGGTTAAGAGGTAGAGGGGGAGAAGAAAGAGAATGAAAAAGTAATGAAGCCCACAACAAGATCCAAACCATGTGATTGTTTTGTTAGGAAAAGGGAATGCCCCGGGTGTATCAGTTGATGGATGCACATCTTTATTGCGAAGTTTGAGAAATTAGTTGGTTCAACCAGAAGCAAAATGTGCCTCCATTATAAAAAGGGGTGTTTATTCTTAAGTTATTGCGCCAGACAACTTTTTATGCAACAAAAACAAAACTGAGTAAAATATTTTTTGTTAGAAGTTGCAGTACAGCCTCCCCAAACAAAAGTAAGGATGGCAATGGTTAGGATATGGGTAGGATAGAGCAATACCATACCCATACCCATACCCGTATAGTTCATGGGTACAAAATTCTACCCATACCCTTACCCATGGGGCTGAAACTATACCCATACCCATACCCGGCAGATAATTGTACCCATTGGTTGGATCAAATAGTACACATGGACGCTGTCGCCGGTTCATTTCCTGTGACTGCAGCATTACGATGGGATTGGGGAAGAAGAACGGTTGACCCGAGAGAGAATCTCTCGATGAGGAAGGACCTAGGATTTCGTCCTCCTTAATTTGGAGACTAGGGAGACGTCCGTCTTAGGGAGATGAGGGGACTACATGAGTAATTGACTCACTGATGTGCACATTGCGTTACTATCCTGGTGCGTTGGATGTTGTGCTGCATAGGGTGAATTTTTGAAAGTTTCACATGTTAGTATAAACGGGTAGGGTATTGATATACCCACGGGTACAAGACTGTACCCGTGCCCTTCCCAGGACATACGGTAGATCCCATGGGTTAAAAAATGTATTCATACCCTCCCATGCGGGTACGGTATCCGCGGGTACCCGTACCCATGGGTAAAATTATCATCCTTAAACAAAAGTAACCAAACTAGATAGATTCTAAAATCACTGCTGCTTTATTTCTTCAAAATTGGTTTCCCGCAGCACGTGAAATACAACAAACTGATTAGTGTAAGTCATATTCACAATGTATTGAAACCCGCACCATCTGATCTGATGATCTGATCGAAACATACACCTGAAATCTGGAAAATTTCAGGCAATGAAGGTCTGTGCGGCCCGCCGCTCGCCATCGCGTGCCCGCCAGCTGCACTCAGCGCCTCATCGCCGTCGTCGGATTCATCAGGCACCCTGAAGATCCTCATGATCATCGCCATCGCGGTGGTCGCGGTCGGCGCTCTCCTCGCCATTGCTGGCATAATCATGGCGCTCCTTGCCCGCCGCAAGGACGCGCAGGAAGGCCACGGTGCCACTGAGACGCTCGGCGACGCAACCGCCGCCAAGTTGCAGGCCACTGCACAGCCATCCGTGAAGATCGAAAAGGTGAGGCGAATTTGATTAAACAAAAGTTTTGCAGTAGTAGTGAATAGTGACAATCACACAGTGACACTGACATGATCGTGTGATCCGGCAGCGTGACGTTGAGCAGACGGGCTCGGTGACGGCGGTGCCGGCGAAGCGCGGCGACCGGCGCGACGGGCTGGTGTTCCTAAAGGAGGGCGGGCCGCGGTTCGAGCTGGAGGACCTGCTCCGGGCCTCGGCGGAGGTGCTGGGCAGCGGCAACTTCGGCGCGTCGTACAAGGCGACGCCGCTGGACGGGAATCCCATGGTGGTGAAGCGGTTCAAGGAGATGAAAGGCGCCGGGCGGGAGGACTTCAACGAGCACATGCGCCGCCTGGGCCGCCTCTCCCACCCGAACCTCCTCCCCGTGGTCGCCTACCTGTACAAGAAGGACGAGAAGCTGTTCGTGATGGAGCACATGGCGAACGGCAGCCTCGCGCAGATCCTCCACGGCGGCGCGAGGTCGGGTCTGCCGCAGCTGGACTGGGCGGCGCGGCTGCGGATCGTGAAGGGCGTGGCGCGCGGGCTGGCGTACCTGTACGAGGAGCTGCCGATGCTGACGGTGCCGCACGGCCACCTCAAGTCCTCCAACGTGCTCCTGGACGAGGCGCTGGAGCCGGTGCTGAGCGACTACGCGCTGGTGCCGGTGGTGACGCCGCAGCAGGCGCCGCAGGTGATGGTGGCGTACAAGTCGCCGGAGTGCGCGGCGGCGCAGGGGGGCAGGGCGAGCAGGAAGAGCGACGTGTGGACGCTGGGGATCCTGGTGCTGGAGCTGCTGACGGGGAAGTTCCCGGCGAACTACCTGCAGAAGGGGCGGGAGGGCACGACGGACCTGGCCGGGTGGGTGAACTCGGTGGTGCGGGAGGAGTGGACCGGCGGGGAGGTGTTCGACAAGGACATGGGCGGCACCCGGAGCGGGGAGGGCGAGATGCTGAAGCTGCTCAAGGTCGGGCTCCGGTGCTGCCATGCCGACGTCGCCGCGCGCTGGGACATCAAGGAGGCGCTCGCGCGCATCGAGGAGGTCCGGGAACGGGACCCCGACGACAGCAGCACCGCCTCTTCGTACCTCAGCGAGGGCGGCGCCGGCGACCAACCGCAGTACAACTCGACGTGATTGATTAGCGACGAAATGTTGAATTCTTGTTGCGATTCGTCGTTGGTTGGCTTGGTTGCTCGATCGGTGCATCCATCCTTGTATGTCAGGGTCTGTGTAAACGTATGTGTGACGCCTCGATCGGGTGCGTGCGTGTAAGAACCGTACGTTAGATTTCGTTGAGGAAAAATGGAGGGGTTAATCGTGGGACGTCGTCTTCGTCGTCGTAGGGGATTCTTCGTGTGAGAATAAGGTCGTTTGATATGTGTTATTTTGGCATTCTCTGTCGTGCACAATTAAAGATAGATATTGTTGTTGCAGGTGGTTTGTGAGCGCCGTTGTTGCAACGCGGATTTCCCACGTGTATGTTGTCGTCTTGGCAATGTCTTAGGGCTTGTTTGATTTGAAGGATAGGAACCAATCCTTCAAAGGAATTTTAACATTTGGTGTGAGCTCATGTTTTTTTTCCTTTGAAATATGAAGGATAGGAATCAATTCCTACATAGGAATAGGAATCCATTCCTTTGAATCAAACAAGCCCTTAACCGCTAGTGGTTCCTGCGCTCCATCTTGAGGAGGTTTCATAAATGTTTCATTGTGATTTTACACATATTTTAATAAAGTTTCACAAAGATTTCAACGAAAGTGAAGCATCACTAGTGGGGACTGGCACTATTGTCCCGGGCCGTGAGGGCTTTTTGTCGCGGTTGGCCAACCACGACAGCGGAGGCGGGACTAATGGTCTAACTATTAGTCGCGGACCTGTCACCAGCCGGGACAAATGGTCCTCAACTTGGCCGTGCTGGGGGCAGAACCTTTAGTCGCGGTTCGTATAACGGGTCGCGACTAATAATCCTCTGCCGCGGCAAAGAATTCATTCTGGTTAGGGTTTACTAATGATTCTCTGCCGCGGCAGAAAATTGGGCACTTTCCGTGCCGCGGCAGAGAATTCATTTTGTTTTATTTTATTCATTTTTTTTCTTCATTTCAAAATTGTTTTCGTATATTTCTACGCTACCACATACCGTACACGATCGTGCATACAAATATATACAACTTTGATAGTTACATGGAGATCGCAATTACCGGGACTAAGCCCGTCTATTCGATTACACGGCCCGGGATCATCGGTTGCGCTTATTATTCACACTAAATTCTCCGGCGTTGTCTACCATCTCTTTCAGCAAAAATCCCGCCAGTTCCTCTGCAATTGCTATTACGCGTTGCTCCGGTAAGACCTTTTCCCACATTCTCTCGAACTATATAAGAAAAGGAGATCAATATGAACATCAATGATGTTAACAAAAAGTGAGTTAATAAAATAATGTTGTGAATGTATTTCTTACGTCGACTCTATAACCTTTGTGCTAAGTGGTAAACGTGCGAATAAACTCGCAAACGTAGTATCCACATAGATGCGTCCCCAATGGCTGCCTCGCGCACTTTACGAGAATAGAATTCAATCAAAATAATAATCTAGCATCAAAATAATAACTGTATTGAAACTAGAAGTAAAGAGATGCGCAGTCATATCTCGTACTACTTACCGAGACCGGAGTAAACGTCAGCTGCTCACTAAAGGAACCCGTCACCACCCTCCTGAACCGGTTCCAAACCCTGCCCGGCAAAGAAAATGAATTAATGAATGAGTTAATTCATTACCTGATATCTCATGAAATCAACGAAAGAGACCGATATAGCGCGAATATTACCTCTGGAGCATGTCCTGCATGTTGCGGAACTCTTCCAGGTTTCTCTTTAATGGGTCCATGACATCAACTATTCCCTTATCAACTCGTATGTCTAGCAGAATCCAGTGAAAGCTGCACACGTTTATATATACGTCAGTAACTCATCAATTACACTTAACATCGAGTAAGCAAAAGTGAATGTGTACAATAGAGTAAGACCCTCACTTGAAGTTGTAAGGAAACAATATGTGGTCACAGAAATGTTGCTCCGTTAGAAACCTTAGAAGGTTTCCCGCCGTCTCGTCGGGTTTCGTCGTTAGCGTTTCTACATGTACTTTATCTGGGTCAATGAACCCAACACTATAGATCTTTCTTTTACAAGCCTGCATCTTCATTCTGCATAATATAGAGTACAAAAGGATATATATAATGAGAATAATTACAAATGCAATGAACTGAACAAGTTATATGTAGACAATGAATTCAACAACTTACAGACAATAGCAACTCATGAGAGATTTGTCGAGGGCGTCGAAATTGTATAACTGGTAGAGTTCTGAAAACTCAACATGGACCTCTTCGGGTCGGAAGAAGTACTCTTGTCGGACTTTCGCCACGATCATTATTCTGTCCCCCTTTACCTCTCTCAAGTACCATTGATGCAAATTTCGCATTTGTGTTGGCAGTTGTTTCAACTTCTGTTCGCTGACCAAAGGCTTCCCTGGGACATATGTAGGGACTACATTAGCCGTGGGTAACTTGTCGTCTTGGGAACCTAGCAGTTCAGCAACCGTCACACCCATAGCGGCCGCCAACTTTGCAGCTTCTCCCAGATCCTGCTGCTGCACCTGTGGAACGTCTTTGGATAACACCTTGAGGGGTGGGATCGATTGTTTGGCCTGTTCTCCGAGCTGGGGAACGTCCCTTCTTTTCCCGCTTGCACTTTTACTTGCTTTGCTCCCGCTTGCACTTTTACTTGAATTGCTCTTCGCCGCTTCCTTCCGAAGTTGACGTGCATAGTCATCTGGCTTATGGTGCAACTCATATTGCGATTTTGTGTTCATAAAATCAACTGCCCACGCTTTTTGCTTCTCGGTGTATACCGGGGCGGGCTCAGGTTTCTTCTTTGCAAAATGCGCATCTTTTTCAGCCTTTACGATCGCTGCGTTTTCCTCTTCAGTACGATCGTAAGGTCTGATGGGAAGATTCTTATGAGGTACTCTTGGGAGGGGCGACCTTTTTCGTTTTGGGCTGCTGCGTCGTTTAGTACTCAGCGACGAAGCACGCTTCCGCTTATTGTCCTTAGCTGGCAAAGGCGGCGGCGAAGACGGCCGACCCAAGTCCGGCGGCGGAGATCGAGATGGACTCGCGCTGTGGTGGTCGTAGTCTTGGGGTGGGCTTCTTGTAGGTGATGGTGAACTGCGACGACTCGGAGGCGGTGTTGGCCTTGGCGCCGAGCCTGGAAGCTTGATTTTGTTCTTGTCCCATAGAATGATACCACCCTTTACTTCTCCGAGTGTCCTCTCACCTTCAGGTCCAGCGATGTAAAGCTCCATTGAGTCAAACCCCATTACGATTTCATCCACCGTGACTTTAGCATAGCCAGCTGGAATCTCACGGCCATGCCAACGTGCCTCAGGTGGACAAGGTAAAGCACTTCCGACCGCCACCTTCAGGGATATGTTCTTCACCTTCTGATGGAGCTCACAAGATTTCTGCTCCTTGATTCCATTCACGGGGTAGCCGGGACCGCCATCTATCATCCGTGCACCGTCAGACGGGACCTCCGATTCAGCCACGCTGCTTCTCCGCAGGGATGGGCCGGTGGTAATATCGAGTGCATGATCTTGAAGGAGCTCTCCTCTAAGTTCGTCGATCTGCTGCTGCTGCTTGTCAATTCTTGCTAGCAACTGGTTGAACCTATCTTCCTCCTCCTCCTCCCGTCGCTTCTTTGCTCTCAATCGGCTTCTATAAGTATCTCTGTCTTTGGGAAACCCAATCTCCCAGGGATAACTAGGGCCAAGGCCTCGTGTTCGTCCTCCGTGTTCTGGATTCCCGAGGACCTTTGTCAGCAAGTCTTTCTCTCTATCAGGACGGAACTTTAATTTCCCCTCTTTAATTTCTTTCACCACTTTCAGCCATGTGTCCCTGGGTACCTTAATCCCCTCACTGCAAACAAGGTCCCCCGTCTCATTGTCATACTCACTCCCATGCGCAAGGAAAAAATTTCTTGCCCTCTGTTCCCATTCGTCGCGAATTGGTTCTGGAATGATCCTTGTAGCAATCAGCACTTCCTCTATTTTATCCCACTTTGGCATGGCAGTCACGTAGCCCCCTGTCCCGAGGCGATGGTGATATTTCTTTTTCGCAGAATTTGTCTTCTTTCGTGTTGACTTTTCCATAGCATCTTCTGACTTCTTGTACTTCACAAATGCATCCTAGTAAGCCTTCTACTTCGCTAGATAGCCTTCGAATTTTGGAGCACTATTGGTGACGAGGAGTGGACTCGGCAAATCCCAAGGTTGTGTACCCCGGGTTGATTGAGGGGGAGAGAGTATGAGCGTTGGTGACTGCGACGGCTAACAGGGGGCGAGTTTACCCAGGTTCGGCCCCTCGAGATGAGGTAAAGACCTACTCCTGCTTGTCTGGTATTATCGAGGTGGTTACAATGGCGAGATGGCAATCTCGCTAGGGTTTTCCTGCGTGTTTCTTGCTTGACCTAGTTGACGCACCCTCCTGGCCTTTATATCACAGGCCAGGTCTCGGGTGGACGGTGCAGATTGCACATTACAGAATCCAGAAAATCATCACCGGCCTAACCAGCTACTTGGGCCACACGGTACACTTCATGGGCCTCTCTTGGCGTGACCCAGGTACCACCACCGTGGGGTACCCGAAAGGTAGCCCCACGACAGTAGCCCCCGAGTGCTTAGTCGAATCGCAGAGTCGAGTAAAGGACTCCTTCCTCCGGGCACGCCACCTGACTCCTTCACGAGCCAACCTTCGACTGCTACTGTCTTGAATAATCGAGTGCGCTTCATGATCTTCTTGATTCGCCAGCTTTCGACTGTCGTTGTCCTTAGTCATCGGGTGCGCGAACAGCGCTCCCGATGGGAGTAGCCCCCGAGATTAAGCTGAATTGCTTGCAATTGAGGTTAAACTCAATTTTTCTTCAGTCGAAAAGCCCGCTCCCGATGGGAGTAAAAAGATGACTCGAAATGCTCGAGTCAATTCTGGCCTTGCTCGACTTACTTTGTACTCAGCCTTGATGGCCTACTGAATTGACTTAAACTCAGCTCTGAAAGCTTACTGGTTGTTCATCCACTCGAATGATGAATTCGGGTGTCATCAGCTTTGTAAAGCTTACTATGTACTTGTCTCACTCGAATGGATTGTCGAGTGCTCTGCCAGATCATTGGCTTACTTGATACGAATCCACAGTGACGTCAGGGATGACATCCAGGATGACGCTTCCTGGCACACTCTGCGCCCGACGGGACGTGACGAGGTGGGCCCGCTGTCGCAGCGGCCGCCGTTGAATTTGGACCGTTGGGCGCGAAACTTTCGCGAAGTGATGATGACGCCTTGGTTCCCGTGCGTAGTGGAGGATGACAGTTGCCCTCTCCGCGCGACACGTGGATGGCCGGATGGTTGCTTCGGGTTACGGTTCCGTGGATGACGGCTAGGATGAACTGCCCCCGCGGTATATAATTTTCACCGCGGCGTGGGAACAGTTCACCAAGCCTTCATTTCCCGTCTTCTCCGCTGCCTCATCTCCATTGCCCTTTGCGCCGAGATCTTCAGAATCTTTCCCCTCCTCCACTAGCACCATGGGCCAGAAGAGGGCGAAGGGAGCGGAAAGCTCCGCCGCCGGCGACGACGCTGGCATGAAGAAGTTGGAGGGCGACTGGGGGAAGTCGTCCGTGAAGGCGGCGGAGCTGGACAACCTCCGCGAACAGGGATTGCTGCCGCCGACGAGTACGGCGACGACGCGCGCCCCCGGTAAGGATGTGATCCCCTCTCCTCGCGATGGGGAGCGCGTGTGCTTCGTGGAATTCCTTCCACGGGGCTTCGGGTTCCCCGTCCACGATTTTGTTCGTGGTCTTCTTTTCGCTTATGGGATTCAGATCCATGATCTGAATCCCAACAGCGTCTTGAGCATTGCGAGTTTTATTGTGCTATGCGAGTGCTTTCTGGGGATCGCACCCAACTGGAACCTCTGGAAGTCGCTCTTCATGGTGCGACGGATGGTGGGGCGGTCGAAGCAGACGTTCCCTGTAGGCGGCTTCGGAATCCAGCTGCGCGGCGACACTTGCTTCTTCCAGCTGAAGAAATCTGACTCCGTCCAGAACTGGCGGAAGAAATGGTTCTACATCAGGTGGGACCAAGAAGGCCTTCCCGAGTTCGCCGCTGATCGACCTCTGTGAAGGACCAATGCCTGGTCGCACCCTCTGTCAAAGGAGGACAAGGAGTCGACCAAGCCACTGCTGGCGCTGCTCCGCGGGTTGCTGACGACGCTCGGGCGCGAGACAGGTGGCATTCACCTTATCGCGACTTTCCACAGGCTGAAGGTGCAGCCGCTGCGTCGACGCGAGCCAATGTGGGAGCTTGCAGTCGACACCTCGCTTGATGATGCACAGATCGCGACTAAGGTGAGGAACATCACCAGCCTCCGGGTCGCCGATCCGTGCAACGTTAAGTGCCCGGTCGAACCATACGGGCCAAACAATCCCGTACCTGAGGTAAGCACCTTGAACTCTCTTTGCTTTGCTTCAGTCGAATGTTTTTCCTGACTCGCCTTTCTCCTCGCTGCTCGTCAGGATCGAAGGGCTTATGTGAGCCTTCCTCCGCTGATGGAGAATGGACCTCACAACGAGGCCACAGTCGTCGAGCAGGACGACGATGAAGACGAAGTCCCTTCTGCCCACTCGCCGAACGAGGAGGTGGAAGAGGATGATGAAGACGAAGAGCCGCTGCTGAAGCGAAGACGAAAGAATGTCGACTCCACCTCGGGGTCGTCACCTTTGAAGGAAGTGGTTGTGGAGGACAAGGAAGCCCGCGACTCATCCTCTGATGCGAGTGAGCCGGTAGATCCTCTGTCCGTGCCTCCACTGAATTCAGCGCCGCCCACTGGGTTTGCGGCGATGGCATCTCCTCCCATGAGCAGCGAGGATGAAGATGTCAACAGGTAAGCCTCTGCGAGTACGCCTTTTTTGTCTTTCTTCTTCTTTCGACTCCTTGGACGCTTTTCTGAATTTTTGCTTCTTTATACAGCCATCATACTGGTGGTGCTGGCTCTTCACCTCGCGACGAGGAACACCAGTCCGCGGCTGTCCCGGAGCGGGCCACTGGGGCACCCGAAGAGGCGCCTGAGGCCAATAACCCCTTGCCGTTGAAGACGTCAACCTCCACAAGGCCAGAAAGGGCTGCTGATACGACTGCCGTGGATGCTGAGCTGCTTGGGCACGTAAGTATATTCTGTCTTAACTTTGCAAATTCTTGTGTCGGGTGCGCGAACAGCGCTCCCGATGGGAGTAGCCCCCGAAGATGTGCGTGACTAGGATAGTCGGGCACAGATTGACACTTTTGCTTCTTTGCACAGCCGTTTTGTCGTCAGCTGCTGGAGGGAGCCACGGCCTTCATGCGAATGGAGAAAGAGGAAGGTCGACTCCGCACTGCTCTGGAGCAAGCCAACAGTGAGTATTAACCTTTTGCATTCGAGCGGTGCTTCGATCATCTTCATTATTGACCTTGCTCCGATGATCCACAGGCGAGAAGGAGAGCATGGCGAAGCGGATCGCGGAGCTGGAGAGATCCCTGGGTGCAACTCGACAGCGTGAGCAAACTCGGGGTGATCTAGAGAAGACCCAGGTTGAACGCTTGCTCGGACTCGCCAATGCAATCGGAGGTGAGTATCTCGGCTCATTGCCTACTTTGTCTTGTGTCGACTTCTGATGTGTCATAAGTGTGGTCATCCTCGTTGTGCAGAGCCGTGCGGAGGCGCTCCTCCAGAAGAGTCTTCCAGTGAGAATGTCGACCTGGAGGCGGCTGTTGGCTTCGTTGACCGCGCCCATGCGTATGCTTCGACTGCACTGCAGCAATCTTCGGCGGAGCTGCAGAAGTCGAAGGATGCTCTGGCGAGTGTGCATCGGAGCATCTTCCCCAACCAGCCGTTGCCGGCCGATGTTGTCGCACTTGCGGCCCCGTTTGAAGGCGAGGCGACCACCCTGGCGGACTACACGCGTGCCCAGACGGTACGCGGCTCAGAGTTCACTTTCCGGCTTTTGCTTAGTCATGAGGTTGCAGGCGACTTCGAGGCAGTTGTCAGCGACTTTTCTCGAAAGCCCGATGGCAAGACCAAGTCGCTAAACAGCGTCAAGGCAAGAGCAAGTCAGTTAGCTGTTAAGCTAATTGATACTTTTGAGAGGAAGCTTGCCAGGGCTGCAGAGTTGGCCTCCAAGAAGAGTCGCTCGCAGTCGGAGTCTGCAGTGTAGTCGTTGTAGTAGGGCTCCCCTTTGATTCGCCTTTTGTAGTGAACTTAATGAAGTCTATTAATCAATGCACTTTCTGATTTCTCCGTGTGAATGTACCTCATCGAGTCTTTTGTTAGAATGAATATGGCTTCTTTTTGACACCACTTAACTTGACAGCCTGATGAAAATGCTGTTCCTGAAGTCGCCGGGGCCACCTGTGTAAATGAGGGTGAGGGTACCTCTTCTGCTATGCCCGCTCGCCAACAGGACCCAGCTGATCCAACTCCCAGACGAAGCGTGAACGACCAGCGGGTGTTTAACTATATGAGGAACAAGATCACTGAACTTGAGTCGAAGCTGCGGATAGCTGAAGTGGAGCTTGAACGCCTCAGGGCGCGTTCCACTGGGCCGTTCAATCAGCGCGAACGGTTCCTTCTTGACCAAATTGATCTGATATGTCGACAGCTACAAGGTGGGCTCTAGCTGCTTCGCTTGATTTCTTCATGCTTGTGTTGTTCTGCATCTTGACCCGTTAATTGCAGTTGTTAACCCGACTGGCAAGCCGAGAACACTCGAGTGGACGAGCGTGTGGAGAGGGAAGCCACCGGTAACTCGGTCGAAGCTCGTCAATTCTGGGTGCATAAGGGAGAGGGCCGTATACTCGCGCGGATGCTGGATCGCACCTGGCGAGCTGCGTTCGTTCTTGAAGGTTGCAGGAAAGCACTCTGGCAAATCAACAGAGTGTTCTTCCCCTTGGTGAGCAGCCGACTGGATTGCCCGCGCTGTTGGAGAGGTTCCGCAGTAGCAGGGCGCTGAAGGAGGTCGTCTTCGGTCAGCTTGTTGCCGGGGCCAACACGGCGTTTGCTTATTTCGACTGCATCGACCTCATGTTCCTTGGACAGAATACTTGATGGCTTGCCTAGAGATGTTGATTATGCTGAATCCTCTTGCGGCTGCACGTCAGGCGATGGAACAGACCCTGGATCATACAGAGCGACTTGTCGGGCCACTGGATGCGCCAAAGGAAGAATCTGTCGACTAAAGACAATAGCCTTTTGCAGTACAATGTTAGATTGTAGCATTAGTGTAAATATGCATGTATGTATGCTCATGTGGTGTTTGTCCTTGAATGTAGAATGTATGGTTTTGCACTCGTAAACCTGTATGGCGCGAGCCCCCGAGTGGTTCGAGTGACGGCCTAGGATTTTCGAGTTATGCCTGTGTGGCGCAGCCCCCGAGTGATTCGAGTGGCGGCCTAGGCTGGACTTAGACCTGTATGCCGCGAGCCCCNTTATTTAGTTGTCAAAGCCACGCAGGTGCGAGGCGCACAGATAATTCATACTCAATCTATGCATACATGGATGAAGTGCAAAACAAGGCAACATTAACAGACCGACATAATATAATACCAAACACGGACAATATAAACACTAAGCGGATAACAAACAACTTGCGGGACTTCTCCTAGCAAGGGTTAGCTTGCTTCGACGTTCGACGCCATTTGGCTTGGAGGTCACGGCACGTCGCGGAGTAGGGTTTCGATTCGCCGGTACCGCGGAACACACCTATACATGCATTCAAGTGGGCTGAGCACCTAAGCATTTACAAAAATACAAACCTGTACCACTGGATAGGGCTTTTCAAACTATGAATTTACAAATTTGAATCCCTGAAACGGAGCTACGGATCAAAAGATATGGCCCGGCGAAGTTTAACTATCCGCTGCTCACCCAGGAAAAAAAACAGAATGGGCTGCTTTCAGATCGGGCCGGACTGGGTGCGTATTCCCGAAATACGCCTTCCGTGCAGGAAGACGGAAAAGGAGAGGGCGCCTCCACTTATCCCGACAGTGGGTCCGGGCGGAGGAGGTGGGACCCACCGGTCGGCGACACGGGGACGCCACGTTGGCGCCACGCTGGCTGATTTCACCTCCCAGTGCTGAGGACGCACGGACGGCCCGATGCGGCGCGTCTCGGGCTCCGCCGGCCACAGGAGCTGGCTGCCGCCGTCGCGGCAGAGTACGCCGCCGGCCGGCAGGGTGCGGCGGGGACCGCCCCGCCGTGCCGCATCCGAAGGGCGCTACGAGTACGGGGGGTGCTCCGGAAGCGGGCCGACGCGGCTCGGGCTGATCGGCCGCCGGCCGCCGCCATCGACGGGCGGCTGACGCGGCCATCCAGGGGCCGCGGCGGGGCCCTGAGCTCTACGCGTCCGGGGGGGGGGGGGGGGTTGGAGGTGTGGACCGGGGCGGCTTCCATGCGCAGCAACCCGCTGGCTCCAGGAGCTTTGCCCCCGGCCATGGGGGGACGCGACGAAGAACGCGACGCTCCCGACGACCACTAGATGCTCTGGTTGCACGCGGGGAGGTAGAGGAAGGTGGTAGGAGGCTCTGGGTACGTTTAAAACGGAGAACGGCTCCGGGTCCGAGCTCGCCACGGTCAGAAACCCGACGGCGACGGTTTCGGCTGGAACGGAGCAGGGCTCCGCCGTTGTCCACCTAAACAAGCCGAGAGGTCCAGGGGAGAGAGGGGAGTGAGGTGCAGTGCGAGAGGGGAGGCTCGGGCTATTCTTTTATAGACCAGAGGGGGGGGGAGTTAGGTGCTGGCCGGTGCTTGCCATCAATGGCCGCCGAGGTCATTGCTTACATCTCCGGCCACAGGGAGGAGATAAGGGGGGGGGGAGGGGGGATGGAGGCTGCCGTGCTGGATTCACAGTGAAAGCCGAGGCACACTGCTGCAGGCGGATTAGGCACCGACCATGGCAGTACGGGAATTAGGCCTTGCCAAAGCGCGCGTCCCGGACGTCCCGAGCGCGACGCGAGCGGCATCGTCGCGTTCCCGGTGACTCGGAGCTCTAAACTGAAAAAGGATTGTACCACTAGGTTCGTAACAACGAGGCCAACTCAACAAAACAAGAATCACTCAAGGACTCCAAACTTTGTAACACAAGATTTTCAGAAAACCAAGGGTGCGCCAGGTGTTCGATGAAATGACAGGGGCTTTGCACATCTCAGAAAAATCCCCAAAATTCACAGTTGGTTGGAATAGATGTATATAGCATGTTTGTGGAATTGGAGCTTAGTTGGACCCGGGGAAGTTGGTCAAATAAATTAGTGTCCAAAAATGCCCTAATGGCATGGGTATGCCAAGTGCACTTCCTCAAATGATCTTGATCTGATATTCTGGATACGTGGTTAAATAAGGAAGTTGGTCAATCTGGCAAAGTGGCAATGCCAAATGGTTTTTGTATCTAGGGGTTGCTTTGGAAATCACAATTAGGCATAAAAAAGGCATTACAAGGAAGTACCTCAAATATTGCACAAATGAGGTTGGGCCAATGGAGTGAAATGATCAGGAGGTCAAATCATGCACCTCACCAAAATTGCAGATTTTTGGATGAGTGGAAGGTGTCTAGACAATTTCTGGATTGAAAATGGCATAATGGAGAATATGGATAAACTTGGAAATATTGCATTGAAGTATGCAATATTTTGGATGGATTGTCTTTGTATGAGGAGGGGAGTCTCTGGTATTTTTGGTGGAATTTTTCCAGCTTTGGAAACAGGCTTTTCTTGGTAGGTGGAGTAAAGGGTTTTAGAGGTTCGATAATCAGGGCTAGGGTTTTCGAGAGAAAACCTAAGCATAAAAATTATCACGGGTGCTGGAGTGGTTCGTGGATCACCGGGAAAATTTTGAGAGAGCAATTCCAAAGTCAAATCATCCTCAAAAGATTTGAAGAAACATTTAGGAATAGAGGAAAAAGTTTTTCAGGGTGTCAGAGAACACCGCTAAAATTAGGGACGGATTTTCGGGGTGTTACAAACCTTCCCCCCTTAAAAAGAATCTCGTCCCGAGATTCGGAGACTAATAGAGATTCCCGGGGTTATACAAGATATTTCTCGTATGGTTTAACCTACCCCTATATTTAAAATATTTTAAAACTTTTTCTACAAACATTAGAGTTTATCATCCAAAACGGTTAACACTCAGTACGATATTTCTATCACCCTCGATGCATTCTAAGGATGGCATGGCAGTGGCTCACACAACCAATCAACATAGGGTCTACTAGCATGTTTATTAAAATTAATTCTAAGGTTTTTGCTCAACCAGATACAAACATGGTAAGATCAAACAAGATCCACACACAGATCATCAACCAACAACCAAATTTTGCAAAACCAGCAGATTAGGGACATGCCAATCGTATCCCCTATCTAGGGTTTTATTTTAGAAAAGCTGTATATACATTTTCATGTATACACAGGTTTTGAAAGGTAACAGGGTTTCTTTCTAAAGAAAATATCCGTGTCGCCAATAATTGGCTCACAGATACCGTGGGGTAGGGCCATCCCCAAAATTATTTTGGCAAAATTTTCCCTATGAACAGAGGAGAGACGAGGGACGGATCTGTGAAGAAAGGATAGAGGCACACAGGGGCTATTTTCTTGCTGGCTGTCATGTGGGAGCGGGTCCACCTGCTAGTCTCTCTCTTCCTTTCCAACTTCTTCTTCCTCGCAGCATCTTCCCTCGTACCTGGCCGTCTCCGAGTGCGCGAAGCACTCCTCTCCGGCACTGCTGCGCGTGCGGTCAATCGGCGCAGCGGCCATCACGGCTTTGGGCACCTCGGTGGTTTCGCGCCAATTGGCCGAGCACTACGCGCGATTCCTCTCTTTTCCCGCGCGAGGCTGAGCAGTGCGCGGCATCCGAGCTCACGGCTATAAACGGGGGTCTCTGAAATTCCTCCCACGAGCTTCCTCTTCCACTGCCACCATGGGTTTCTTTTCAGCCATCTACGACGAATTTTACGCGCACCGAGAGGGAGCGGGATTCTTCAAGCAGCTGTTCGTGATCGTGATCTTCTGGATCATGGCTTCGGTGGTGGTGGCACTGTTGTATGCGGCGGTGGTTCTCTTGTTGGTGGCTCTGTACGACTGGTGGTACGACACTGGCGGTGATGCTGCTGTGGTGCCGGCGGTGAGCGAGCTGGCGGGGCAGGCTGCGGGAGAGCAGGTGGTGCTGCCGCAGGTGGCTGATGCAGTGGTTCCTTCGGCTGGAGGGCAGCTGGCGGCTCGTGCCATCCGTCGTCGCTGTCGCGCGGCTCGCGACCCGGCTTCAGGTGAATCAAGCTCATCCTCAGGTGATGCCACTGAGCGCGAGAGGGAGTAGGATTTTCTTCCTGGGGTGCTCTCCTGTATCTGTACTGAGGTAGTGGGAGTGTCGTATGTTGGAGTAGAACTTGTATCCTCTGTTTCTGAAATTTTCCTTGTGTCCTGAACTCTGTTGATGTATCAAACTTGCCTTCACTGCTGATTTAGATCCAGATTTGCATTCCTGAGATCTTCCCTGAGCTGTCACAGATCTGTTCTTGCAGCAGAGAGAATTGCAGAGGCACTATCACACAGATGGTAGAACTTGCTACTCGGGGAAAATATCATTTTAGAAAGTAATGCTTCACTTTTATGGCCCTAAAAACTTGAAACAACATGGAACAATCATTTCAATCATACCAGATAACAAGCACGCAACGGCTATTAAACACTCGTCATGATACAAACACATGTACCAGCAAGCATAGGAATTACAAACAGTCTCACAAACTCTCATCTAACATCTCATAAGCGCCACTCCGGCTAAACTAAACAGATCTTACTCCGCTTGGCGGCCCTTCACAGATGGTGGAGTGCGGCTAAGCCGGAGAGTGGTGTCCACGTCCCCTTCCTCCGCAAGGTCGGAGGACACAGGAACACCTTCAAGGATCGGAACCTGCTCGGGGGTTCGTCGGGATGGGCCGGGATCTGGGAGTGGAGGTCTGCTACTTCGGGCTAGCCTGCGGGAGAGTGTAGGTGTGCTTTCCCCTAGGTATTGGTGTAGGCGGGCACGGCTGAGGTTCCTCCTTGTAGCCACGAGCTCCTCCATCAAGAGGTTGTTGAGGTTCGTCATTGCGATGGCGTAAGCAACTTGGTTGATTAGCGCTGGGTCAGGCTCCTTCGAGACGTCGGCTTGGATCATCTCTCCACGGGGCTGTGGTCTGGCCGGAAGGTAGTAGAACTCTCGAGTTTCAGCTAGCAGGGGTTCGGAGGACCGAAGACGAACGAGGCATTCCCAGGCTGCTACCTGGATGGCTAGCCCCAGAGTGGGCATGCGGCCTCCCTGGATTAAGTAGGGCTGATTCGTGCCCCGGGGACACGGGCTGATCCTCACATCGGCCCGGAATTCATCTCCGGCCGACGAGAGTGAGCTCTGGAACACTACATACATGGGGCGAACGGAGCTACCAAGGATATGGTTGACGGCCCTCCAGAGAAGCAATCGAAAGCTTGAATGCTCCTCGGCAGTGGTTTCCAAGATGGCATTAAGGGTTGCCATTGGATTTTCTTGGGGTCACTAGATTTTTGGTGGGGATAAGGATGCGAGGTTCCTCTATGGGATTCTACTTTAAAGGAGTTGGGTTGCCAGAGAGCTGGCGAGGGTGGGTTATAAAGCAACTAGGACTGGGTCTCGGGTTCACTGGGTAAGGTCGGCTTCTTCTCATGGAAGAAACCGGCTCGTCTTGTTGGGGAAGACTGGGACAGGTCCTACTGCACCATACTGTTGACCGACACGAGCCATGCCGGTTTGGCAGAGATGGGTTAAATCCATCGGGTCATTGTCGGGCAAAAGTAAGGCGGGGCTTTCCATGCTAGGGTAGTCTACAGCCAGCCTGGTGCTCTGATACCATGCTCTGTGACACCCCCCTCTGACACATATCGCCAGAGAGGTGGTCGCCCCGTGCGCCAGCCCAGGATATCTGGACGCACGTTACGACAATGCAACATAGCGAAAATATCATTACACAATCAGGCCCAAAGGGCTACAAATGGTTTACATGGCCATCAAGGCATGAAGATTTATCATGGCCGAGTATGGCACTGGACAGAGTTCAACTGGCAGCGGAAGACAAGATACGGCAACGGCTTGGTGCGGCTCCATTCCACAGGCATCTGGCTGGGCTACTGATCCTAGCACGCTCTTGCTCCATCTCCTTGCTAAGGTAGTAGAAGGATCCTCTCAAAGTCTGGCCACATGAAAAGCTAGTCTGAGTACAATGATGTACTCGCAAGAGAATAACCACAAGACATGAACGGTCAAACAATCAGGCAACAAGTAACTAGCGACAGAAAATAACCTAAACATGGCAAGTGACTACTTACGGCAGTCCAAGTGGGTAGCAACATGGCATCATAATAAAACATGGTATAAGCAACCAATGGGAGTACCACCAGTACAGAGTCCAAGCCAGGTGGGGTTGGATCATGTACCGGGGGTCACACAAAGAGCTTACCTGTGACGAATAACGGGGGTACCAGTTGGTAAGTAGCACGACAAATCATATCACCACTGCTAGGCTCACTGGCCTTTAGCCTCACGAGGCTAATCTCAACTGTCACCACTGCTAGGCCCCCTGGCCTTATCTCATTTGACATCTCAAGTAACATTCCCTACATCATCTTATTGTTTATTAAGTGTGATCAGGTCGTTCATAATTCTTTCAAACAAATCTTAAGTTTAACCTCCGGACACGACAAAGACACATAGTGTGACTGACACTGAACTGTTGTTCCATATCCCAGGAACGGGGCTAGCTGGCTAGGTTGATGCTCTCGAGAGTTTGCTTTACCACCTATCAGAATGCACTCCACTCAGCCGACACTTCAGGTTCATCACGCCCAAAGCCGTACCAAGCAAAATACACTCTCGCGACGGTCCACTTGCTAAGACACTCTCCTGCACCACCCTATACGCATGGTACAACGGGCAAGTAAATCCGGCACATCCCCCGGCGCTACCGGGTATGCCTAGCTCTGGACTCCTTATCGCGGTCGAACCCGTGCCTGTCGACCTCTCTCCTCGGACAGCACAACCGAACGACTGCGCCCAACGGATGGCACAAAAGGGGCTCAACAACCTACTAGGTCACGGTTTCCATGGGACAACGGTGGTATCGCGTTCAAGGGTTCAGATTAGTGGCACTATGAATAGACCTCATCGTTGTTTGGAGGGGTGTTTCCTTTAATCAAGTTTCAGCATTAACATGTTCAAGCAACAAAAGATTAGTCCAACACTATAACCACAACCAACAAGACATTAGCAACACAAACAAGCACAACAAACATAGCCTAGAACATGCCTAACACTTGCATGAATAAATAACCACATCACAATAACAATACCCGGGTGACTGTGGCGGGCAACCCGGCCGGTGTCACACGGGGGTTAGTGTCACAGAATAACAAGAATACCCGGGTGACTGTGGCGGGAGACCCGGCCGGTGTCACACGGGGGTTAGTGTCACAGAATAACAAGAATACCCGGGTGACGGTGGCGGGAGACCCGGCCGGTGTCACACGGGGGTGGGTATAATAATATAGCACAGGCGGAGTCTGTTACGCATCCGTTCCTCCACGCGCAAGTCTTTGGCGGCGTATTCGTCCGACCGTTGACCAGGAAGTGGGGAGTTGGGCATATAGTCTCCAAAACTAAACCGAAAAGCAATCATAAGAATGAGAGAGCATCCATTCTACTCGAGGGTTCCCTCGACGTGGTGTCAGCAATCTCGGCAAAATGAACCAAATGGAAAGTCAGCTTCCAAGCGTCGCAGTCCGGGTGGTCTATGCCAACCATATTTGACGGAGGGACAAGAAGCAAATAACTCTTTTGGCAAATGCCCCCAACTCCGAGGATCACGGGCCGACATTTGTCCGCACCTAGCCTCGGCGTTGAAGAAGAAGCAAACAATCAACGCATGTTTTTGTTATTTAGTTGTCAAAGCCACGCAGGTGCGAGGCGCACAGATAATTCATACATCAATCTAATGCATACATGGATGAAGTGCAAAACAAGGCAACATTAACAGACCGACATAATATAAATACCAAACGCGGACAATATAAACACTAAGCGGATAACAAACAACTTTGCGGGACTGCTCATAGCAAGGGGTTAGCTTGCCTTCGACGTTCGACGCCATTTGGCTTGGAGGTCACGGCACGTCGCGGAGTAGGGTTTCGATTCGCCGGTACCGCGGAACACCTATACATGCATTCAAGTGGGCTGAGCACCTAAGCATTTTACAAAAATACAAAACCTGTACCACTGGATAGGGCTTTTCAAACTATGAATTTACAAATTTGAATCACCTGAAACGGAGCTACGGATCAAAAGATATGGCTCGGCGAAGTTTTAACTATCCGCTGCTCACCCAGGAAAAAAAACAGAACGGGCTGCTTTTCAGATCGGGCCGGACTGGGTGCGTATTTCCCGAAATACGCCTTCCGTGCGGGAAGACGGAAAACGGAGAGGGCGCCTCCACTTATCCCGACAGTGGGTCCGGGCGGAGGCGGGACCCACCGGTCGGCGACACGGGGACGCCACGCTGGCGCCACGCTGGCTGATTTCACCTCCCAGTGCCGAGGACGCACGTGACGGCCCGATGCGGCGCGTCTCGGGCTCCGCCGGCCACAGGAGCTGGCTGCCGCCGTCGCGGCAGAGTACGCCGCCGGCCGGCAGGGTGCGGGCGGGGACCGCCCCGCCGCGCCGCATCCGAAGGGCGCTACGAGTACGGGGGGTGCTCCGGAAGCGGGCCGACGCGGCTCGGGCTGATCCGGCCGCCGGCCGCCGCCGTCGACGGGCGGCCTGACGAGGCCCGGGGCCCCTGAGCTCTACCGCGTCCGGGGGGGGGGGGGGTTGGAGGTGTGGACCGGGGCGGCTTCCATGCGCAGCACCCGCGGGCTCCAGGAGCTTTGCCCCCGGCCATGGCGGACGCGACGACGAACGCGACGCTCCCGACGACCACCAGATGCTCTGGTTGCACGGGGAGGTAGAGGAAGGTGGTAGGAGGCTCTGGGTACGTTTAAACGGAGAACGGCTCCGGGTCGAGCTCGCCACGGTCGGAAACCCGACGGCGACGGTTTCGGCCGGAACGGAGCAGGGCTCCGCCGTTGTCCACCTAAACAAGCCGAGAGGTCCAGGGGAGAGAGGGGAGTGAGGTGCAGTGTGAGAGGGGAGGCTCGGGCTATTCTTTTATAGACCAGAGGGGGGGGAGTTAGGTGCTGGCCGGTGCTGCCATCAATGGCCGCCGAGGTCATTGCTTACGTCTCCGGCCACAGGGAGGAGATAAGGGGGGGAGGGGATGAGGCTGCCGTGCTGGATCCACAGTGAAGCACGAGGCACACTGCTGCAGGCGGATTAGGCACCGACCATGGCAGTAACGGGAATTAGGCCTTGCCAAAGCGCGCGTCCCGGACGTCCCGAGCGCGACGCGAGCGGCATCGTCGCGTCCCCGGTGACTCGGAGCTCTAAACTGAAAAAGGATTGTACCACTAGGTTCGTAACGACGAGGCCAACTCAACAAAACAAGAATCACTCAAGGACTCCAAACTTCGTAACACAAGATTTTCAGAAAACCAAGGGTGCGCCAGGTGTTCGATGAAATGACAGGGGCTTTGCACATCTCAGAAAAATCCCCAAAATTCACAGTTGGTTGGAATAGATGTATATAGCATGTTTGTGGAATTGGAGCTCAGTTGGACCCGGGGAAGTTGGTCAAATAAATTAGTGTCCAAAAATGCCCTAATGGCATGGGTATGCCAAGTGCACTTCCTCAAATGATCTTGATCTGATATTCTGGATACGTGGTTAAATAAGGAAGTTGGTCAATCTGGCAAAGTGGCAATGCCAAATGGTTTTTGTATCTAGGGGTTGCTTTGGAAATCACAATTAGGCATAAAAAAGGCATTACAAGGAAGTACCTCAAATATTGCTCAAATGAGGTTGGGCCAATGGAGTGAAATGATCAGGAGGTCAAATCATGCACCTCACCAAAATTGCAGAATTTTTGGATGAGTGGAAGGTGTCTAGACAATTTCTGGATTGAAAATGGCATAATGGAGAATATGGATAAACTTGGAAATATTGCATTGAAGTATGCAATATTTTTGGATGGATTGTCTTTGTATGAGGAGGGGAGTCTCTGGTATTTTTGGTGGAATTTTTCCAGCTTTGGAAACAGGCTTTTCTTTGGTAGGTGGAGTAAAGGGTTTTAGAGGTTCGATAATCAGGGCTAGGGTTTTCGAGAGAAAACCTAAGCATAAAAATTATCACGGGTGCTGGAGTGGTTCGTGGATCACCGGGAAAATTTTGAGAGAGCAATTCCAAAGTAAAATCATCCTCAAAAGATTTGAAGAAACATTTAGGAATAGAGGAAAAAGTTTTTCAGGTGTCAGAGAACACCACTAAAATTAGGGACGAATTTTCGGGGTGTTACACTGTGGTTGTTGTTGCTGCTGCGGGTAAAAGGCCAGCGCTGCCTGCGCTGGGTTGGCGACTGGAGGAGGAGGTGGCGCCTGGAGGGCCAGCTGTGCGGCTGGCTGTGCCACGGGTGCTGCTTGATTATCATGCTGTCCGTTCTGAGGGATTATTCGCGCAAACGCCCTGTATATCTTGCGTGCCTTTCTGCAATCCTTCAATAGGTGGCGGGATCCCCACTTGCCTGTTTCTGGGTCCCTAAACATATGATGCTTGCAGGGTTGCTCTAACTCTTCTTCGTCAGTCATTGGGCGTCTCCGCCACTCGCGCTTGCGACTTCCGTCTCCATGGTAGCCGCTGCCACCGCCCTGGTTGTACTGTCTTTCACTCTCACGGGGGGTTTCGAATCCCGCCGCTACTAACTCGATAGAGTCGTTGCCGACGTAACGCGGCTTCTTCTTCAGGCGCCCTTCTCGCCAGTTGCTAGGTCCTGCTTCTTGCCTCGGAGATCGTGGTGCATCACGAACAGAGTCTTCTCCATCTGCCCACTGGTTGGCTATCTGCATGAGCTCGATCATGTTCCTCGGCCTAAGCCTACCAAACTCCTCGCGGAGGTCGCGGCGGTAAACGCCGTGCATGAATGCGTCCATTACCCTGTCTTCTGAGGTGGCTCCGTCCATGGTGTTGCGAAGTAAGGTCCACCGCTGGATGTACGAACGGAGTGGCTCGTCTCGACCTTGCTTGCACGCCTGGAGCTCAATGAGGGTTGTTGGCCTCGCGTATGTCCCCAGAAAGCTCTTCACGAAGGCGTTCCTGAACTCGTCCCAGGTGCTGAAAGCGTCCCTGGGCTGAGTGTTGAGCCACCCGCGAGCAGATCCCGTGAGCATCAACTGGATGTACTGCATGGCAGTAGTCGAAGTACCACCTTGACAGCTGCAAGCGATGAGGTAGTCTTCCAGCCAGTCCCTTGGGTCTTGCTTCCCGTCATACTTGGGTGTCTCTGCTGTTAGCTTGAAGCCTTTGGGCATCTTCGTGTCACGGATGTTGAAGCTGAAACATGCGGCTCCGCGTGGCTCGAAGTCGTCGTCGTCGTAGTCGTTGGCTTGTGCACTCGCCGCTCGCATCCGTCGACTGCGGTCCACCCTTCTCTGTGCGACGACGTTACGGACATCTTCGCCTGGCTGCGGCTGTCGCAGTCGAATTGGGGCTGGGTCTGCAAGTGGTGCGGGTTCACGATCGCGGCGGCCTCGATTCTCGTGCACCCTTTCTGCTGGTGCTGACTTTGCCAGGACTTCCTCGACTTCCCTGAGGGATTGAATTTGTCGCCTATGAAGGCGGGCGTGGGCGTCACCCTCCGGCGGCTGAGTTAGTCGCAGGTAGGTTTCAACTGCCATGACGGCCGAAGCGGGTGTCTTGGGGACGGGGATTCCGTCCGTATCCTCCGTCATGAATGACGACTCCAGATTGCGAGTGAGGTGGACGCGATCAGCCTCTGGCACCCGTGGCATGCGAGCCCTGTGACGTCCTCCTTGTGTGACTTCCTCCGATCCGGCCAAGAACGAGTGTGCCGCCCTCCTGGCACTCGACGCGTCGGCTAGTTCTTTGCGCCGAATCAGATCGGCCTTCTCTTGGCGGACTCGCTCGGACTCCTTCCAAAGCAAGTATTGGACCGCCAGTTGGTCTTCTCGGGGTTCATATGGCGAAGGGAACGTGCCTTCGTCCACGTGCTTCATGGCCTGGATCGCCATCTCCCGAGTGATGGTGAGTCTTGTCACCCTGTCCGGCATGGTCACCTCCAGCGGGTATACGGGTTCCCCGCCGTTGGATCGTGCTGGGCTGGCCATATAGACTTGCGCGGGGTAAACCCGTCGAGTGGGGCTGATGCTCCCAGTCCTGCTTCCTTCGTCTGAGCTATGCTCAGAGTCGAAGATCACAGCGACGTGGCGGGTGCCACGGCCACTGCTACTGGCGACTCCGCGATGCGGAGGCGCTATTGGCGTAGACTTTGGCTTCATCCGGGGCGTGGACAAGAAGGTCGGGGTAGACTTGTTTCGCGCCGGGGTTGCAGTAGATGCGATTTTTCTGGTGACCGCGGGTGTGGTCACCGCAGTCGCCGTTGATGCGGTCGTAGATGGTGCTGACGCAGTCAAAGTGGACGCGATCTTCATGGCAGTCGATGACACAATTGCCGTGGCCGCAGTAGATGCGATCTTCGCGGCGGGTGAAGCCGCGGTCGGCGCAGTCGATGTAGATGCTGGCGCGTCCGTCGCGCGCAACGTGGCCAGCGTGGGCCGGAGCGTTCCACGACTGTCCACCAGATAGCGCAGACTACCGAAGGTAATCCACGCGCTCTGCTGCACCTCAGCGTACGCCGGGAGATCCGCCGGCGAGTGGTGGACGAACTCGAGGAAGCCGGTGTAGATCGACTCCCTGGCGCTGATGCCGTTCTTCATTGCAGATGAGGCCGGCGCAACCATGACTCCAACGATCTGTTCTTCCCACAGACGGCGCCAATTGTCGAGGTTGGGGCTCGGCAAATCCCAAGGTTGTGTACCCCGGGTTGATTGAGGGGGGAGAGAGTAGGAACGCTGGTGATTACGACGGCTAACAGGGGGCGAGTTTACCCAGGTTCGACCCCTCGAGATGAGGTAAAGACCTACTCCTGCTTGTCTGGTATTATTGAGGTGGCTACAATGGCGAGATGGCAATCTCGCTAGGGTTTGCTTGTGCGTTGCTTGCTTGACCTAGATGACGCACCCTCCTGGCCTTTATATCACAGGCCAGGTCTCGGGTGGACGGTGCGGATTGCACGTTACAGAATAAGGAAAATCATCACTGGCCTAACCAGCTACTTGGGCCACACGGTACACGTCATGGGCCTCTCTTGGCGTGACCCAAGTACCACCACCGTGGGGTACCCGAAAGGTAGCCCCACGACACTCATCTTTGGACCAAAACACACATAGCACTATAAATGTCATACATGCTAGTGTTGATAGTCCTTGCATATCATCCAAAAATTGCTTAGCTAAATCTAATGATGATATGCTTGCTTTATCTTGTTCCAATAATAAAAATGCTTGTGTTCCCTCTAACTCTTACATGAATATTAATGTAGAGGAAACCCAATTAATTGTGGAACAAGATTTGAACTTGAGTAGTTCAAAAATTAATTATTCTTCTTCATCCACCTCTCATTGTCTTATGGCTAAATCTTCTTCTAGTAATGACAATGATGATAATAATGATAATGATAATAATGATGAAGAAGATGATATGGAAAAAGTTAATGCCCTTCTTCAGAATAAAGGTCTAATGATTCTTAAATCCCTTCCTAGCAATAAAAGTGCCCAAGCTAACCTCTTTGAAATCACGAGCACTCTCATTGAGCGTGGGGAAACTATTGAGGCCTTGGAAGCAAGCCTTGAAGAGAAGGTTAAGATTGAAAGAGATGATGCTATGGAGAAAGCATCGTTAGAAGATGCTCTTGTGGAAGAGCAAGAGACTCATGCTTCTCTAGAGGAGAAACTAGAATCTATCGAGGAGTCTCATAATGATATAATTGCTAAAATCATTAAAGAACGTGACCATACTCATGCTAAATATAAAGTCACAAAAAATGAAAATGCTAGATTAAATGATGAGCTTGCCAAGTTATCTTCTTCTATTCCTAAAGTTAATGATGCTTGTGCTACTAACTCCACTTCTTGTGAAGCATCTATTATGAAGGAGAATGTTGAGCTAAGGGCTCAACTTGAGTTGCTAACTAGCAAGTATGAGAAGTTGGAAGCAAGTCATGAAAAGCTATCTAGCTCTAATGATAATCTTCTAGCATCCTATGGGATGTTCGAAGAAAATCATGAAAAGCTATCTAGCTCTAATGATGAACTTCTAGCATCCTATGCTTGTCTCAAGTTGGCTCATGAGGCCGTCACTACAAAGGTAACATCTTGTGAGCCTCAAGTGGATAATAGCATAACCATAACTAAAAATGCTAAAATGCCATGTGCTAGTCCTAGTAGTTCATCCACTAAAAATATTGGTACATCATGTGATGAATTACTTGCTTTGCCTTGTTGCTCTAACAATGAAGCTTCTACTTCCTCTAGTGTTTTTGTTGCCACTAACCATGTAGAGGAAATCAAAGACCTCAAGGCCCAAGTCGCTTCTTTGAAGAAGGGCTTGGAAAAGCGTCATCGGCAGAAGAGTGCACTTGACAACATGTTGAGTGTGCAACAATCCCTAAATGACAATAGTGGACTTGGATTCAACTCCAACAACAAGAACAAGTCCAAGTTTGACAACAAGAAGAAGGGCCAAGTTCAAATCAAGAATCCGGCCAAGATCACTTGCTTCAAGTGCAAGCTAGAAGGGCACCATGTTCGGGATTGCCCAATGAAGAAGAAGAAGCCTCTTAGTGAGAAGCAACTAGGGAAGCGGCCTCTTGTTCAATCTCATGCTCAACCACGAGTTGAACAAAGGCCACCTCCCAAGAAGACTCAAGCCAATGCTCCTCAAGTTGAGGAGCCTATAAAGAAGAAGAAGAGTCGGTGTTGCTACCTTTGCCGCGGCAAAGGTCATTTTGCTTCTTCATGCACTAACGGTACCTCTTCCAACCCTATCATAATTGATGATATTTATTCTCTTGGGAAGGATAGAAATGGCAATGTGTTTGCCAAATATGTGGGAGCTCAAAGTGGTGTCAAGAAAAGCACCATTTGGGTTCCCAAGCCTATTGTGACTAACCTCTTAGGACCCAACTTGGTTGGGGACCAACAAGCTTCAACTTGATCAATAGGTGATTGTGGAGGACATTGGTGACTTGGCTATTTTTGAAGAATTAAGGGATCTTCATGGTTTTATTTCTCAAGCCAAGTCAATTGGATTATCACATATCTATCTCATACCCAATGCTTCCTCCTTGCGGTAACTTGTATTTAATTCATATGTACATTGAAAGTTGCTTGCTCCCTTGCATGTGTTAGTTTTGTTCCTAGCATGTGTTTGTATATGATATGCTCCTCTCCTACTTGTCTTGTTATCCAAGGTTGTGTATGGTAGTTGTCTATCATGTATGTGTAATTTGTGTGTTGAGCTTTATTGAATCTTGTGTGGATTTCATTTGGCTCGTTTGAGATATTAATGGACTATCCCATTTTGGGGGAGTGATGTGCTTTGTTCACTTCACAAACCTAAAAATGTGTGGACATGGGGCACACCACCTAGTATTGATATTTCAATATTATCTAGCTACTATGTGGTATGTCGTATCCATGAGAAATTCAAATTCTACAATGTCCATTAATTTCTCTAGTTGGTTTTATGTGCCTCTTGTTTAAAAATAAATAAATTATCACATTATGGGAGAGTAATAAGCTATGTGCATATTACAATCCCACAAAATGTGAACATTTGAGGTTTGCCACTTAGATTTGATATTATAAATTATCTTTCCTATGTGGCATGTTTGCTCGAACAATTCCATTTTCCTTTTGGTTATCTTTTGGCTCTTGTTTGGGTGTGTTTGCTTGGTGTGGTTTTTCTCTAATATGAATTCCTATATATTTTTGGAGAAACCATTTGTTTCATCTTATTTTCACCATGGCTTTGCCGGTTGGTTCGAATAGTTGAAACTACCAACAAACCTTTTTCAAAATTTGGCGTCTTTAATTCTTATCTTTTGCCATATGCTTACTTGTTGTGAAGTTGGTCTTGATCATCATTCCTATATACCACCGAGAAATTTCTCCATATACTCCTTGTTCATGAAAAGTGATTCTACTAATTGTGGTGGATTTTGTAGATCACCTTCACATTGGCACTTGCTTTTAAATTGCTCTATTTATTGGCCTCTTTGCCTCTTGCAAGGATCCTATCTTTCAATCGGTAGTGTTTAGTGTTTTAGATAAAATATGGAGAGTAATGATCCCTTGTGCATGCATTTTGTATTCAAATTCAAATATCTAAGATAATGCATTAATCTTGGGGGAGCATTCCTTTTATTTAGAACACTATTCTATCTATCAATTTTTGATCCTCTCAATTGGCATTTGATTCTTTATCTTATGTTTGGTACCTTCAATTGGTATTAATTGGAATTTAATATCTCCACCATAGATATTTGTTCCAATTGATATTTATTGTGGGAGTCTTGATACCTTTTTGCCTTATTTTACTTTACTTGATTTCGGTCAAGTATCATCCTCTTCTTGGTATTTTTTCTCCTAGTTGATATTTTTGTTTTAATTGGTATTTTTTTTCAATTGGTGTCTTTTCAATCATGTGTTGTTTGATTTGATTCCTATTGATATCACACTTCATGTGCTGATGTGTTTTGGAATCAATCATGTGTTGATTTGATTTTTTTCAATCATGTGTTGGTTTGGATTTTGATATAATTTGGACAACCTTTGTGTGTCACACTCGTGTGTGCTCTCTTCTTGGTTTACTTGGTGTTTTTGTCCAAATTGTATCTCTTTTGGTTCTAGAAAGCCTTTGCATGCTTGGTTACTAATTTATATTATTTTAAGCATGCTTATCTTTCTTGATCCAATATATAGGGGATACTCCACCGAATCCTAAATCGGCTAAGATGTGCATGAAATTCAATTTCATATCTATATGCACATATTTATGTGGAGTGTTTCCTATATATTGTGGTTGATCTAACTACTATGGGACCCAATGAGTTTGGGAACCATTTTGTACTCTAATTGTATTTTAGGTAAAATGGAGATGCATTGGATGCTTGCCTCATTCATAAGGAAGGTGTTCTCACCATGTGATTGTCGGAGTCAAGCTTTGATGACAAACCAACTCTCATCATCCTCATCGTCAATGCATCTCGGTAACAAGTATCCATCTCATGCATACCTTTCTAGTTTTCAACCTTGTGTAGGTTGCCTCTTGGCATGAAATCTCTTATATGCAATTGTTGTGGTTTTGGATTATTTTCTTCACTCAATATATCTTTGTGATATATGTGATGAATTTGCAAAAACCTTCTCTTCAATTGATATTATTTCCTTGTGATACTTGTTGCCTAATTCAAAGCATCTCCACTATCTCTTGTTCCCTTAGTGATAGGTGTGATGCATTTGATATATTTGGAGTTCATTTATATACAATGAGATAAATTTGAGCTATGTGCCATGCTTTTAAGCAACAATCTCGTTTGTATATTTATGACTTCTCCTTGAATACCTTGTTCTCTTCTTCCCGAACCATTACGTATGTATATGTTTCTTTGCGGATGTATATCTTCATTGTTTGTCTAATTAGAAACCTATACATATGAGAGAGGTCACCTTTTAGTTGGTATCCTATTTCTTTTTGAGCCACCTTGTGTTTCATCTATAATTCTTTGGTGGCTCCAAATTTGTCTCATGAGTGCTTGTCTTATTGTTTATTGATATCTTTACTCACTCATGTATTTGTTGAAGATCTTTGACTTCATGCCTACCATGGTGAGCATGTTGAATTTTTTTTTGGCTAAATGCTCTCACTAGCTTTTGGCATTTTCAATTGGTTTTAGTTTCCAATTGGTATTCCTAAGATTGTGAACATATTTCTTTAAAAGATCTTTTTTATCTCGGTTGGGCCTATCTTATGATGATTTTTTTGAAATTTGGTATCTCCTTATGGCTCAACCACATCTTTGGTGCAAGTGTTATGATTTGCTTTTGCATTATGCACTCTTGCACTTGTTGCGTGTTCTAGATGATTTTGGGGAAGTGAGGATACCATATTTGTGCACTCTTCATTTTGTGCATAAACATTGGGGAGCTTCTCCGTTTTTATTTAGAACTCTCGTTTTGGATCTTTTCGATTGCTTTTCTCCTTTGTGGACATGGTTAAAATGATTTAATCCTTTTTGCAATCTTTGATCCTCAATATAGTTTGATTTCCTCTATTTTTCGTTAAAAGGGATTCTCATCACCTTTATGGAGGAAATCATATTATATTGGCTCTCTAAATTTTTCTTCCCATTTTTCCGCAATCGATGCCAATGGGGGAGAAGTTTAGAGGGTTTAAGGGAATTTGGGTTTTATGCTTTTGTTGCATTTGCCTTTAATGCGCTTTGCATTCTTGCTTGTTTGTCATGCAAGGATGCTCTATTCGTTATATAAACCCTCTTAAAAAGGGATTGTCATCAATTACCAAAATGGGGGAGATTGAAAGTGCATGGTTGCCCCCATGCATGGTTTTGGTAATTAATGACAATCTCTATGGACTAATATTTGCATTGAGCTATATTTGTAGGTGTCCATTAGCTTGCTTGTCTCCATTTGTTGGAATCAAGGTCTTGCTTGTTCTCCATGTGTTGGAGTCAAGGTTAAGGGAAGAAGATCATTTGTTGATCAAGGCCAAGGTGTTCGTCATCAAGATAAAGGCCAAGTGAAGATATGCCGAAGAGGTGCTTCTCCCATCTTGGTGTATGGGGGAGCCACTTGTGAATCTTCACCAAGCGAAGCGCAATCAAGAAGATGGTTCGTCTTGAGGAGATGAAGATCGTCTCCATCGACCTCAAGTGGATTAATGCGCAAGGCAAAGGTATGATCTTGATAGGGCTTTTATTTTACCGGTCTCATGATGTCTAGTGAGAGACCGGGTTATAGGATAGATAGCCGTACTATCAAGAGGGGCTCTCGACCGAGTAAATGGATCGTTTCGTTCGTGGAGAGCTCAACCCTTTGCATCCTTGCATCCTTAAAATCATCTTCATTGGTTCTTATTTGACTCTTATCGTGGTGTGGTCTTGGTGCTTGTCGTGCTTGTCATGACAAGGCTAAGATCACCGAAAATGGTTTGCTTATGCGTCTTCAATTGCGTTTTCGGTATTGGAGATTTTGCCAGTTCATCCGTTTGGAAAGTTTCACCTTTTCAACCCTTTGCAAAATCTCCTTTGCTTGTTTGCCATTATCAAAGGTTGCATTTGTTGTCCCTTTTCCAACAAAATTGGTTTTGCTCCTTTTGGACTTCAATTACAAAAGAAACGGTTTTTCGGTTTGCGAAAAAGAGCTTTTAAACTTCCCCCATTTGGTGTTACAATATATTGTTGGACTATGATGTTTCTCTACATAATGTTGTTGTGCTCATTGTGATGATTTCAACGAGTCCAAGATTATCGAAAACGGAGTTCATTTGCAAAAGTTATGGGGCTTTGGTTTTTCTGTTGGATCTACACCGGAGTCTCCGGTCCTCTGGACCCGGAGTCTCCGCCCCCTGGTTTTTCGCTGCCGAACGTCATTGCTGCGGTGCGGTACTGGACTGGGGTCCGGAGATACCCCGGAGATGGACCGGAGTCTCCGGCCTACCGGAGTCTCCGGCCCAAGGGACCCGGAATATCCGGCCCCAGGTTTTTCTCAGCTCTTTGCATCTGTGTGGTGCGCCTCTGGATAGGGGTCCGGAGCTCCCCCGGAGGGTGCCCGGAGTCTCCGGCCTGGCCGAAGTCTCCGGCCCCAAGGACCGGAATCTCCGGCCTCCCCGATGACCCAGCAGGCCGGAGTCTCCGGTCACTTGGTCCGGAGTCTCCGGCCTGGACAGGTTCCAACGGCTAGTTTTTGGGGGAGGCTATAAAAAGCCTCCTCCCTCCCCAAAACCTGGCTGCTGCTCTTGCTCACTTGCTTTCCTCTCTCCTCCTCTGTTCCAAACCTTGTGAGCTTGATTCCTCTCAATCCCTCCAATGATTCTTGACCAAATTTAGGGATTCAAGAGAGGAGATCTAGATCTACCATTCCACCAATCAAATTCTCTTCTAAGTGAGGGGAACCTTGTGGATCTAGATTTGGGGTTGCTTTGTGTTCATCCCCTTTGTTCTTCCTCTCTTATTCCCTCCATAGCATTAGTTGCTTTGGTTGGAATTTGGGAGTGAAGGACTTGACCACTTTGTGTGTTCTTGCCTCTTGCATTAGTTGCATCGGGTTGCTCTCTCCACGGTGATACGTGAAGTTGAAGGTTGAGAAGCTTGTTACTCTTGGGTGCATTGTGTTCCCAAGAGCTTTTTGCCTCTTGGGTGCATTGTGTACCCTAGACGGTTGGAGGTGCCGCGAAGACTTCGGTTGTGAAGCTTCGGCACAATTTGGGAGCCCCCAATTGAGTTGTGGGTGTGTGCCCCAAGCAAGTTGTAAAAGGGCTCCGGAATCTGCCTCGAAGGATTCTGATAGTGTAAGGTGAACCAATCCCTTGGGTGAGGTTCATCGGAGAATAGGGTGAGGCCTTTGTGGCATCTTGAGTAGGCCTCTTGTGGCGAGCTCACACCCCTCCAATGAGACGTACTCCCTTAACAAGGAGGAACTCGGGAATACATCCTCGTCTCCGCGTTCCTCGGTTATTTCTATACCCGAGCTTTACTTATGCAATTTACATTGTGATAGCCTTCGTGCTTGAAGTTTATCTTTAGCTATCACCTTGTTGCTTGCCTTGTTTAGCATAAGTTGTTGGTGCACTTTAGGTAAACCTAGAATTTTAGGTTGTTGGCTTGTTAATTTAAACACCTAGTTTTATTCCGCAATTATCAAGCCCCTAAATAGAAAAAGTTTTAATCGCCTATTCACCCCCCCCCCTTTAGGCGACATCTCGGGCATAGTTGTTCTTTCACACGCAAAGGTGCCAGAGATAGATGGCTTGGGCTTTATCACTAGAGACTCCGGGGACGTGATCCTTCTAAGATTTAATGACATCTTCAACATGTATCACATGTACGCGCTCCACCCATCGATCGTCCGCCTGGTTGCCCTTAGTATGGCGCACCAGATCTTAAAGGAGAATACCCCGGGCATAGTGATACTTGACCCCTACTACATGAAAGAAATGTTCCTGAGCACCCCTAAGGGTAGGGCAAAGGTGTCGCGGTACATCGGAGACTTCTTCGGTACGCATCATGAGAAGAACATCTTTCTCGTGCCTTACTTTCCCGAGTAAGTCATTCACTAACCATCATAACATGCTTTCGTAGATTTCCATTGTTAAGCTATTTTGCAATTTTGACGATGATGGTCTGTTTTGAACTGTTTTGCGCAGTAACCAATACGGCACCCTCATCGTCATGTACCCGAAAGACTCGTATGCCGTCTATCTCGACTCCGGGAGTGATGTCAATAGGGATAAAGACTACACCCACATCAAGGCTGTTCTGAATGAAGCTCTTAATGCCTACGCCTGAAACGAAGGCGTCATGAAAAGAGAAAAAAAGGTGCGAGGCAAGTTTGTATTCAACCAGAGAGTTATGTTCCCCTGCGTCAAGCAGTCGCCAGGCAGTAAGATGGAGGCATGGTACCTCATCAATCACATGCAGGAGTTTGTAAAGGATCAACAATGACTGCAATTTCCTTCTGCTCTGGACAGATGGTGCAACGGCTTGGCAGATGCCAGTGATTCTCATATCAGACTAGAGTTCGGTCGCATCCAGCAGGTGATCGCGGGAATCATCTACAACGATGTCTTGTCTCATGCCGGGGAGTACTTCAACGGCTTTGCACCACCACCGAACGACGAGATCGAAAGTCGTTTAATAGCGCAGGGTGATCACCGGCCATTCACTATAGATGGTGTTCTCTCGTTCCCACCGAAGCCGCGCAAGAAGAAGTGATCGACGGTATGTGTTGTCTACTTAGTACGGTAGATGAACTTGTGTTCATAAATTATATCCGTAAATTAACTTGTGCTTCTAAAGTCGTTGAACCTGCATGTGTGATGGATGCTAATTAACTTGAGTTGTTTTGTTTTGTTTCGTCTTTCTCTCTCTGAATGCCGATGATTAAAATGAAGTGACACCGTGTGATCCCGGGGATGGCGCCAGTGATCCTTGTGATATGCACGAATACACATCATCTGCATCTTACTTGGCTCACTCGCACCATCCCTGGAACTTCTGTGTGTCCAACCTATATATGAGGCATGCATGTTTTCGATTTTGGTGCAGTTATTTAACTATTATTTGATTTGTGTATAAACTCTTGCTCTTATTTTATTTTCCTAAGACTTTTATCTTTGCCTCGTGTACAGAGAGATGAAGATGTCCGAAGCAAGCGGGATGAGAGGGCTACAACTACAAGAGCTACAAGAGTAAAGCAGAGGCGGAGCGGAAGAGAGGAACAACATGCATATATACTCTTCTTCTTCTTCATCGCCATTGCAGTTCTCTTGTCTATGATTGTAGTTTAGATTACTACTTGCTTTTGAAAACTTGCGACCTATAAACTATCGACTTCCGGAGATGTGTGTGTATTAATGCATATGTATGCAAAATATTGGGTCTCACTTGTATATTTCGGCTTGTAATTCATGCATGATGAACCAATAATTTGGTCACTTGTCTATTTGTATATCTATTTAAATTCTGTCAATTATATTGTTTCTGTCAATATATATGTATTTACTTGCCCGTATATATTGCTGTAAATTTTTTTTTATTTTAAAAGCAGAAATATATATTACTGGCGAACAGGAACCTGGTTCGCCAGTGGTAATCCCTGGGTATACCGCTGGCGAACAAAACCTCTATTCGCCAGTGGTAAGTGGGCACTCGCTGGCGAACATGATGTGTTCGCCAGCGGTAAGCTGTTACCACTGGCGATATGAGCGCTGGCGAACCGCATGTTTGCCAGCGGTAGCCAAAACAGGTTCGCCAGTGATAGGCTTTTTCCTACTAGTGGTAATCCATCAACACCGGGTGAAAGGGGGGAAATGACCGCGCTTGTCACAAGATATATCTAGCTCTCTACTGCTCCCTCATGAGCTTAAAAACAGAGGCACAAAGAAGAAGTATTTTGAATTTTTAAAGGTAGCACATGACAAATTTACTTGGAATGGTAGGAAATACCATGCATAGGTAGATATGGTGGACTCAGCTGGCAAGAAAGTTTGGCTTTGGGGATTGGATGCACGAGTGAACCATACACTCAGTACGAATTTTTAGGCTTAGCAAAAAAGTGTTTGAAGCAAACATCTAACAATAACCGGTAACAGAACAACATAAGACATTTACCGGTCATAACCATAAAAACTCTACACCGTCTCCCAAACAATTCTTTTGATGGAAATATTAGCACTATGAATTAACAACTGTGAAAAACCACACAATTTCAAGCTTTCAACCATATTTCTTTACTAATCAATTCCACTCAAATAACCAGCAAGTTTAAGCATTCAACTTAACATCTCAAAACAATTAATTGAGAAGCATCAAGTATCCACACCATGATCTACAAAACTATGCAGGCTTTTCATTTTATTCTATCATCACACAATCAGCATTTTGTCACATTGACAATTCAAGCTATTTTTCAACAACAACTCTCCAACAAGTATAAGTGAAGAACAAGAGAGTTTAACTTAACAACTCGCAGCTCTAAACAAGATAAAAGCTAAAAGCGAGAGCTTACTAGAAAACAGACAGTAGCTAAGAATACTAAAAAGATATAAGCGAAGCAAAGAAGTATTCAAACGAAAAAGCGGAGCGTGTCTCTCTCCCACACAAATAAAGCTAGGATCCAACAAAGATATGACTATCAAACAAACTAAAAAAGCTGAAAGTAAAAAGACGCTCCAAGCATAGCACATAATATGTAAAGTGATAAAAACGAAGTTCAACGAAGACGACCTTATGATAGTCGATGAAGATGAGGGGATGCCTTGGGCATCCCCAAGCTTTGACTCTTGATAGTTCTTGATATTCAGAGTGGGTTCCATGGGGGAATCCCCAAGCTTGAGCTCTGATCCATCCTGGATTTCTTCATATTCCTCTCCTTTGGAACTTAAAAACTCACTTCACACAAAACTTCTCATAATTTGATTAGAGGGTTAGTGCTCATAAATTAAAATGCACATGTGTTCAACTCATAAAAAATTGCAAACCAACTTCATTAAACATTAGCTAATGTTTACTAAGCCTCAATGTGGCACTCTAACCCTACAGTATCAGATATGACGATGGTAAAGAGACAAATGCAAAATAAAAGCAGAATCTGTCAAAATCTGAACAGTCTGTAAACATCGAATTTTGAGAGGCACTTCTGCAGCTCAAATCAAAAAACTTAAAACTAACGGAAGATAGATAAAAGCATCAGTATTTATTTCAAAAATTATCAAAAAAAGATAAAATTCTGGCGATTTTAGGATTTTCGTGCAACAGGCGCACAGAATCTGTTTTTGGACAGCAACACAATACCTCGCACTTTCAATGCATTAGAGGCTAAACTTGGCACAAAAAACCAAAAGAAAAAGATACAATGAAGTTTCTACAGAGGTAATAACTTCATGACTCAAGAAAAGCAAAAAGCAAACTGAAAATAAAAGATGGGTTGCCTCCCAACAAGCGCTTTTCTTTAACGCCTTTTAGCTAGACGCAGTGCCAAATATCAAGTTTTTTCGGGATCAAAGACATCATCATTCTTATCAAATTCATGAATTGTGGAAATTGGAAAAGGACCTGCAGTAATACTATTAGTATCAAAAATTGGTGGAGCAAAAGTAGTTTTACCCACTAGGGCTCCTCCCTTAAAATCCTTGGAAATTTGAGCTTCCTTCACCATCCTCAACTCCTCTTTTCCTGCAGATGATGTATTAATTTTAGTAGTATTATTTGGCACAAATATAAATTTAGGTAATTTGGGGACCGAAGCCTCTCTCTTTTTAAATTTAGATGGAGAAAAGGGTGCTCCCGAGGTATCAATTGCTTCCCCCAATTTATCAATTCGATTAATAGCTCTTGTAGCTTCAAGGGACTTAATACTTTTAGCAATGTCTTTTAGGCACCCATCAAGCTTGTTAATACCATAAATAATTCCCTTATCTATTTCTCTTATCATATCCACACTTGGAACATTATCTTCTATAACTCCTATCCTTTGCATGACATGTTCTAAAGTGATTTTAATTTTACGATCATTAGTTGGTGGAATCCCCACAAGACCCTCTATAACATTAAAAGCTTCCAAAGCATTAATTCCTAGGAAGTTTCCACCTGTGATATTATCTAGGACATACCTATACCAACTTGTGATGCCAATATAAAAATTTCAAAGCAGAGTGCCGGGATCAGCTTCAGATTGGACCACGAACTAGGGTTTTCGGTGATGGCGCGTCGGGGTCGAGTTTCTGGAAAATAATGGCCGCCCTCTCGATCTTAGGTCAAAAGGGATTTTATAGGCGTCGGAGGGGGCCGAGGCGGTGCCCACAGGGCAGGGTCGGGCCCCACCCGTGGGTCAAGGGGGGCCGCGGCTGCCACCCACTCTTGGCCCCTGGGTGGCCCCCCAGGTCGTCCTTTGGTCCACGGGTGTCTTCTGTCGCATAAAAAATCTCCGTAAATTTTAAGGGCAATCCGATGATATTTCCTGGTTTGACTTTTCTGAAATACAAAAACAGCAAAAACAGGGAACTGGCACTTGGCATCTTGTCAATAGGTTAGTCCGATAAAATGCATAAAAATGATATATTTGATAGTAAAAACATGTGACAATAACACAAAACTAGCATGGATCACTCAAAAATTATAAATACGTTTGAGACGTATCAGCAGGTAACACCGCGCCCCTCACTGCCGTCGTGAAGGAGCACTCATGACACAAGTGCTGCACCGTCTCAGGATGGATGTGGCACAACTTGCAGATGGGAGAGTGAGGCCAGCCCCTCTTCGCCAAGTTGTCACTCGTCTGAATCTTCTCATGCGCCACCACCCAAGCAAAGAATTTGCATTTGGGTTCGGCGTGTGCGGTCCAAACCTTATTTGTCTCAAAGGGGGGGGTGGCAGCCGGCGAATTGGCAGCGGTACGCGGAGGCTGCGATGTATATTCCGGAGGTTGTCCAGCGCCACCTAATTGAATCCGGTCTTGGTTGGAGTTCTATGTCAAGAAGGATGGTCCATAGGTCAATGAACTCGGTAAGCTGCGGTTGGGTGTTGATGTTTTGTAGAGAACGCATCCAATTGCCATTAGAGAGCTCCTTTTGGACTGATCTACACTTTCTTGTTGCAATCTTGAAGAGTCCCGGGAAGCGGTGTTTGAGCGCGCCCACATCATGCCAATGGTCATGCCAAAACATGCTCTTCGCGCCGTCTCCCAAAGAGATGGTCGTGGAGGCTCGAAAAAGGGCCATGTCGGTCGGCGAACAAGGCAACCGTGCCCCAAGCCATGGCCGGGAGCTGTCCGTCCAAGCAAGCCATGGCCACCTAAGGCGGAGAGCCCTTCCAAACTTCTCAAGGTCGGTGACGCCGAGGCCTCCCAAGTTTTTTGGTCTACACACGGTTTGCCAATTCACCAAGGGGTGACTCGTGGTTCCCGGGTCCGCACTTCCCTTCATCCAAATGAAGTGACGCCTAATCTTGTCGATCCGCTTAAGTACCCATTTTGGCAAGGCGAAGATGGTGAGATAGTAGGTGACCATCGAGGAGAGGACCGCTCTAGCGAGGACAACTCGGCCGGCCCTCGTGAAGTGTTTTCCTCTCCATCCCGCCAAACGCGCTCCAATCTTGTCAATGAGAGGCTGAAAAGTCGTCGCCTTGAGCTTTGCGTAGTGCAGCGGTAGCCCCAAATATGTACAGGGGAAGACTCCTCTCTTCGCTGGGAACACCTCCAGGGCCTCCACCATTTGCTCTTCAGTGCACCGGATGGGGAAGATCTCCGTCTTTGCAAGGTTAGTTCTTAAGCCCGTGGCATTACCAAACGCCTCACTAGTAGAAAAGGGGCCTATTGTCCCGGTTCATTTGTCCCTTTAGTCCCGGTTCGGGACCCGGGACTAAACAATCGGGACTAAAGGTAGTCCCGGTTCCGGTACGAACCGGGACTAAAGAGTCTCCTCGTGGCCCGCAGGTGTTAGGAGGACTTTTAGTCCCGGTTCGCAACACGAACCAGGACTAAAAGATTTTTTATTTCTTTAATTCAAAAAACGATTTAATTTTTTGAATTTTTTTTCAAATTTTTTTGAATCTATGAATTGTTGGACTCGTTAATCTCTCACACCGGAACCTTTAATCACACTTAGTCTTTGGTCAAATTCCAATTTTGGTCAAACTTCCCGATCGGTCACCCATCCTCACACTACTCTACCCCTAGCACGCTTAACATCCTAGTTCCTTCCCATCCCCCTTCCTATAATCTACTTGTAACCTTATGTCTATAGTATGCTATTAATCATATTAACCCATGGATCATGTGGGTCACGCATTTTTATAATTTGAATTCTAAATAATTATTTAAATATACAAAAATGACTAAGTAATCATAATATTGAATAAATATAAAAATAAATGTGTTTTATTTTTTTGACATTAATTCATTTAATATGGCATAATTCATATCTTTTAATCTGTAAATTGAAATTGAACAAATAATATGTCCATTATTATCAGAAAAATATGAGGATCCAAATATGACATAATTTTTATATTTCTAATTTTTAAAATAAAAATAAAAATCTGAATTTTGAATCTTTTTGAATTTCAAAAATCCAAAAAAATTCAAAACAGCTAGTTGAATTCGGAAAAAAATTAGTCCCGGTTGGTGTCTCAAACCGGGACTAAAGATAGACCCTTTAGTCCCGGTTTGTGCCCCGAACCGGGACTAAAGGGGCGAGGCGCCCCTTTAGTCCCGGTTGGTGTCTCAAACATGCCCCAAACCGGGACTAAAGGTGCTCGCCCCTTTAGTCCCGGTTCCAGCCACGGACCGGGACTAATACCCCCATTCGAGACCATTGGCATTTCGGGCCCTAGCAGCTCGAACCGGGACCAATGCCTGCCATTGGTCCCGGTTTGTGTCTGAACCGGGACTAATGGCTTTGGAGCTCCTTCCGAAAGACCTTTTTTCTACTAGTGACTCGAGGATGACCTGAACGGCATGGAGATCTTGCCTAGAAGGCCCAACAAAAACAGCCGCATCATCCGCGTAGAGAGACACCCTGAAGCTGACCGGCCGCTCGCGCAACGGTTGGAGAATCCCCGTTTCTGCCGCAAGTCGGAGAATGTGGTGAAGGGGGTCGATGGCCAAGATGAAGAGCATGGGGGAGAGTGGGTCTCCCTGACGTAACCCTCGAGCGTGGGCAATGGGGGGCCCGGTCTACCATTGAGGAGGACACGGGAGGAGGCGGTGGATAGCAACAAGCAAATCCAGCGAATCCAGCGAGGTCCAAACCCGAGGACCCCAAGCAGCTCAATGAGGTATGGCCAACTGACCGAGTCAAAAGCCTTCGCGATGTCGAGCTTGAGGAAGAAACCCGGTGTCTTCTCCCGGTGCAGTTCCCGAAGGAGATTCTGAACATGCAGGAAGCTATCATGTATGCATCCCTTCTTGATGAAGGCAGACTGAGTGGCGGAGACAAGGTCCGGTAGAAGAGGAGCAATGCGCGAAGCCATCATCTTTGACATTATTTTTGAGACGCTATGAATGAGGCTGATGGGGCGAAAATCATTCACCCGCTCCGCGTCAGACTTCTTGGGGATTAGCACAATGTTCGCTGAGTTTAGGAGCCGTGCACCTCCATCACCTTGCTCAGCCAGCTGCGTCATGGCAGCAAGGAGATCCCCGCTGATCGTGTCCCAACAATGCCGAAAGAATAAACCGATGAAGCCATCCGGGCCCGGCGCTTTTCCATTGGAAGGTCAAAAACCGCAGACTTGAGCTCCTCCATGAGGAAGGGGGCCTCAAGAGCCGAGAGGTCCCGAGCGACGTAGCCAAGGGAGTCCCAACGCAGCGCAGCCGTTCTTGGCACAGCCGTGCCAAGAAACTCGCGGAAGTGCGAGTGCAGCGCCTCCTGCTTCTCCTCATGTGTGATCGCCAAGCCGCTATCCGTACGCAGATTTTGGATGAAGTTCTTGCGTCTCCTTCCGTTTGCACGCATGTGAAACAGCCTCGAGTTTGCGTCGCCGAGGTGAATGTTGGTTAGCCTAGCTCGCTGCCGGATGCGGATTTTGATGATGGAGGCTATACCCTGAATCCTCGCACGCAAAGAGCCCCGGAGGCCACGCTCGTGGGCAGTCAAGGGGCGCACATCCTCTGCAACATCCAGTCTTCCTATGACCTCCTTTGCCACTGTCATCTGCATGCGTAGATCACTAAAATTCTTCTTGTGCCATTTCTTTAGGTCCTTAGCCACCCGGGAGAGCTTGACGTGGAGGCGTCGGATAGCACTTGTTGTGGTGACCGGTCTTTCCCAAGCAGAGTTGACGACCTCCTGAAACCCGTACATGTGTGTCCAAAAGGCCTCGAAGCAGAAAGCTCGTGATCTCGGGAAGTTCGCCGAGCCTGCAAGGATGAGAGGCGCATGATCGGAGACCGCCGAGGGGAGGGAGTGGAGGATCACCGTAGGAAAAAGGAAGTCCCACTCGTCGGTGCAGAAAAACCGGTCTATCCTTGTGAGAGTCGGGTTCTCCTGGGAATTGGACCAAGTGAATTTGCGGCCTGTGAGCCGAAGCTCGCGAAGGCGCAAAGCATCAAGGGCCCCTTTGAATCTAGCCATCATCCTTCGATCAAGTCTTCCATTGTTTTTGTCCTCTGCCCAGTAAATGAGATTAAAATCTCCTAACAATAGCCATTTGCGAGGGTGAGAGGAGGCCAAGGTACGCAGCTCGGTGATGAAAGCACATTTTTCAGCGTCGCCCTGAGGTCTGTAGATGCCAGTTATCCCCCAAGAAGATCCATCTTCATTGACGTTGATCGTTGTCGAGATTGTGTTGGCCGTGCTGGCCGCAGCCGAGAGGGAGAAGAAAATTGCCGATGCCGCAAGAATGACGCCGCCTCTGGTTCCATCAGCCGGGAGGTAGACGAAGTTATCTGCGAAGTGTGGCCCCGAGGTACAGTGCACCTGCCGGACCCGACGAGAACTTCGAGTCCCGGTTACAACACTACTGTCGAGTCAGAACAGACTCCGACTCGACGACTCGGGAAACTCCCCGAGTCGGTACACTGGCTCGGGTCCCTCGGACCCATCAAAGCTTCGACTCCTCGGACCCGCGAAGGACTCGACTCCTCGGAGCCGCCCTAGAACACAAGCCTATACCAACATCCTGGGCCTCAGTTGAAGGGGACAGCTCCTCTGTCCTGCCAGCATCCAGCTCCCCATTCTCCACGGCGTCAGAGGCAAGCACCTCACCTGAAGGCGTCGTCGCGCCAAGCGGCATCTGCACGGTCACGGTTGCTGGGGTAGTAGGAGTCAGATACTTGGCGTCGTCGTGGTCGAGAGGCGGGCAGGCCTCATCCTGGGCCTCAGTTAAAGGGGACAGCTCCTCTGTCCCGCCAGCATCCAGCTCCCCGTCCTCCACGGCGTCAGAGGCAAGCACCTCACCTGAAGGCGTCGTCTCGCCAAGCGGCATCTGCACGGACACGGTTGCTGGGGTAGAAGGAGTCAGGTACTGTAGGGGCTGGAGGAAGCCGCTGTCGAGGTCGGAGCCTGGCGTTGGGGCCACGGGTGCTGCGGTGGGCGAAGGAGGTGGGCCACGCAGCCCACGCGGCGTCGGAGCGCAAGCGGAACCCCGGCGCACCGAGGCCCTGTTTGCCTGCGTTCGGGGCCCCTGCGCCCAGGATGGCGACGAATTGGCCCTCCAGCGTGCCTTCGCCCGTCGTAGCCAGAGCGGCGATCATCAGTGCGACGTGCAGAGTACGGCTCCACCCTTGAGGAGCGGGCAGCTCCATGCCTAAATGTTGCACGTACGGGCGTGGCTCTAGTTGTGTGGCTAAGTCCTATTAGATTAGTGCGTATGTGTTTATGTGGTGATCGATCAACAGGTAGTGGCAGCAAAGGGCGACTGCAGCATGGTCTGTGGTGGGCGTGGCTCTGTGAGTAACTAGTCTCAAGTTATAGGGGTGAAAGTTCTAGTTCCTACTTTTATTGGTTGAACCTGACTTTACTAAAGGTGTTGCCCGAAGTTTTCTCAGACTTCTCTTTTGGTAAAAACTCATGATCTGACCACCATGGTTGGATTTAGTGTCTTCACCATCGTGCATCGTTTGTTTCTTGGAAACTTCGTTGTTGGAGCACCTCTCGTTTCCTCTCGAGTTGCTATCATTATTGGTTGGTGCTAATGTTTGTTGGAATTTCTAGTTCATCTTTTTATTTTCCTTTTGTAATATTTTGGATCCATGCATACCGGTTCTCTTGATACCATGTTGGTACAGAGTCCCGATGTAATTGGTATCATCTTGATATCAATATATTCCCTTTATCAAAGAAATATTTTCATTTGATAGTGTCCATCAGTCAAGTCAACGTGGCGGACGTGGTTGGTTTCTCTGTGTTTTTTTCCGGCTGACCGGAATGGACTTGAACTAAACAGTTTGAAAGGTCTCACATTTTTAAAAACTTTTTTCCAACACTTAGTTTGAAAATTCAAATAGTTTTAAAAGTCCTGAAAATTCTAGTAATTCAAACTATATGTAGTGAGCAAACTAGAATATTGTAAGCTTATTTCGTCCAAAATTTTATATAAAATTTAAAATTTTATTTTTGAATTAGCATAGTAATTCAGTAAATTGGCAAATCCCCATCTCATTTTCCTAGACGATTTGATGTTTTGTTGCCTTTATTCCTTTTGGCCAAAAAAAAGTTTTTGGAAAAATATAATAATTACAATACCTTAATCCAAGTTCACTGACAAAATAATCGATTGAAATATTTTTGGATTTTTTTGAAGTACTTTGGTTCAAAATATAAAAAGAGTGAAATCTTCCAAATGGTTTGGTTCAAGTCCGGTCTGGTCCTCAGAAAAAGGAGAAAAAGGGCCACCTTTGGCACGTGGACCTGACAAGTGGGAGCGACTATAAGAAATGGTGCCAAATAGACTAAACCCGGATATTTGGGTTCTTTGAAAGAACTAACCAAATAGTTAATGTTTTTTCATTAAAAAAACTTCGGTGGTGGTTTTTGAAATTCTAGCCCCAAAATTTGTGGTTTTGTAAAATTTTATCTAAATTATAATCCCCTCACATGGCATCTATTGGAAATTGCCCGCAACCAATTTTATGAGGCATTCACATCTTCTAGATCAATTTGTTGCAAAAAAAAAGTTTTCACATGCAATAAAACAAGTGTAAAGCGATTTAACAAATGACTTGTCGGGCTTTCGCATATGAGGGCACTAGATTCATGGATTTATAAAACATATAAATACGAAAACAAGATTGCAATGGCATGTCCATCCTGATCCCCATTTAATCCTAAATATGTTGGTGTCTTTGATTGCATCATAAAAAAGTATTACTTCTAAAGGTTTAATTAAGTGGATTTGAATTTTCTATAAATAAATATTTAGGAAAATTTATTATAAGTCCTATAATTCCCATAATTGATGATGCATGGCAAAGAGAAGATATCAGTCAGCCTGCTCTAAGATTCTGGTTAGTTCCCTTTTTCAATATACAGATGATACTTTAATGATAATGTCAGCTGATCATGCTCAACTACTACAATTGAAAATTTTAATTATGGAGTAATTATCAAAAGACCTCCCTCGTGCCAGTAAATGTCACAGAAGATCAAGCATAAATTCTGACTTAATTACACCTTTGGATGCAAAATTGAGAGATTGTCATTTACATACCTTGGTTAAATCTTTGGGAACTACCAAACCATCTAGGGCAGATCTTATTCCTATGACATCAAGGATTAAGAAAAGAATTCATGGATTTCTTCTCTCATGTGATATACTAGCATATTCTATTGAACTCAGCTATTACTGTTGTGTCCATGTATGCAGTGTGCTCACTGAAGATTCATGTCACCATCTTTATCCACTTTGAGAAGAGTGGGTGAAAGTTCTTATGTGGTGGGAAATATATACAAAATACAAGACGATTTCCTAGCTAGCTTGCAATAGGTGTGTAGAGACAAATACGAAGGATGGCATGGTGTCCTTGACCTTAGAGTTTAAAACAGGCTCTTCTATTATAAATAATATCCATAAAATTTGCATCTTGTACGCGTCAAATGCTAGCTTGGAGTCCGATCTGCAAGTCACGGCCACTTGCAAGGCATCGCTCCTCCCAATTTACGGATTGTCCCGTAGATAGCACCACACATCAAGGAATTTGGCCTTAGTGGTTCCTGATGTCAAGGAAAGCAACCGCATCGATGATTCTGCAGGTGTGTTGAGGGTGGAACACTGGCTGGACGGTGGATGTCAGAGGATCTTAGAAGGAGCTTCCTCTTTAGATCCTGCAGTGGCGGTTGTCATTGATCCCAACACACTCATGCAGGCACAATTATCATTTGTGCGGAGATGTTCACATCCGGATTGTGTCTGTTCTATGTGTTGTGTGGCGTATGCCATTGATGGGGTCTTATATATGGGCCTATGGCATACGCGTGCACTCGTAGAACTGGTTGGATGGTTGAATCTTCCGATTGCAACGTTCCATGAAGATGCTCTCAGCCATGTCCTGCGGATCTCGTGCACGTGGTCTATGCTTAATCGATGCCGAGTGGCCTAGGGTAAGATGTGTATTCTCAATGCGTATGGGTGTTTGGTTTGAGTTTGACATTATAAAGGCAACAGAGAGTGATGGTGGGTTGGGAAGTTGAGGCGGCATCAAATGGTGGGCGAGGCTGGGCGGTGCTCTTTTAGTACTGGTTTTTGAGCTCCAGAGTGAAAACCCATGGTCTGACATTTGTTTGTTGAATCTGGCAATGTCGGTGCTTAGTCATCATTATCTTGATGGAAGTCATTGTATGGAGTTTTCTCAGACCTCGTCCCTATGGTGAAAACCTAGGATATGTTCTTTTATGTCTAGATTCGGCGACGGAGATTCCCCTTCTTGAAGACGTTGCTTTTGGATAATCGTTCTCACAATCCACGTGATGTGTAGGGCGGTGGTTGATGTTGTTGTTGCTGCGTCAGTTTTTTTATTTTTTTTTAATAATAATTTTGCAATGTGCATCCTTGGTGTGTTGATTTGCTTCGGATTTTGAGTTGTTTTGGTTGTATTTTGATATCTTCCTGATATTAATCTTTATCAAAAAAAATCAAATACCCTAGGGAGTTTTCTCTATTGTATTTGCGTAAAAATATCCTATAAATCAAACCAAAATTTCCTAGGATTATATTCTTGGATAAAGTGATCCTGACAATCTTCCAAAATTCCTGTGAACATATTTAAAATCTCATTTCTCGGGTAAGAGCTCATCCAGACCATTGTTTCATGCACACTATTGCGTCATGGATTTTCACATTCAAATTAGTACCAAATACGAGATTGACGGCTGCTTGGTTGGTTTCTAACATCATCACCTGATATTTTTTTCTGGAATAAGCAAAAAGGTTTGCCATTTCATTAAATAAAAAGTTACCCGATAAAGTTTGGAGTTATCAGCCGGTTTGACTTCCCATGCATGTGTAGACCCCTGACCATTGCTGCAAAAATCCGGCCACTTCTGCAAAAATTCCGAACGTAACCTTTTTTCCCTGTATGTACATTTTTACAAATGAAACATCGACTTGCACCATTTTTCCAATGGGTGTCAAACCTTGTGAAGTTTACCAAATTTTTTAAAACATTTTGATGAACACATCACTAAAGTGAAAAATCAGCATCATATGCAACAAATCCCCATTTGTTTGCAACGCTTTGGGCAAAGACGGCGAGGTAGACATGGAGTGCCGGTGCCAACACTTTGGGCGAATCTACACTTCTTGAGGTACAATGGCGTGGAACTCGAGGACGACGACGAGGGGCTGTGAGCTCAGTGCGTCGGCGGTGTCTAGGTGCAGCGCTGACTTCAGATGCTTGGGTTGCAACATGCTTGGAGGAGTCAGAATGCACATGCGTGCTTGCTGGAAAGGAGGGAGGCGGCCGGAGCTAGCAGCTGTGTGGGTGGTGGATTGTCGACCATGGGTAGAGCAAGGCATGTCTAGGGTGCGCGCTTCGAATGTGGAGGTGTTGACGGACGGATGTGCTTTGAGAGAGAGGCACACTGGTGGTCGCTGACTTGCAAGAGAGAGACCGCGATGTGAATGGATCGGGGAAACCGGCATCCGCCGGTTGAAGATTAGAGTTTTCTTAAAAGTATTCTTTATACAAAGATTCGCTAAGAGTCTACTAGACCGGATGGGCGCTCCTGTTTCACCTAGAGGGTGTCTCTGGATATGCAATGTTCCCGGTTTCTAGTTGATGAGGGATTTTCGAGTTTCCAGGGCATAAGGCCCTGCTGATATGATCTTCACCCATTGTCAAGGTTTGTAGGTGTTGACTGGTGGCTTCGGATTTTTTTATGTAAGCTCTTTGTCAATCCTTTGTTGAATAAATTAATAAATAAGGTTGTATGCATCTATTCGATGTAAAGGCTGGAGGTCATCCTCCATTTTAAAAAAAAAAAACGATTTCGTTGTTTAATAGTGGTAAGCACCCTTAGATTGGACCGGACTCACTCTAAATGTTATGTAGGACAGAACTTACCCCCTCTCTTTAGCTTCAACAATATTACTCTCTCTGTTCTATATTATTTATCGCTGATTTAGTAGTACTTTGTAAAATAAATTATGGACAACTAATAATATGTAAAGGAGGGTACTATTTTTTTTTTCTTAACTGCATTACTAATCTTCTACGGAGTAGAAGCCATCAATACACACTGATTCGCATGTGCCTGTGCCACTGCTTCGCCACCCTTCACTGTACCTTGCTCATTCACTCGCCACCACCTAGCTCTACTCGAAAGCGATTTCTCAATCAGTTGCTGCTACAATCAATCCATCTCGTACCAACAGCCAGCGGCAATCCGTTCGGTTTCTGTCTTCTGCCGATCCCAGCAGAAAGTTGGGCAATCTTTACCCAATTTGGGCATTCGGTGCACTCTTCCAAGTCAAACCAGATTCTGGGCTCAGTTCTTCACGTGCTTTGCTGTGCTGCTTCCTCCGATCCGGCGCCGACCGCGCCCACCTCCCGCTCCCTCGATCCGCATTAACTACTCCCGCTTTCGTGCCGCCTCCTCCTCCACCTCCTCCTCGTCAATGCGGTGGAGGCGCCGGAGGTAGCTAACTAGCTGCAGATCGATCGCGGCACGCGGCGGCGACCGAGGTGGAGGCGGATGGAGGCGGAGGGGAGGTCGCTGGCGGATACGCCGACGTGGTCGGTGGCGACGGTCACCACGCTCATGGTCACCACGTGCTTCCTCATCGAGCGCGCGCTCTCACGCCTAGCCAAGGTAACCCGTCACCAACTGAGCTTTGCCTGAAGCCTGCTTGCCTTGCTTAATTAGCTAGTGGAAGCTACTAGTACGTGCCTGATCTTGTGCTTGGCTGGTGCGCAGTGGCTCCGGAGGACGAAGCGGAAGGCCATGCTCGCCGCGCTCGAGAAGATCCGCGAAGGTGGCGCCCCACGAATTCTGACATTGTCGCCTCGCTGAAGTGCATATTAGTATATTATTACTAGAAAACCATTTTATTTGCTGCTTGTAAGGTGTTTGAATGTGTGCCTGAACAGAGTGGAACCATGTCTTACTTGCAGAGCTGATGCTTCTTGGCGTGATCTCGCTCCTGCTGAGCCAGACGGCCAGGTGGATATCGGAGATCTGCGTGCCATCGACGCTCTTCACCAGTAAGTTCTACATGTGCGCTGAAAGCGATTTCGACGACCTAGCGCAAGATGGGGATGGCATCGCCAACCACACCCACATTGCTAGAATCCTATCTGGCAGCCAGTCGATTGATACTTGCGATGAGGTAAATGTAGAATCGACTGGCTTCCATTGAATCATGTTAGCTACGGGAATTGCATTTTTGATGATATGGTTATCGATTTCTCTGCTTGCAGGGCCATGAACCTTTTGTTTCATATGAGGGTCTTGAGCAGCTGCATCGTTTTCTGTTTATTCTTGGATTCACTCATGTGCTGTACAGTTTTGTGACAGTGGTTCTGTCGATGATTAAGGTATGTCTTCCTTATTTGTTATTGATCTGAGATAGCGACACAGTCTATGTGTTTAAGGTATTCTTGTTGGCAATTGTTACAGATATATAGCTGGAGGAAGTGGGAAACCCAAGCATGTACACTCTCCAGGGAGCAGTTGCAACGTAAGGTCAAGTGAAACTGGATGCTCTTTAGGTCATATTGTTGTACTAGTGATACATTAGCTTAATACCGTTGTTTTCTCTCACACACAGCTAAGAGAAAAATTATGCGGAGGCAATCGACCTTTGTTTTCCATCATGCATCTCACCCATGGAGCAAAAGTAAAATACTTCTTTGGATGGTAAGTTTGCTGCAGTGTTGAGGTTTTACTGATTTTTAATGCATTATGTTCCACGTTAGCCTGTTAGATGCTGATAATTTGAAATGTTAGTGCTTCATTTGCCTAGTTAGTTTGATCGTTTCAAATTTTACCTTACTGATGTGCTGGATTTTGTTGAAAACGAAGTACAATAATATTATTGGACTAAAAGGGCAAATGATTCTTGTATTTGAACTATTGCAGATATTTAAATAGGTCATATCCTCTATGTCCATATGTACCCAACAGCAACTTTTGTCCCTGTGATGACTTGTAGATTTTTTACAAACTGGGAAAAGCTTTGCCTGATATAGCTTCTTGACATATGATATGTCCTATGTGATTGTTTTTTTCCTTTTTTCTTTTTGACATTTCTAATATGCTCTAGTAACACTGGAAATGTGGCAGCTGTGCTTTCTGCGCCAATTTAAGGGTTCTATCAAAAAGTCAGATTATATGGCATTAAGGTTGGGCTTTATCACAGTAAGTGCTCTTCATCCCCCTATTGGATCTCCTCGTTTAATAGAATCTTGCTGATAAGTCACTCCTGCAATGCATTGTGATTGCTTATCTATTTTCTTTCAGTATCATAAGTTGCCTCATTCATACGACTTCCACAAATACATGGTACGGAGCATGGAAGATGATTACAATGGAAGTGTTGGTATCAGGTAATAAAACTGAAACTGTATTCTTCATTACACATCAAGATCAAACAAACTTATCTAGTCTGGATTGCTTAGTTCAAAGTATGTACCCTGGTCTGAAAAGCCTCTTCCATTAGGCTTAACATGCATTGTGTTCACTTAGGCGATCCTGATTTTTTTCACGGAACAGATTATTATTCATTTTCACTGGCTTTGTATGTGTTGAACACCATACTGGTGCCGAAATTATGTTGTGGATAACCTCCTCACAACAAGCATCCGATAGACTAGGGACTTGATGGTTAGGTTGGACCATGGGATTTGATGCATGTGACTGTGTTAAGTTATGTTATGGACAACCTGCTCACAACAAGCATCCGATAGACAAGGGACTTGATGGTTAGGTTGGGCCATGGGATGTGATGCATGTAGAGTGTCAATGTCAAGTTTAATGCACCAACCACTAGTACCCAAAGTTTGAACTGATGGAAGCAACGCGGATAATCCACATATACTGTAACACTACCTCTCACGCAGTGGCGGAGGCAGGATGCCAAATCTGTGGGGTCAGAGCCTTGATTACCACTGATTTTACCTAGTTTCTCGATTATTTTTCCATGAATAATCACCAATATATAAAGGGTTTGCTAAAAAGCTGTGGGGTCAGGTGTAGATCCACCACTGTCTCATGTGTGACTCGGTGAGGCATACACGTGAATAGAAGAATCTCACGAGAAGCCCTAGACGTGGACAGAAAGGGGGCAAGAGCAATTTTTATTAAATTACAAAAGCCGAGACTTGAACCTAAGACCTCTGCTCTGATACCATGTCAAGTTTCATGCACCAAACACTAGAACCAAAAGTCCGAACTGATAGAAACAAATAGAAACATGGGAAATCCACGTATACTGTTGTCAAGCTTCATAACCCAGTCAACGCAAGTGCAATCCACATATACTATAACACCCGGAAGAGGCCAACACGTGCAACCGGAAGAGAGCGATGGTGCGCGAGTCTCAGAGGTATGGCTTAAGAGGCCTATACGTCCACACAAAGGTGGGCTATGAGAAATGATACCATGTCAAGCTTCATGTACTAGCCAACACAACCAAAAGTCCAAACTGATGAAAAAGGCTAGTATAATGCACATATACTCTAAAGAGGCCAACACGTGGAACCGGAAGAGAGCAACGGAGCGCGAGTCTCGGAGGTATGGCTCAAGAGGCTTATATCTGCCCGACGCCTGTCCTCCTTGATCTGGCCTGAGTGTCAAGTTCTGGAAGGCTCCGCCGACGAACTTCCATGGGCATTTATGCCTGGAGATTGCTGGTTCGGGTGGGATTCGGTCGTGCCCACGATTCTCCGTTAAGGAGGCAGCAGTACGAAGCTCTGCTATCTATTGCCATCTTGGATGAAGTCAGAGGCGGAGAATGTCATGAAAGCCGAGATCGGAGGACTAGGAACGGTGATTTGAGTCTTTGTGGCGCTGAGAAACTTGCTTGGAGTTCCGGGATTCGTAGCAGCGGTATGGAAGCGGGGGCGACAACACAAGTGAAGTTCAAAGTCTTACCTTTCAGGGTGAAAATCCAAGGTCTGACCTTAATTGGTTGTGCCTGGCAATTTCAAGGCATTGTTTTGAGAGCGGGGATTATCTCCAGGGTGAAGACCCATGATCTATGATCGGGTGACGACGGTGCTGGTGCACTGTTTCCTTCTTGAAAGCGTCGCTTTTGGAGTACTTGACTTCACGTGTTGTACTGGTGGTGGTTGTGCTGCTGCTGCAAGGACCGGAACTCTATAGCGGGACTTTTCTTTTTTAATTTCTTTTTTTCGAGGCTGTGTGCATCCGTCAGGCCTTTTGGGCTTTGCGTTGTTGCAGATGCTGGGTGTAATTGGTATCTCCGCGATATTAATATATACTCTTTATCGAAAAATATGTGGACACAAGGGGCGCTACGAGCAATTTTATCATGTCAAGCTTCATGCACTAGCCAACGCAACCAAAAATCTAAACTGATAAAATGACTAGTGCAATTCACATATATGTACAGACCGAACAGACTGCACTTGGTTATAATGGGAGAATCAGCACATAGAGAAGCAACAACTGCAACATAAGTAGGCAGTGAACACAAAATTGTCTTTGGCCTCCTCTTTCCCCTCACTTCGACGTGCTCCAGTCCCCATCATGTTTTCATCTCCCTTGTAACCTCAAATCCTTCTCTGCTCTCTCTAAAACTTCCAAACACTTGTATATACGTGCCAGGTGATAGTTTGGATGAAATAAAAGAGCCGTATGCATCAATCCATGGAGAGGCCCCGGCCTCTCCTTTTCAAGAAAAGTGATAGTTGGGAGAAAACAAAATAATACTCCCTCCGTCCCAAAAAGGATGTCGTAAATTTGTCTAAATTTGGATGTCTCTATATACTAAATCATGTCTAGATACATTCAAATTTAGACAAATCTGTGATATCCTTTTTAGGACGGAGGAAGTATTATGCTTGTCAACCCAGAAAATATGTATCTTTCTTGATCCATATTATAGTACAATACTTGCTTTGAGATTACTCAATGTATAGCACACATGAGCTAACATACTGTTTGTTGTACAGCTGGCCACTTTGGGCTTATGCGATAATATGCATATTTGTCAATGTTCATGGTACTACCTCCCTGTCACCTCCTCGCACACACATAATTATTTGGTTTTCAGCTTTAATCCTCATGTACGGTTTGCCACTTCTCATTGACTGCAGGTCTTAATATGTATTTCTGGCTATCATTTGCCCCTGTTATTGTAAGTATTTACCAACATTTCTTAACCAATGTTCTCGATCCAGTTAATGGTTTTTCTTGTTTCTTGATATTTATGTGTTGCTCTAATTACCTATCTTTAAAATGTTCAAAGCTGGTCCTGCTTGTGGGCACTGAGCTGCAGCATGTTGTTGCTCAGTTGGCGCTGGAGGTTGTTGAGGCCACGGCCACAAATGTCGGGACACAACTGAAACTGCGTGATGATCTGTTCTGGTTTGGAAAACCTCGGGTCCTGTGGTGGATTATACAATTCATTTCGTTTCAGGTGATCTCCCTTACTACTGTAGATATTATGTGTTGTGATGCTTTGAACATGTTCCACGTCCTAACTTTTACTCTTGCTTTCAGAATGCCTTTGAGATGGCGACATTCTTATGGTCTCTGGTGAGAATCATTTTCTTAAGCTATGATCAGTTGTATATTGTTTTGGATTAACGGGCATTAGCATAACATGTAAGGAAGCTGCTGGTTCACCGAGTCTTTTTGAATCATCACATCATATGTGAAAGTTCCTATGGATTTTTAGATGAATAATGAATTCAACGCATCATCCTTACAGCGTCGTTGGTTGTTTACTGCTTTGCATTCATCCTGTGCAGTGGGAACTGAGTGCGAGCTCTTGCTTCATGAAGAACCAATACATGGTTGTTATTCGTTTGGCGTCTGGGTAAGTTCTCGAAAATGAATGTGCTGTAAGTCCTAACAGATGTCAGCATCTCCATATATCCATCTGACACATTGTTTGGCAAAACTGCCACATATCCATGTTTCCCATTAGTTTGTATGGCAATCTTCTTTAAGAATCACATGTATTTGCTGAAGTTTATACTGTGGGCATAATTAGGTATGAACTACGTTAAGTTGGGTTATTCACGTCACAGTAATGGAATTTCTGAATGTCGTGCGAAGATAGGTCGTAACACAGTATATATGTCTGAACTGAAGACTCATGCAGATTCTCTTTTGTGCATTGCAGGCTGCTAGTTCAGGTTTGGTGCAGCTACAGCACACTGCCCCTTAACGTGATTATTTCCCAGGTACATCCTGTTTATGCTGCTGCAGTAGACTAGACCAGGTATGCATGCAGGTCAAATGCTGTTCCCTTTATTCACGTTTCTTTGTTTCGCTGATGAAACTTGCAGATGGGGTCCAAGTTCAAGAAGTCGCTGGTCTCCGAGAGCGTCAGGGACTCCCTCCACAGCTGGTGCAAGAGGATCAAGGACAGGCGGCACAACCCTCTCTTCTCGCGGAACGGGACGCTCACGTCGAGGTCGGTCTGCTCCCTCGACACAACCATCTACGAGGAGGCCACCGACCACGAGACCAACACGGTGTGCACGCTGTCGAGAACCGTCTCGGCATCGTCCCTGGACGAGGAGCTGACCGTGGTCACCGTCGACGATGAGGACATCTCTCGCATCGAGCAGGATATTCAACGTGGATAGTTGCTCCGGTGAGCCCCGTTCGCCGCCAGGCTAAACCTGCGCGGCTAGAACTCTGCTGAACTCGAGAAACAGTGCTCAGTCCGGCCTATGCTTTGGACTAACTGCATAGGATAACCTGCGGATTACAATCTGTGCAATCTGTGCAAAGTGATGTTGTCTCACTGAGACGCTTTAAGATGGTATTAACATTGTACTAATTTGTCAGAACTCAGAACCACTCTATATGAAATACCTGCGTCAAGCGAGCGCAGATCAGAAAGGAGCGCTTTGGGAAGAGAAATGTGTTTTTGTTAATGGAGGGAAACCCCGCCCTCTACACCTAATGGTACATACAACCATTGCAAAATATTCTCTTCGTTTCTAAACATAAGATGTTTTACTTTTTTTTTCTTCTGAATCACACGTATCTAGAGGTGTTTTTGTGCGTTGGTTCACTCGTTTTTGTTTGTATGTAGTCTATACAAAAAAAATATGTAAAACATCTACTAACTATATTAAAGTGAAACGAAATGCCGGCCTGGGAGGCCTCCTGCTACTGTACTACAGTGCTGCGATCCGACGGCCCTCGCGAGGCGTCGACGACTCTTTTGCAAAAAAGTCCCTCGCAAAACCGAGAATTGAACCCGCAGTCCACGAAAACGCGAGGCGAAGGACCTAAATGTTAATTACGACAAAGGCAATGACGTTTCTGCAAAACCGCCCGCAGACTCCCCCTCCCCCTTCCTCTCTCTCGCGCGACGGCGAAGTCGCCGCCGCCGCCGCGTGCCCCCGTCGCTCCGCCCCTTCCCGTTCAGATCGGAGCACACGCCGTGCTCCGCCGTCGCCCCCTTCTCCCTCCTCGCCCACAGCCGTGTGCCGGAACGGCGCGAGCATGCCAGAATCTCCCGGCTCCGTCCGCGTCTCACCGCGCCTGGCGACCGGGTTCTTCCGCGTCGTGAACCACGGCGTGCCGCGGGAGCTCATGGTCCGCGCGCTCGAGCTGTCGGTGGCGTTCTTCGCGCTCCCGGACGAGGAGAAGGCCAAGGTGCGGCCGGCGGAGGGGTTGTCGAGCGCGCCGCTCCCCGCAGGGTACATAAACACCAAACCCTAGCCTGGTTCCCCAATCCTCCACATTTTCCCCACTCACCTCTCCTCCCCGACGCGGCCGCCTACCCCGACGCCGCTGCCGCCCGAGCTCTCCTGCCACCTCTAGCCTGAGCCGCCACTCCTCCGGCGGCCAAGGTTATTCTAGCACGCGGGCGAGGAGGAGCCAGGGGAAGCGTCCGCGCGTGGGGCTTCCGCCGTCCCCTCTTCCACGTGCTGGAGAAGCAGGCTGAAGGAGCGGGGCGCCGCTTGGCCCTGCAGGACGACGAGCCCAAAGCCGCTGTCCGCCGGATCTTTCGCCTCCTTCTCCTCCTCCTCGCCCTCTCCATCCGCTGCGGTGGAGCCGTGCTGGAGATGGCGCCTGAGGGAGGAGCTGCAGCGGCCCTCTACGACGACGAGGCTGCGGTACCCCTCCTTCTCCTCTTCCTCGCCCTCTCCATCTTGGTGGAGCTCGAGGTGGAGATGGCACCGGAGCAGGTGCCGCGCAGGCCGCTGCAGACGAGGTTGGGCGCCTCATCCCCAAGCCACGAGAATGGCGTCCTCTGTCCCTGCCCATCCAGGTACGATTAGTTCTGCTTCTTTTCTTTCTCTTCCTCTGTATACAGACAAGCAGAATCTGAGCCTTTTGATTTGAAGGCTTAGCCAAATGACATAGCTGCATTTCTGGTCAGTACCTTCAAACATATAATTATCTTTGCTGATTTAGAGTACTTATCTCATTCAGTTGCAAGTCTATCTATTCTACTTTTCCTAAATCTTGCGCTTTGGTTCAGGAAGACGAGGTACAGCCGGCCGGAAATGTATTAGCAAATCTCTTTCTAGCCTGATGACGACGTTTCAATTGTCCTGTTGTTTCAGTGTCACAATAATACTTTGCAATCTCGCAAATGGTCTGCTAAAATTAGTATATTGCATTATGCTCAAAATAGATTCATATTTCACTATCCTTTTAATTGCTTATAATTTTGAGTCCTTCAGGAATCGTATTAGTATTTTTTTTTTTACAGGCAAGTTCTTTTGAATTACTAATATTTTTGTACATACGTTTCTTTCAATTTCTTTTAAGTCCTGCTACGGCCCAACTTGGTTAAGTCTATTACCTCTATAAAAAAATACTAATTCTTAAGAAAATCCCTATGTATCTGTTCATATGACTTGACGATTAGATAACGAGCTATTGTTCTATAAAGCATTATTAACACACACAACAGACTATACCATTATTTTTTTACCTGTATTTCTTTGGACAGAAGCACCTTTTCATTTATTCTTAACAATTTGTTTACTCACTGTGATTTTTCCAACAGGAATGCAGACGGGTTCAGTGAAGGACCTCTCTGCTCGACGGCCGCGATAGAAAGTCAAGGTACGCCTCACACGGATATGGAAGAACAAGAATCGAGACAAGGAAATGTATGAGTTAGGGCTCCTCTTCATTGACCAGCAGGTACGTACACAGCAGTACTTAATGCCACAGTAATTGTCACAACTAAAAAAAGCTAGCTGATTTGCATAATTTTGTACTCTAAATTAAGTGTGTTCGAAACTTTATTTGAGAAAAGGATTTAGAATCTCCTTGGAGCACCAGATATTCAATCCCCTGCAACGCCAACTTATTGTGCGACCAATTTCGTTTCTGGAGTGAAGTTTTGCAACTGGAGTACCGCACCATATTTAATATTATGGATCCAATTCCATAGAAAAAAGTTGGTCAACTCATGTTCTATTCAGTAGTTTTGTTAAAAAAAAAATCCAAAGTGATTACTCTGGTCTAAAATACAATTGTGATTTGTTGTTGCACTTAGTAAAAGAAAAAATTACATGCCCTCCGTGAATTTTCATGAGAATAGATAATCTCATTTAGTGACCATCTAATTTTCCCTAGCCCACTTATCCCACTGATCCCACTTCTGCATCTGCCTTCAATTGATATATGGTTATCTGAGCAAACCTTCAGTGTTTGAAAATCATGAAAAAAAAGATGACCAAGATATAATTGGCGAATTACAATGCATGATCAGATGTTTTGTTGGGTTGTCACTTATGATGTCCATACATTTTCTTTGATCTATAATATGTGAAACACTTGCAATTGTTGTGCATTCTATATATTGAAATACAGTCAATATTCCCCAGCTGAGAAAGCTAGGTTTGTTTTGTCCATGTTGCAGGATGTCGATGTTGTTGAGAAGTGGCTGACAGGAGTAAATGCTCTTGCTTCGTACCATTTCAAAGAAATAATTGGAAGCACAGGAGAACTTAGTTCACAGCTTATGGAATTCGAAGTATCAAATGGCAAACTACAGGAAAGCATATCAAGCCACTTCTTGAGGCTTCTCTTGCAACTTCTTCTGTTTGAAGATTTTAGGTGAGCTCCGCATCTTGACATTTAGTAGATGTGGGATCTCATAACTTTATTTTCATACTGTTCCAGTTTCCTTTTTTAGTTGATCCAGAACTTTTACATGTCTGATATTTTTGTGTGACTGTTGCAAAATAGAACTAGCAGGTTCTGCTGCAAATGCTTTGCTTTCTTTACTTTTCTATGAACAGGAGTTGTATCAGGTCCCCTTTTTATCATTTTCGTAATCAGCTAACATTTATCAGATCAAATACAGTACCGAGGCTTAGTTTTGTTATTTGGTCTTTGTTCTCATCATGTCTCTCCCTGCCGCCTTTTAACTAATCCACATTGTATCTACTTGGTAAATGGTATTTTGCTTAGAATATATGGTAGAGCAGTCCCGTGTTCTCTACTGTCAGTACTCTTTTTTTTATATTCCTTTCATAGACAGTATATGATTTTTTTTGTACAAATTGAGTTGCAACTTGCATGGACTGCAAACCATACTTTTTTAGACGCCATCATACTTATGTTACATTTTTTAAGTAGATGTTTATTCATTCAGTTTCGGTTAGTACTTGCTTTTCATATTTTTTATCCAATCTATCTATTCATATATTGTGTCACTATGCACTTAGATTCTCTTAACGGAAATCACACGAGATTGACCAGCACTACATCTGGTGGCTCTGGCATGCTCGAAGAAGAAAATGGAGTACCAGGAGTTTCCTACAGCGGCACTTATCTTGTATCCATCAGTTAAGCAAAAAAATCTTTGATGGGAAAAAAGGAGTTGATATATCAAGTCAATTTGGTTATTTTGATTATGTATTCACATTGACTGATGTAAAACTCTCAAGCAGGTGTTCCGTTCTGTCAAGATTCTAGGAACAGCGATTTTACGGTCAAAAGTTTGTAAACAGCCTTCTACATTATCTAACTTTTGAGGTAAACCACCCATACCTGTAACACCATACCAATTTTTACTGCAGGTGAGAAAGTTGCTAACTATTCTTTTGGCCCTGAGGTTCTCGAACCAAACTGGAATTCTATGCATGTCTAGCTTCAAACGGAAAAGAGCATAGATGAGGTTTTAACCACGTTCTTATCTGCGTTGCTAACAGTACATATTACAGTACCCTTTGCTGCAATGCTGATTACAGGTCATCCAGATCGATGATTTCTTCCTCTAGATGTGTCTAAAATAATGCTTGCTGCTGTTACCTGAGCTCCTTGTGGTTTGCCCTTGCTCTCTGTTGCTTTGTTTAAAATAAAAAGAAATCACGTTTTTAAAAGTAATTGCCATGCATCAATATCTGTAGCCCCTTTGGCAGGTTAGTCTATCGATCAGCTCATCTGGCTGTTGGATAATAGCAGTGTTGCCCCTTCACCTGTAAAGAGTCGAGGCATTGGTGTCCTAATTCTTATTCAACACATAGCCTATATTGCATCGAGACTTCATTATTATCTCATTCCTATTATCTACATTATTTGCCTCGGGTCTTCTTTGAAAAAATATTTGCTTCGACCCTTTGCTAAATAATTATGAAGTAACTACAAGCCGTTGAGATATTCAGGATACATTGTTTCGTATGGTTGACCAAAAAGGGTATTTTTCGATCTTTCCGACAACTATTAGGCTGTACAAACAACTGTTTGTATACAGTTTGTTCCTTCAGATTAATTACTCATACAAATCAATAGTTTCATTTTGTTACAATTTTTTTCAGATGGATTGATTCTCCTTTTCTCTATACGAATATGCATATTGATATTCAATTTGCCCTAGGATCTATTGCTAATGAGTCACTTGCCTTTCCCCTTTGCCTGATCCCGTATGTTGCTTTTATTTTTGTTTGCCAGGTTGCCTTCGGATCCTTGGCTGGGAGTTTACTACAGCATTTCAGAGATAGTGACAACATGTTCTTTCAGTTCTATAAGAATTGATGGATTTTATGTACATATCCAAATTTGATTCCATGTGGTAACTGCAAAATATATTAGATACTTCCTGCTGAGATAGGCTGCAGTATCACTATTTGCAGCTCTAAAAATTGGGGGTCACGACATTCTGGTTCCCCTCAATTCGTTCTACAAAATATTGTGGAATTCTTCATCTGACTTTGTAATGGCTGGCAGCTATTTTGTTCATAAGTATCCATCTATATTTTTACTTATGGTACCAGGCTACCAGCGCCATAACTTGAACCATATTATGTCAATTTTGTTATCAGTTGCCCAAAAGTACAATGCACTACACCAGAACCTCCAAAACCTATTTAGAATATACATTGTGCCACTAAAATAAGAAAACAAATCATACATAATATTTTTCATGAAGGGCGCGGCGTGTCGCCGCGCTAATTTCAACTAGTCTCATAATTTGAAACAGACTAAGTATTATTTATTGAGGCCTGCATCCCCCCACTGGGCTAATTTAATCTCTATGTTGAGTAATGCATCTTATAGAATATTATTTGCACGCGACTGCCTTGAGCACGCCCTCGGCGAGTTTTGTGGAGGGCGTGGGGCACGCGACGTACGTTGTGCGTATGACATATGGTGGCATAGTAGTGTACGCGGGACGCACATGCCTGGACCTACAAATACGGGAGCTAGTACCTGAATATGATCGATCGATATGAAAAGAGCTAGCTAGCGTGCTGGACGGGAGCTATATGCTGCCTACCTGAATATGATATGATCTATCATGAAAATGAGAGCTAGCTAGCTAAATACAGTATACTCCGATCAGTGCACTACAAAAAGAGAATACAGTGCACTGGCCCCGTCCGAGGAAGTGCACTGCTAAAAGAGAAGGATTTGCACTGCACACTAAAAAATAAAAAAACAGTGCAAACTACACACTACGAGCAGTGCAATTATTTTGTCGAAACATATCAACATGGGATCTAGTTTTGAATATCGCGAATAGCACGACTGTGAAAACGGAACGTGATTTGAACAAACGATTCGCAAGATTTTTTTTATATTCGGATTTACAAAATAAAAGCGTACGGACTCGTCGTGCCCTTCTCCCACCAGCGGAATCTCTCCCCAGGCGACAAGTGGCACACTCTGATTCACCCGTGGGTGAGAAAGCCTCCCTCAGCCGCCACTTGTCGCGTAGGGAGTGAGTCAAAAAACACCCTCCTAGAAAGCGCGCCCTTTTTCTAACAATTTTGATATTATTTCTACTATCTACCTGGCTGAGGGCCTGACCCTCGCGTCATCCACATCGGGCGACTCGGGGGACTCACCGTCCCAACCGCCGGTCACCCCTCTCTGACCTCCCGCTCCTCGCCACCGCCGGAGGGGTTTTGCATGTGGGTCCACATGTCCTAAAAGGTTGTAGATATACAACTAGATGGCTATGAGTGTTGCGTGTGGGTCCACATGTCCCCCGGATGTACTAGGTCAAGATGGGTCCACATGTCCCCCGGATGTCCCACATACGAAACCTCTAACCATCTTGACCTAGCACATCCGGGGGACATGTGGACCCACATGAAACACTCATAGCCATCTAGTTTTATATCTATAACATTTGGGACATATGGATCCACATGCAACACTCCTATCTATGTTGCATTTTGTGAGACCCACGTGCTAGTTCTAGGTCAAACTGTCTATGTCTTGCGCATGTGGGACCAGTTGTCTAGTAGGTCATATATGTATGTATCTACCACCTTTTTTACATCTAGACCCACATGCAAAACCCCTAGCCATCTTTACCTAGAACTATATGACATACTAGACAACTTGACCTAAAACTATCATGTGGACCCATCTTGACCTACAACTATATGACATAATAGACAACTTGTGCTAAAACTATCTTGTGGATCCCACAACATGGAACATATCTAGGAGTGTTTCATAAGGGCCGACATGTCCCAAAGGTGATAGATATACAACAAGATGACTATGTCTATGAGTGTCGCATGTGGGTCCACATGTTCCCGAGATGCGCTAGGTAAAAATGGCTAGGGGTTTTGCATATGGGTCCACATGTCACAAAGGTTGTAGATATACAAATAGATGGCTATGAGTGTTTCATGTGGGTCAACATGTCCCCCGGATGTACTAGGTCAAGATGGGTCCACATGTCCCCCGGATGTCCCACATGCAAAACCCCTAACCATCTGGACCTAGCACATCTAGGGGACATGTGGACCCACATAAACAGCTAGTACTATCCGTCTAGGTCTAGCTATACCAACTAGGTGATATGTGGACCCATGTACGACAGTACTTATGGCCATCTAGCTCCACTCCTAGACATCTAGGTGTGACCATACAAACTAGGTGACATGTGGACCCACACATAGCAGTCCTAGCCATCGAGGTCAACATCTACCATGTATTGTGGCATTTCGATCCATCTGCAGCAATCATAGCATCCAAGTCTACGTCTACCACCTTTCGTGACATCTGGACCCACATGAAAAGCCACTACTATCCGTCTAGGTCTAGCTGTACCAACTAGGTGACATGTGGACCCATGTGCAACAGTACTTCTGGCCATCTAGCTCCACTCCTAGACATCTACGTGTAACCATACCAACTAGGTGACATGTGGACCTACGTAGCAGTCCTAGTCATCGAGGTCAACATCTATCATATATTGTGGCATTTAGATCCATCTGCAGCAATCATAGCATCCAGGTCTACGTCTACCACCTTTTGTGACATCTGGACCCACATAACACAGCCACTACTATCTGTCTAGGTCTAGCTGTACCAACTAGGTGACATGTGGACCCATGTGCGACAGTACTTTTGTCCATCTCGCTCCACTCCTATCCATCTAGATGTAATTGTACCAACTAGGTGACATGTGGGCCCACACGTAGCAGTCCTAGCCATCGAGGTCAATATCTACCATGTATTATGGCATTTCGATCCATCTGCAGCAATCATAGCATCCAGGTCTACGTCTACCACCTTTTGTGACATCTGGACCCACATGAAAAGCCACTACTATCCGTCTAGGTCTAGCTGTACCAACTAGGTGACATGTGGACCTATGTGCGACAGTACTTCTGGCCATCTAGCTCCACTCCTAGACATCTAGGTGTAACCGTACCAACTAGGTGACATGTGGACCCACACATAGCAGTCCTAGCCATCGAGGTCAACATCTACCATGTATTGTGGCATTTGGATCCATCTACAGCAATCATAGCATCCAGGTCTACGTCTACCACCTTTTGTGTCATTTGGACCCACATAAACAGTCACTACTATCCGTGTAGGTCTAGCTATACCAACTAGATGACATGTGGACCCATGTGCGACAGTACTTCTAGCCATCTAGCTCCACGGCTAGACATCTAGGTGTAACCGCACCAACTAGGTGACATGTGGACCTACACGTAGCAGTCCTAGCCATCGAGGTCAACATCTACCATGTAATGTGGCATTTGGATCCATCTGCAGCAATCATAGCATCCCGGTATACGTCTACCACCTTTTGTGATATCTGGACCCACATAAACAGCCAGTATTATCGGTCTAGGTCTAGCTGTACCAACTAGGTGACATGTGGACCCATGTGCGACAGTACTTCTGGCCATCTAGCTCCACTCCTAGCCATCTAGGTGTAACCGTACCAACTAGGTGACATGTGGACCCATACGTAGTAGTCCTAGCCATTGAGGTCAACATCTACCATGTATTATGGCATTTGGATCCATCTGCAGCAATCATAGCATCAATGTCTACGTCTGCCACCTTTTGTGACATCTGGAACCACATAAACATCAGTACTATTCGTCTAGGTCTAGCTGTACCAACTAGGTGACATGTGGACCCATGTGTGACATTACTTCTGGCCATCTAGCTCCACTCCTAGACATCTAGGTGTAACCGTTTACCTCCTTTTGCTTTTCCATTCATCTTCGACTTGCTCATCACCATCTTAACTTTCACAACCTTTTGATTTTTGGAATAAACTTGTATTTCTGCTGGTAGTTGAACATGTGTAATAATGTGGTTCATGGTGAAGATTTTTGAAAAGTACTACATATAATTTTTACAATGAAAAATAAAAGTCAATATATGTACGTTGTCACAACATTGTGAACAAATTGGTGTCTACTGAAGAGTTTACCATTTTTGCTTTATTCTTCGCGACGTTTGATTTTTTGATGGTGTAGATATAAAGAGGTTTTCTTGGCATATGCTTCTCAACTAGCCGCTTCAGTCTACCAAACTGTTCATCATCCATTCTAACGCGATTTGCAAACTCGATGAAACCTTCGAAATCATGCTCGCCCTCTATTCCAGGTCCTGGATGTAATAATCAAATGCTTAAATATATAAGTCAAAACGATACAAGGGATACACGATACAATTGAAAGGAAAACAAATTTGGCATGAATTTGCGTACTTCTCGCGGCAATCTTTTTCTTCTTCTCCAGAACACCACGGTAATATTTGATGCATCTTTCCCATTAGCCTGCTCGGCCACGCTGCGCTATGTGTATATAGGTTTTAATTCTAAACTAATTACAAATAGAGGCATAGCCCAGTGGCTATGTTCCCTGTGTCTCGCCTGGGAGACCTAGGTTCAAATCCCGGCGGCCACATATTTCCGTTTTTTTTCCACGGTCCGGCTCGGCACGATATTGTCCAGATTTCTAGCTAGGCTCGGCGGCTCGACTCAGGCTCGGCTCGTGTCGAACTGAGTTGGCTTGGCTCCTTGTGAGATTAAATCCTAGCCCTCCTTGTGTTTCTGCTCAAGACACCCCTTCGTCTTGGGGGTCTATGTGAAGGGGTCGTTGCATAGAAAACAAAAAATTTCCTACGTAATAAGCGGAAGAAACCCCAAGGATCTAGATCTATTAGATGAAGGTAGCGAAGGTGAGATCCAATCTC
>QRDG01000774.1:249755-292623 GCA_012064385.1 Puccinellia tenuiflora | reverse complement strand
CCACCTTTATAATCACCCAGTTACGAAGTGACGTTTGATGTCCACAAAGTATTCCTCCGGTGAACGGGAGTGATATAATCTCATGGTCTAAGGAAACTATATTTGGCATACTAAAAGTGTTGACAACAAAACTTTGTGACACGATTAATTGCAACTCTTTATTTGGGTCATGTCCATCACACCATTACTCCTAATGATATGACTCCGTTATCAAGTGACTATAACAAATCCATAGTTAGGAAACTCTAACTATCTCTTGATCAACGAACTAGTCCTGTAGAGGCTCACTAGGGACTCCGGGTGTTTATATTCCACACATGTATTATGTTTCCATTTAATACAATTATAGCATGGATAATAAACTATTATCATAAACGTGAATATGCTTAATAAACCATTTTATTATTGCCTCTAGGGCATATTCCCAACAGTCTCCCACTTGCACTAGAGTCAATAATCTAGTTTACATTTCCGCGATCCAACACCCATGGAGTCTCACTCATGAAGTCTCAGTGCTGATCATGTTTGCTTGTGGATGAGGTTCTGTCCGTGCTCTGTACTTTACAGCTCTTTATGTCCTTTGCAAAATTGTAACTGTCACCTAATTTGACATTACTTTATCATCACATGATAAACTTCCTATCATCCCATGATAAAGCTCATTATCTTATAATGTATATAATATGTTTGGTTATAGAGTGAGATATTCATATCCTTTTATGCCTATATGTATGTTCAGTCAAATGGACTTTCCCACAACACATGCATCTGGAACTCACTCAATCTTGAAACAACTTTCTCAAACCAAAATATTATATCTTATTTCAATCCTTGAATCATATACTCCTATATGTTGTTGACTTACCAAATTAAAAGTGAACCTTGTCACTTTGATATTTCCGATCATGCTTTCGCTGTGCTACTCCGATATTAAGAGATCCCTAATTTAGTCTGGCTTTATGACTTCAACCAAGTCCACCATTTTCTAAATTTATCTCAATCTCATGAAAAATGACTCCTCATTCAACATGTTCTTACAATTAAGAACTTGGGTCACATATCGTCATATACAAACATATGGTTCTTATATGTTGAGATCTATGAACAATTCATATTGAATTCCAACATATCCTCCAACCATCAATTTTGTACTGAGTTCTCTAACTCAATGCTCCACCTATATATCACAATGAGATGAACCATTCTTCTCTTGTTTCATTTTGAACTCCTTCAAAATATTTAGGTTAAACATCTGACTTTACTGTTTATTAAACTTATCTATCCTCCATAGATACATTCATCTACATGAATATTTGACTTTCAAACTAACTTCATAAGTTATGCATTGGTCCATGACAACATTTACAACATTTATGAAATCTCCATTTCACTCAAACACGATGTTGTAAACTCCCACTCAAATATACCTCATACACATATTAAATTGTGAAGCCACTTTGGCTCCCACTCAGAAATATGTTATCTTTATATTTGACCATGATTAACTAGCTCCCACTCAAACATATGTCACCACATATTTTGATTATGGAAATTAATTTCTGCTCTAACTTAATATATGTCACCACATATCTTAATTAGATCTCACTCAGTTTCTTATGCACTTTCTCGACACTTTGGACTCCTCCAAAACTCTTAACTCTTAAGATTCGAGAACTCATATACGAACCGCCAGCACCTTGCTAGCTCTAAGCTTTATTTATTCCACGCAAACTCTTTTGCAAAATAAATATGTGAAACATTCTTTTCACAAAATCAAGTAACGATTACCTTATGATTTAAACTTAAAGTAGAATGACTCTCAGTCACTTTCGTATTTAAAGTTTCTATTTCTTCTTTTGTAGTTTTGTAGGTATGTCTTGTTTCTAAAAACACGACAAGTAAATCATGAATATTATTTTGCAACTTTTGACAAAATTCATATTCTTGAAACCTACATCTCTTTAGACAAGCTAAACCAAAATTCAATGATCACCATCATCAAAAACTTTATGTGTCAAGTTTTAACCAACATAGCACTTTACATATGTGCCACTTGATACATAAACATGAAAGGCTTAAACTTTCTAAATTCATTCTAACAATTCTTTTATCCATGAAACTATTTCACGATAAAACCACTAAAATACATAACACAACCAAACACATTGGTTTGTTCCTTTTAGTCTCATATTGTGGAATCTCTATTCATAATCTCATATGAATATTCTACAAAACTTTATTTGCTTTGGTTTTTAATTATCTCAAAATCATTGAAACCACTATTTCTCATAACTCATATGCGAAATGCAAATCATTAAATAGATCCTTTATTTAAAACAGGAGTGTTATCAAAATAAATCTAAATGATAATAATGAAGCCTTAAAACCGAAACCCCTCTTTATGACCACATAATATCAAATATAATGTGATTACAATACTTTAGGTTTATCAAAACACCTTTTGAATAATCTCTAAATATTGTAATTTGTGATAACACTTGTCACAAGTCACCATACTAAACAATAACTCAAATATTTTGTCTCTTTGATCAAATCGAAAGACTCAATTATCTTGTTAACTTAATATCCTCTACTTCCAAAATCTCATCATGACATGAATAAATACTCCTATTTACTCATCCATGACAAAACAATGATGTCTTTTATTTACTGAAAAATACAACCAACACTTGTGTTTATTTTCAGCAACTCATGGCATTTTCAGAAAATGGCATTTTTAATCACACTACTTAGTGATGCGCATCAAGATGCTCTTCAGCACTAATAGTATAATTAAAACAAATCTCATCATTAAGTATTGGATATTTTAGCATGTCTTTATTTTATAAGTGTTTAACTAATTATCGTTTAAATCTAGCAAAGGACAATAATCTCATAATCGAAACGTGATCTCCAAAAAGGATTACTCATGAAAACAGAACAACCATTTGTCTTTAACATGAATGACCGTCTCACAAACCGAGACACACTAATTTAAGATCACACTTAATTCGATTACAAAACTCATTCAAATCCTCTAATTTAAAATGATAAATGTAGAAGTGAAATGACGCCAGCATCAACTCCTTGATTGCCATCTTCCCGCGAAATTCACTCAGTCCCTCCATGCACTTCTCAAACGGCAGGCCCTGTTTTCACAAAACAGCACAAGTATCAAATACTTAGCTCACCACAAGTGTAAATGGGACATTTAAACATTTATAACTAGTATATCAAAATATACCTTCTGCGTTGGCTCCTCCGCCTGCTACGGGATTCCTTTCGATCTGACGAAGTCGAGACATCAGTTCCGGATAAGTGATCGAATCCCTTTCCATGACATAGTCTCTGACACAATTCTTGAATTTGGGATGAAGCGAATGCAACAACCCATCTATCGCGAATTCGTCACTCATCTCCATATCCCAAGCATCCATAAGAGTGTAATATATCCTATACATTTTCTTCAGATGATCCTCTAAGCGATCATTTTCTTCCATCTTAGTTGAAAGAAACACACCCAGACCTTCAAACCTTGCAATTCTCACTTGTGCTATGAACATTTTCTTTAGCTTAGTGACAGTCTCAATGGCACTCAAGTTCTTGAATTGTTTGGACAGGTCTGAATTCATGAAGACACTCATCAACCAATTGACTTGAATGTGAGTCTTACTCCGACTGAGCCAATCCATATGCTTGTTGTAACTCGCAGAAGCATCGGGTTTTTCTTCTAAGGGTTCATGTAACACGTAGAGCTGATCATTGGTTGATAGGACTTCTCTAAGACGTTCGTACCACTCGATGAAGTTTGACCCATCGAGACGCAGCTCCTCAGCAAGAAACATACTACTGTAGTCTCCCATGATCTACAAGGATTTTGCAAAGACATCTTTTAGGACACTAGTTTATGATAATTTTAGTTCAACTTAATCAAATTAAAGAACTCCCACTAAACTCAACATCTCTCCGGTTGATTAGTGACACACGATCCAAATCCACCACACCACCACCGATCATCACGTGAGATGATGTAGCTTCAATGGTGAACAACTCAGTGTTGATCATATCATTCATATGACTCGTGTTTAACCTTTCGGTTCCGTGTTCCCGAGGCCATGTCTGTACATGCTAGGCTCGTCAAGACAACCGTAGTATTTCCGCATGTGCAAACTGGCTTGCACCTGTTGTATGTGAACATAGAATCTATCACACACCCGAGCACCAGAACTTTGGCAACGGTGCATACTAGGGGAGAACACTAACTTGATATTAACGTGAGAGATCACCTTATCATGCTACCGTCGCGATCACATCTAAGCATAACAATAAGGTGCATAAAATGATTAACATCACATGCAATTCATAATTGTGATATGATATGGCCTTTCTTCTTGTGCCTTTGATCTCCATCTCCAAAGCACCGGCATGATCTCCATCACCGGCATGATCTCCATCATTGTGGCACCATCACCATGGTTGTCCACCAACTATTGCAACTACAACTAATGCTACTCTTAGCAATAAAGTAAAGCAATTACATGGTGATTCAATGACACGCAGGTCACATAAAATAATAGACAACCATATGGCTCCTGCCGGTTGCCGTACTCATCGACATGCAAGTCGTGAAAGATTACAAACATGATCATTGCATACATTATCACAAATCACACATTGGCCATACCACATCACATGAAACCCTGTAAAAACAAGTTAGATGTCCTCTACTTTATTTATGCCATTTTTACGTGGCTTGGGTCAACGAGATAGAACTGTTCTAATCTACGCAAAACCACAATGGTGATATAGTAGTTGCTTATTTACTCATCCTTTTGAAAGGCCTTCGATTGAAAATTGCATCTTCACTAGAGAAAGAGAAATAGACACCCGCCAGCCACTTATGCAATACAAGTTGCATGTCAAACGTGGAACCGGTCTCTCGTGCGTGGACGAGTAAAGTTGGTCCGGGCCGCTTCAATCTCACAATACCGCAAAGACGCAAAGTGCACGCGAGAAGGTAGCAACACAAAATATCAACGCCCACAACACTTGTGTTCTAATCGCACCAACATCTACAAATAGATCTAGGCTCTGATACCACTGAAGGGGTCATTGCATAGAAAACAAAAATTAACAAGCGGAAGAAACCCCAAGGATATAGATCTATGAGATGAAGATAGCGAAGATGAGATCCAATCTCTTACCCTTGAAGATCAACAAACGCGTTTTGTCGGTGCAGGGGTTGGCTAGTCGATCCCCGCAACTAGACTCGTCTAGTCGCGAGGAGATGTATTATCCTCGAGATCCAATCCGGTGAAGTGCAGCAACGGGCAGCACCTCCGCGGCGTCCACACGTACGGCTCGATGAAGACGTCGACTCCTTGATCCCGCAAGCGAGAAGACGTGGCCTTGATGATCTCAGCAGCACGACGGTAGTGCCGGTGATGATGACGATCTCCGCGAGCAGGGCTTCGCCAAGCCAAGCAAGAGGAGAGGGAGAGGAGCAAGGTGGCGCAGCCCCTAGGGCTAGGGGGTGCGGCTAGGTGTGGAGGAGAGGTGGCGGCAGCCCTTCGGGGTAAGGGGTGCGGCTAGGGTTTAGATGGGAGAGAGAGGGGGGTGCGGCTAGGGGCAGCCCTTGGTGTATGGTGCGCCCCCCTTCCCTTCCTTATATAGGTGGCGGCTAGGGCAAGGGCAGGGCCGGCCGGCCCCCCCTCTTGTCTTGCCCCCCAAGTTGGAGTCCAACTAGGACTCCTCCTTGGGCCCCCTTTCCTAAAGGGGTGGAGGGCCCAACTCCTAGTCCAACTAGGAGTGGGACTCCCCTCCTTCTCCCTTAGCCGCACCACCCATATGGGCTTAGGTGGTGCGCCCCACCTAGGTGGTGGCAGCACCCCTTTGCACCATGTGGGCCCCATACAAAATATGGTCCCACTTCTAGATCCTTCTAGAACACTCCGGAACCTTCCGGTACCCTATAAATAATTTCCGGAACTTTTCCGAAACCTCCGGAAACCACTTTCCATATATGAATCTTATTCTCCGGACTCCTCCGGAACTCCTCGTGACGTCCGGGATCCCATCCGAGACTCCGAATCACCATTCGTTCACTTCATCATTTAATTTATCGCAAAACCTAATTTCATCGGAACGTTAAGTGTGTGACCCTACGGGTTCGAGAATGCATAGACATGATCATATCAATAATTAATAGCGGGACCGGGATGCCCATATTAATTCCTATACACTCAATGAAAACCTTTTCTTGATTGAACCACGATGCCGGAGATTCAATTAATCTCATAAACGATTCCCTTTGTCTCACGATATTTTACTTGCCCGAGATATAATCGTTGACATCCCCATGTCTAGTTTAATCTCGTTACCGGCAAGTTCTCTTTACTCGTCCATAATATAGGATCCCGGTGATTACAACTTAATCACATGTCTGCAGACTTTTGATGCTATATTACCGAGAAGGCCTGGAGATATCTTCTCCGTCACATGGAGGGACAAATTCCACTCTCGATTCATATCACCCAACAACCCACCATCGGAGATACCTGAAAGCCACCTTTATAATCACCCAGTTATGAAGTGACGTTTGATGTCCACAAAGTATTCCTCCGGTGAACGGGAGTGATATAATCTCATGGTCTAAGGAAACTATATTTGGCATATTAAAAGTGTTGACAACAAAACTTTTGTGACACGATTAATTGCAACTCTTTATTTGGGTCATGTCCATCACACCATTACTCCTAATGATATGACTCCGTTATCAAGTGACTATAACAAATCCATAGTTAGGAAACTCTAACTATCTCTTGATCAACGAACTAGTCCTGTAGAGGCTCACTAGGGACTCCGGGTGTTTATATTCCACACATGTATTATGTTTCCATTTAATACAATTATAGCATGGATAATAAACTATTATCATAAACGTGAATATGCTTAATAAACCATTTTATTATTGCCTCTAGGGCATATTCCCAACAACACTACGGAAGCACTACCCTTATTTATTACAACTAGAGTGCACCACCCCACATAGAAAAAAAGCCTGAACAATAAGATTGCATCCAATTAGCTTATGTGGTGCTAATCCTTTATTAGGCAACCAACATCATTAGGATGGATGTGTTCAAAAGAAACCACAGCCTCGTAAAAAATAACATCACTAGATATATAGACGCATCCAGTGGATACATCGAGACAATTCACCCCCTTGTGTATAGGACTATATCCTAAAAACACATAATGGTTGGAATGAAAAGCAAACTTTTGTTTGTTATAGGGATGAAGATTAGGTGACAATGCATTAAGAAGGCACTGAACTAGTGTATCATTGTCAACAACTTTGCTAGGGAGCATATTGATGAGATATATGGATGTAAGATAGGCTTCAATTCAAAATTTGAGGGGTATAGACACATGAAGTGGCGGAGACAGGGGACCAGTAGGGACCTGCCCCCCCCCCTAACAAGCAGAATTTTTTCCTTGGCCCCCTAGGTTTCTTGCCAAAAACCCCTTAAAATTATGTATTTTAGCAGTTCGGCCCTCCCCAACAATTGGTAAGAGAGACAAATCTTTCATGGGCCCCCCTCATACTATATTCCTACCTCGGCTCCTGGACACATGTGCTAGAAGTGATATGCCAACTAAAACTATATGAGGATGTTTTCTTTCAGCAAAATCATTCCATTGATGAGCATGGGGACATGAGCCATGATGAAATGGAAAGAAAGCATTGTTCTTAGCAGGGGCGGATCCACACCCCTGGCAACAGGGGCCATGGCCCGGGGTGTAGCAGTTTTTGTTCTTACTTTATATTTGTGAAATAATTTATTTAGTCTTGCATTTAGCCTAAGTATAACACTAAATACAAATTTGGCTCGGGGTTTGAATCGATCCTAGATCCGCCACTGGTTCTTAGCATACTCCCCTCACCAATCGGACTGAACTATAAGTATTTTGCAATCAAAATTACATTCAATAAGTTTTTGAAAGGTGATAAAGGCAAAAAAAAAGACATCAAATATATTCTTGAGAAGATATATCCAAGCAAATTTTCTATAGTTATCAATAAAGATTACATAATATTATGACGTCCCACGGAGCAGGGTCTCATACATCAGAAAAATATTAACTAATGGGGAACAATATATACACTGATGGACACATGATAAAGAAGTTGATGACTTTACCTCGTTGATATTCATCACGAAAAGACTGAATCTCCAAATCTCTAACACAAGTAAGTTTATTTTTTATGATAATTTTCCTAACAATAGCAACTGAAGGATGATCTAGAAGACTATGCCACTTGGCTTGGGATGGCTTGGTGACCATGAAGGCATGCTTCAGACTCCTAGATGATGAGACCAAAGGAAAAATAGGAGGATAAAGGAATTTTCTTCTTGATCCGATCCTTGATCAAAAGGAATAAATGATGAAACTCTATGAAGAAATGATCAACATATGTGAAGCGATGTATAGACAGAAGATTTTTTGATGCATTAGGAACATACATGACATCTCGAAGATGGAAACCTTAAAGAAGGTTATGAACTATTGAATGACCAACATGGCTGATGTCCATACCTTGTCCACTGGCGGTGTTCAACTTTTCTTGACCTTTTAATTTGTCATGAACAAAGAAATTTTTGAGCTCACTCGTGATATGATGCGTAGCAGCGGTATCAAAATACCAATTCATGTCGATGCCATAGGAAGCATGTGCCCCTCCTTATCATCATCGTCGTCATCATCCTCAAAACGCAACACAAAATCTTTAGCACCGTGACCTACTTTATTGTAGATGTGACAAGTGACATCCACCCATGGGGAACTGCGATGGCAACCACGACACCCCTAGCAGGCGCAGCTCGCCCCCCCCTCTTCGTTGTATCAGGAAGGATGCTCACGATCATCACAAGAGTGGTCTTCATGGGCACGAGGGGCACCACCCTTGCTCCCACGCGGTTGGCCTCCTCCTTGGGAAGAGCGCATGGTGGCGTTGGTAGATGTCTCAAAGCCGCTACCATTGTTGGACCCACCGAGCATCTCCTGACACTCATCATGAGTGATGAATTGCACATACAATTTGTTGGCGGTGATGAGAGTTGGCATGAGACCAATGGCGCTAACAAGTTTGTCATAATACAGACCTAGTACAGCCAAGATAAAGGAGATAAACTGATGTAGGGGGTTGGCCCGATCTTCACGGATTTGAGGGGAAAAGAGGATGAACACGAAGAACACAGAGGTGGAAACGAAGAACACGAGGGGAAAAGGGCAAATTTGTGGGGGATAACTCGCGAAGCCTACGAGGGAGAATCACCCGGCAACAAACCCCCAACGGAGCAGCCTCCGGATCCCAAAACCCAAGTCAACAACACGCTTAATGAAACCGATTTCTCTTACCGGCCGGTCCACCGATCCAATAGAATCCACAAGGGAAAGATTGGTTTGCACTACTAGAGACACCTCAGTGAAAGAGTAGCAACAACAAGAGATTCATCATCCTCCTCGGAGGAACCCATCATGGGAAGGAGCAACGCTCAACTCTCTAGTTCATTCTTCTCTACCTCAAATGGAAAAGGGCGAAAGCTATTAATAGTCTTAGTACAAAGGGGGGAGAAAGGTGGGGGTCCGGCCTGGGGGCCGGCCTGGGCCGGCCTGGAGGCCGGCGGCGTCTGGAGGAGGCCCGGCCTGGAGGCCGGCAGCGTCTGGAGGGGTGCCGGCCTAGGCCGGCTGGGAGGCCGGCCGACTCTGGTGGGGTGCCGGCCTAGGCCGGGCTGGAGGCCGGCCTGCCTGTCTTCGCCTCCTTCTTCCTCTCCTTGTCCATGACGCTTCCTTCTCCTCATCCACGCGTATGCCTTGGTTGATTGGAGTCCATGGAGTTCCTTGCCACCCTTTGGATCCCATGGTGGCTTGTCGTACGTTGGAGTGCTTGACATGGTGTTGTCGTTGGGTTGGGCTACATCATCTCCCCCTCCTTCGAAAAGCGTCGTCCTCGACGCTAGCACGTCCTCATCATGTGAAGGAGATAGATGGCTTGACGTTGACGTGGAAGTCACCATGCCGCTATTGTTACCTATACGCACCAAAGACCAAGCAAAATATGTGTGTGCATGATAGAGGAGCACATCATTGACGACATGTCCAAATTTGTTCATAACACCGTTAGCACAACACACATGTATAGAATGTAGTTCAAAAGTAAGGTCATTGGGAAAGCAACTCTTCGAAACATCCTCAAAAGTGGGGAACACAAAATCTTCAAGAAAAGTAGAGAAGGCTAAGATACCTATCTCATTGTGAACCATATGAAGTCCATTGCATTCAAAGCATCGGAAGGAAAAGTTTGTGAACCACACAAATTGAGGGAGGCTCTTATCATCGCCATAATGGGTGCAAACAAAGCAAAGAGAAGAGCAAGTGTTCATCGATTTTGTTGCAACACCAATAAGACAATATCCAAAGGCCTCATGACAATACATGCTGAAAATATCATTATGGTTGCAAACAAGCCATCGGAAAGAACAATTGTTCAACATACTTTTTGCAACACATAAATCATTTACAAGGAAGATCAAGGGAGCATGAATGTCACAAAGGAAAACCAAAGCACTCACATGTTTGCACGCAAACCAAAGGAAAGAGCAATTGTTCAATTTGTTCGATGCAAAACATGGAAAAGGAAATAGAGGTTGGTCGGAGCCACAACTCTCATGGAAAATGCTCTCAAGAGCTCTTTTTGTCAACTCATGCTCAATTGAGGTTGACATTATGAAGCGTGAGCCATTACACACGAAATTCCATAAAAAGAAATTGTGTGCATGGTACATGAATGCATCATCCATTATGACACATTTCTTCATTTGCACATCACCAAACGCACTACAATCAAATTGACTATATGAAGTATGCGGATGGACAACATGCAAAATGAAGAAGGAAACAAACTCAACACTCAAACAAGACAAATCTCCAAAATGTGATAATGCTATGGGGGCAAACTCATTGTCAAGCATTTTATCATCATTGGACGCAACACATGTGAAAGAGAAATTGTTCGACATATTGCATGCAACAATGGGAGAAAAGTGAAAAGATTCATAGCAAGGCATGTATGTGGCAAGATCATCACACATATGAAATTCCACATGATCAACATTGGTTTGTAACAATGTATCACATGGGAATATGAAAGAATCATAGGTGACATCAAAAGAGAAATCCATAGCATGCAAGCAATCACAAGTCATCATGTCCACTAGTGGGATCATGGCATCATCAACACCCATATGCGTACCTGTGTAGTCCCGCTCATGTGAAGTAGGTGTTGTGGTAGAGGTAGCGGCGTCCATGTGGCCGACTTGTACATCTTCATGGAAGCATGGGGTGGCATCGTCTTCATCCTCCATGTACATCCTCTCCATAGTAGGCACCATCAAGTCGAGGCTTGGCATTGCAACATCCATGGGACCTAGTACAACATGAGAAAACACACTAGAGGTAGAGGGTAAGTTGTTAGAAATCGAAATGGCCTCACTTGACCTATCAACTACCTCTCCCAACTCAAGGTGTGTATCACTCATTCCCTCAAAGTGGAAGCACTCAATCTCGCATATGGTGGAGGCACTCAACTCACTTGCACTCTCACTCAAGTGGGCTAGGTGGGTCTCATGCTCACATGGGATTGGTACCATTTTATCATTCAAGTACATAGGGATAGGCTCGGTAGTCTCAACTCCATTCGTCTCCTTGGTTGAAGGGACACTCCCATGCTCAACCTCTTCACTTGGCTCGCCGTCACAAGTGGTAGCCTCTTCAATGCTCGCCTCCTTGGTCGAAGGGAAAATCCCATGCTCGACCGTCTTCTCGCCATCTTCATGGTCACCATATTGTAGTGGAGTCGACAATAAGCTCGGTGAAGAGTCATGTGAGGGCTTGAAGAACTTGGATAACCCGGCAACAAACTCCTCGCGGATGGTCTTGAGGTCGGCCATGAGCTTGTCGCAATCGGCGTCGGCCTTGAGCTTGGCTTGCTCGAAGTTGGCATTGTCGGTGTCGCGCTTGGTCTTCCACTCATCGAGGTTGGCCTTGAGTTTTCCCAATTCCTTCGTGTAGCTTGATCTATGCTTGGACGCTCTTTTGGTTGTGGCGCGCGGAAGAGACTCCATATGATGTGTACTTGCCACCATCTTATATGTTGAAGTAGTTTCTTGATGGCGTGGCCTTGAGTGGCTTGAGTCCTCATAGTGACGTCGATGATGATCATGAGTAGACGTACGCCGATGAAGATCCTTGGAGTTCCTTGATGAAGACTCGTGTGCATAGGCACTTTGCGTTGGCCGCCATCTCGAGGGTGAGGTAGCTTGACATCGAGGAGGAGGGTGTGTCTCCTTGTCCTCTAGGCGAAGATACCTTGTGCTCCGTCTTCTTGAGCTTGTAGGTGCTTGACGGAGGTGGTGCTCTTGAGTTCGTGGCCTTGAGGGTCGTCTTGGTGGGGACTCATCGTCGATATCGTCATCCACATGATGTGTAGTGCCTCGTTGGAGATCCTTGACGTGCCTTGAGGAGTCGTAGGTCATGTAGGGTTCCGCCACATCAATGGAGTTGTAGTCGTGGTAGTGGTCCACCATGTCGTTGATTCTTGAAGGCTCGAAGTCGGTGTAGCACTCCATGTCGTGGACGGTTGCGGCATCATAGTCGTAGTAGTGGTGGTGCTCCGCCATGTATTCCATGCTCGAGGAGGTGTCGGCGATGTCGAGGTCCACCGTATCATCCATGCTTGGGGCGCCGTAGTCGTTGTCGCTCATGATGTCATCCATGCTTGGCGCGCCGTAGTCGTTGTCGCTCATCATGTTCTCATCATCATGGCCTCCATAGGATGCTCCGCTCTCACTAGACATGGTCAATCACAAGACAAGTGTATATATATGTGGAGTGGAAAGAACTAAGAAACCAACCTCACCTAGTAGATAGTATTGAAACTAGTGGACCATGCCAAGAGAAACCGATACACAAGAATGCGGGTGACTTGAATTTCAAAGATCCAAACGCAACTCCAAAACACACACGGCTTATGAGTGGATAGGTATGAATTGTGGAAAGCAAATGGAACAACTGGAAACCAAGATATTGTAAAGGCAAGTAGAGAACCACGATGACCACAAAGCAAATACAAGTCGATCTCAAAGGATAGGAGTGAAGCACATAGAAACACACGCTTTGAAGAGTGGGACTTGTGCAACCAAAAATGAGCTAGTGATGGACCTAGCGAAGACTAAAGCTCAAGTCGCACAAGTACAAGAGAAACCAACTCGATTGCAATTTATTGGTGGGCTACAAGATTTGCACAAAGATACCACACCTATGAATTTTTCATCGAGCTTGCGCGACCTACAAGAGATATGGCATTGAGGCTCTTTCTTTTTTTCTCTTTTGATTCTTTTCGATTCTCTTTTGGCCTCTTATTCTCTTTTCTATTTTGCCTCTCACTTTGCTTGCCAACAACAACTATATCAACTAGCGCATACAAGTTTGCTCGGAACACTACGAGGTATCAAGTGTGCAAAGCCCAAGCAATCATAGATGAGATAGTCTCAATAGGTAAGATAGGCACAAATGGCTTGGCTAACAAGTGATGCAAGGTGGGGGAAGAATTGAGGATGTTATACCTTTCGTCGATGATCTTCACCCGTGGAGTGGAATGCCTCTTCCTTGATCACGAAATATGGTGGCACTAGATGATGGATCAACCACTGTGGTGATGTAGAGCTTGTCGGTAGCTTCGATTAGAGATGAAAATCACCAAAAACGGAGTCCGGAGTGAAAAGTTATGGCCAAAACAAAATTTTTGCAGGGGGGTCGGCCTGGGGGCCGGCCTGGGCCGGGCTGGAGGCCGGCGGCTTCTGCCGGGGGTCCGGCCTAGAGGCCAGCCTAGGCCGGGCTGGAGGCCGGCCGGGCTACCTTCCCGTGACGTGAAAAAGTGCGATTTCGGCGGAAAAACGGACCGAAAAACACCAAATCGGAGGGGAAATCAAAGGAATTTGGCCATGGGAACACAAAGGGAGGTAGATCAACAAGTATAGCAATGGATCCACGGATCAAAACCTACCAAAACTCACAAGAATCTCAGATCGATCCAAAAGCAATTTGGGGCTATTTTTGGTGGAAATTTTCGAAATTAGCAAAATCAAAGAAAATTTTTGTGGATATGGGGGTGGAAACAAAGGCAAATCCGTGGCAACCCTTGCTCTGATACCATATGATGTAGGGGGTTGGCCCGATCTTCACGGATTTGAGGGGAAAAGAGGATGAACACGAAGAACACGTAGGTGGAAACGAAGAACACGAGGGGAAAAGGGCAAATTCGTGGGGGATAACTCGCGAAGCCTACGAGGGAGAATCACCCGGCAACAAACCCCCAACGGAGCAGCCTCCGGATCCCAAAACCCAAGTCAACAACACGCTTAATGAAACCGATTTCTCTTACCGGCCGGTCCACCGATCCAATAGAATCCACAAGGGAAAGATTGGTTTGCACTACTAGAGACACCTCAGTGAAAGAGTAGCAACAACAAGAGATTCATCATCCTCCTCGGAGGAACCCATCACGGGAAGGAGCAACGCTCAACAGTTCATTCTTCTCTACCTCAAATGGAAAAGGGGGAAAGCTATTTATAGTCTTAGTACAAAGGGGGGAGAAAGGTGGGGGTTCGGCCTGGGGGCCGGCCTGGGCCGGCCTGGAGGCCGGCGGCGTCTGGAGGAGGCCCGGCCTGGAGGCCGGCAGCGTCTGGAGGGGTGCCGGCCTGGGGGCCGGCCGGCTCTGGTTGGGTGCCGGCCTGGGGGCCGGCCTAGGCCGGCTGGGAGGCCGGCCGACTCTGGTGGGGTGCCGGCCTGGGGCCGGCCTAGGCCGGGCTGGAGGCCGGCCTGCCTGTCTTCGCCTCCTTCTTCCTCTCCTTGTCCATGACGCTTCCTTCTCCTCATCCACGCGTATGCCTTGGTTGATTGGAGTCCATGGAGTTCCTTGCCACCCTTTGGAGCCCTTGGTGGCTTGTCGTACATTGGAGTGCTTGACATGGTGTTGTCGTTGGGTTGGGCTACATCATAAACTCCTCATTTTCAAGCGAGCATCCAGCAACTGCGAGTTGATCATCGAAGCTCGTCATCTTGCAAAGAATGTCGCTGCAGTCATGTTGAGTTTCTTGGTATGCGATCACGATCCTCATATTCATGACTTTGCGAGGCAAACGTGGCATCCTCCGCTGCCTACACATTGACAGCGTGTTCCAGCCGAAGACATGTTGGAGAATCTCGGTGAAAACAAGTTTAGGAGGTATCTTAGAACCCGCTGAACCGAGTAGCTAGGGAGAATAGGCAGGGTTTGGCGTCGTCTTCATTGATTTGTCAGCATCGTCTTTCTACAGGACCATCGTCTTGGGTGGCTCGACATATGTGCCATCAAGGAGTCCCGGCCATCACATGCGAACCAAAGATAGCCGACATGACTTTGTGCCCGCCACATTGGTTAGTTTGTGCTAGTCAGCTTTTCAGACGGGGTAGCGTCAAGGATCATTAGAGTCATGCTCTTCGAAGAAGCCGGATTGGATCTAGAAAGAGGTGGCTCCTGATACCAAGTGAAATTCTATCGAAGTGTTTCTACTCGGTAGACAACCGAGTCGCATGGAGTTTTCCCTTTATATTCATCGAGGCTTTACGACCTAGTCTTGTAGTGAACATGTGTGATACTACCTCCATTCCATATACAAGGCGTATATTTTTAGTCAAATGTCAACACATTGTAATTTTGACCAATCTTATAGTAAAAATATAGACATTTGCAAGATTTAACAAATATAATGTGAACACATATTCTATGGTGAGTCTATTGTTACTGATTTGGTATTCTAAATGTTCGTATTGTTATCCATATGATTGGTCAAACTTACAATACATTGACTTTTTACTAAATTTATATGACTTTTTTTTGAGGAACAGAGGGAGTATATAGGATTACAACTCTTGTCGAATACATGACCGATTTTTTTTTGCGAAACACAGTACAACCGCAGACGCTCACATACACGTGACCGATTATACATATACTTCTAACAAGTCCGGCTCGTCGGTGTATGGTAGACTATTTTTTCTCTCTCTCTCTTCTTATAGTGGGGATCCACAAGAGTGCTAAACGGTGGAGCAAATTTCAGTTTCTTAGAGTGAGTAAGAAAAATTTTAGCCATGCCTCATGCTCTTTGAAATGTTTGCAGTAAGACAATGGAAGAATCTTCTAAATAGGAACATTTTTTTGGCTCCAGGTGCATATGCACTCTTTATTTAAAATTTATTTTGATTTTTTTTTAAAGTTCTGCATACGTCCTCACATGAACTATGTAAAATGTTCATTTTCTGTGAGCTATGTAAATAAGAAAATTAAGTGCTAAAATAAGGCTTTTCACGTGACATGTTTTTGTCTTTTTTACACACGTAAAAAATATCAAATTTGATCTGACTTTTGAGTCGTGTAAAAATGACAAATTTGATCTGAGTTTTGAGCTGTGTAAACAGATAAAATTCAGTTTTAAAATATTTTATATTTTAAGCTGTGTAAAAATAATAAATTTGTAGATCTGAGTTGGTGAACAATACCGAAATCAAAAAATTCTAGATTTCTTGGGATTTGTCATTTTATGTAGACTATAACGATCTATTTCAGGTTGAAATTTTACATAACTGTAGAATACGTTATTGTCAACATCTAGGATATTTTTAGGGTTTTTTTGAAACTTTAAAATGTCTAGTTAAAAAATACAAAAAAGACTATGGAAGACGGGCTCCTAATCGACTTTTCGTTGAAAACAGCCATTTTCAACTGAGACAGATGGAGTAAAAAACTTGGAAACAGAAGGAAAACGAGGGTAGAATAAGGCAGAGAGCACGGGTCTTCACCGGACCACAAACGCAGCTTTGGCTTCTCCATTCCAACTCCCCCGGGTCGCGTCCAGAGTCCAGACAAGAACCGCCTCGCGCACGTAGGAAGCACGAATCCCTCTTCGCTCTAGAGAAGATGCAGACGGCGGCGATGGCGCCGTGGACGCCGAGCCCTTCCCCGTCCACCTCCGCCTCGACGACCCCCTTCAAGGTTAGGGTTTGCGCCTCTCTTTGCCCCTTCCCTGTGGAGGCGATTTGTTGGTTCCGTCGAGCTGATGTTTTATTGGTTTGGTGCCCAGGTGGGGATTGGGTCGCCATGTGGGACCGGTGTCCGTACCTCCTCCGCGCCGAGGCTAGTTGCTACGCTAGCTCGCCGGCGCCGTCGGCCGCGACAAGGTGAGTCTATTTGTCGGTTCATGGCTCGGTTTTGCTTGTATCCCCCCTTGTTCTTGCGCTGTTAATCTTTGAGAGACGTCTCGAGCATAAAACTAGAATAATCTTTGAGATGTTACCATGGAACTTTTATGGTGTAAATCTGGACAATTGTGTCGGCTCAAAGAACAATTTCTTGGCCCATAATCGTGTTGTTGTGTTGTGAGCCTCATCTTTCCATTTTGAAGTCTCGCTGTTCTTCCTCCAAACTAGATTGTTTGCTTATGTTCTCCAGCTAGGAGTAGCTCGTTTAGGCCGAGCCCTTGACTCTAGAAGGTATTCAGACTTCAGATAGTGTCTCAGTGAACTGCAGATGCAAACCCTATGCGCTTTAATTTCTATGGTAATTTATGGACCAAAGAAAGTGAATCATAGTGCACCTCATATTGAACCCCTACCCAGACCAAGTTTCTTTTGTGAGCTGTAAAACTGTGACTGTATAATATCGATCTATTCAAATACTCATGTTGACTCCATAGTTGGAGCTTGTATAATATCGATTTATAACAAATACTTATGTTGAGATACTCCACAGTGGGTGCTTAGTACTGTAGATCTCAGGAGTTAGTTGATCTAGCTTATAAGCATGTTGTATCAATTTAAAACAAGCTTACCGGTTCGTGAGTTCGGACCAAGGAGGAACATGCCCTAGCTTTGTTTTAGAATTGGTACTGGGCATACTAGTATACTGCTTGCTTGTATTATTGTAACTTTAAGAAATTATGTTGTCAACGTTTAAAAATAATGGCGCATCCTTCTCTCGCAGTGGTTCAAGCTATTGCCAACCCAGATCCAGCGCTCGAGCTGCCATTGACTGCTGAAAATGTGGAGCTGGTGCTGGATGAAGTGCGTCCTTACCTTATGGCTGATGGAGGCAACGTCGTGTTGCATGAAATTGATGGAAATGTGGTGAGGTTGAAGCTGCAAGGAGCTTGTGGATCATGCCCAGCCTCGGTAACAACAATGAAGATGGGTATTGAGCGACGCTTGATGGAAAAAATACCTGAGATCGTTGCAGTTGAACCAATTGCTGATGAGGAGACTGGTCTTGAATTGAATGAAGAGAACATAGAAAAGGTAATGATTTTTATGTTAGTCAAGTAAATTTTAGCGAGTAGTTGATACCTATAGGCTATGGCATTTTGAAGACTTGGAAGAGAAAGGTTTTATGTTGTAGGTCGAGCTGAGTATACAACTTCACCCAGTTTTGGTATAGTTTTTCTAAAAGTGTACTTGAGACATGAAAAAATATCTTTTAACAACTGAAGTTCAGAAATTGATGACATGTTTTAATTTAATTAATTACATTTAAAGTTCAGGGATTGTTCTTTCATAATTTATATTTTGAGCTATTCTTAGTGACCTATAAGTCTTTAAATGTATGTCCGTTTGGAAATTGCCATGGTCCCGTAGTAACTACGATGGCACCACTAATTCTATTGTAATTAAATATGATTCTTGTGGGCGGTCATGACAATTGTACACATTGATTGTCAAAACTAGTGAAGTTTGGTTGTATGTGTTCTACGATTTACGCTATGAAAAAGGAGGGAGTATTCATATTTGCTGTCCACAGTAGGCTTGCTAATGCTTTGACACGTTGCCTCAAATTTTCTGCATAGCAAGGATAAGTTCCTCGTGGTTATTGATTTGGAAGTTCTTCCAGGCTCCCCTCCTAAAATATTATTCTTCGAGTTTTTCACTACTTTTAGATTGACCCGCCCGCCCGCTGACTCCTTTTCACTGAATATCAGGTCCTCGATGAGATCAGGCCATACCTTTCGGGAACAGGTGGTGGTGATCTCGAGTTCGTTTCAATTGAGGAACCTATTGTCAAGGTCAGGCTCACAGGCCCAGCTGCCGGTGTGATGACTGTTCGGGTGGCCCTCACTCAGAAGCTCCGAGAGAAGATCCCTAAAATCGCAGCTGTCCAGCTACTGTCATAATCCCAGAAGCACATTTAGAAGCCAAATACCTTACAATGTGAATGTGCCGCTACAATAATCATCAGGAAGTTGTAATAACATTTGTATGTGTAGCCTCCCAAAGAGCTGGGCGAATATAAACCCCCAATAGTGATGGACTGATGGCCGATACGGGATGTCAGAAAGGGTGTTCACATGCTGGATTCACAAAAGTTTTGGTCTGTACCTGTACAATCTGTGAATACCACTTCAACCTGTAGAAATATTTTGCAAAATGGGCTAGATACCACTCCTTGCAAGTTTTTCTGATATTTTAATGAGTACTTTATTTTGCAAAGTCAATTTTATTTTCGAACTCGCTGTGTCTAATCGTCGTTAAGGAAACAGTTCAATACCCCGTACATATACATACCTAGGAAGATACCAGAAGGATATAGAGAAGGGACACGTGTCGGTGTCCCAGCACAGCAGCAAAGTCATTTGGTATCTACCTAGTTTTGCGCTTGTGATGATTTGATATGCCTGGTACACCAGAAAACTTAGGGCCCTGTATAGCAGTAGTACAACTGATCAAGCGAGTTCGTAACAACCAGGAAGGAAATGGACTGAAGAAGTGGTACCACCGTAAATTCTCAAACGGATTGTAGATACTCGTTGACCAATTTCTTCTCTGCAGTTTATAGCAAACCAAAATATGGTTTTCAAGCGAAAAGACGCGCTATTGATTTGTGGGTGGCTTCTCCACTGGTCAGTGTTGTCTTCTTTTCTCTATCGATCGGTTCCGTAATAGATAGAGTCTGTTGGATTAGTAGTCAGAGAAGCGCCCGTGGCCTAATGGATAAGGCGTTTGACTTCTAATCAAGCGATTGTGGGTTCGAGTCCCACCGGGCGTGCTTAAATTTTTTAACGAACCGTTTTCTCCTGTTCTCATGTTTTATTCCTCCTTTTCTATGTGACAATTTACTCATTGAAGTTTACATCACGATTTCTCATGTTTTATTTCTCCCTGTTCGTGTGACGATTTACTCTTGAACCGCTGAAGTTTTTTTTTTGGATGTGTGTGTATCAATCCTCAAGGGACAATGATGGAATGAGAGATGCAAGTGAGTCATCAGTAGGGTATCCTATACCCTTTTTTATTTAAAAAGGCAACCTAAATTTTTCAAAATGATGCAACTAAAAAGTATTTTTTTTAATAGTTGCCGTCCACCTGTCGCTGAAGATAAGACCAAAATATGAAGCCGTTGATATTCCTTTTTTTCTCAAAAACATCATTAGACATACTTCCCAACAGACTGGCAACGCTCTCCAGGAGAGATAAGTTGGATGCCAACTGGATTATACACCACATGGCTCTACCAAAATGACGTTAGAAGAAAAGACAATGTTTGAATCATACTGACTATAGAAGGTATACTTAGAACTCCCTTGCCAATCCTTTTAAAATTTAACTTTGGCGAATGCGCTGGCACCTATACCGCATAAAAATCTTGTTTAAAGAAATTCTAAGTTTCCAAAGTACCTTGTTCTAAATTGGAATCATTTTTTTTTCAACATCATATGCATTGAGTTGACAAAATATTGGCCAATTTTTGTGCAAATTGCATCTGAAAGCGACATTTGCTCGAAAGTACGAAGCAAACGTTTAAGATATTTTACCTTTTCAATGAAATGATTCATAAAGAGAATAAAATACCATCTGGATATTGAAGATAGACAACGAGTCATTCACTAGACCAGACACCACCCCAGTAATTAGATTTACTGACTTGGGTCTATCAATCAAAATTGCCAACATACCATGACAATATCTAAAAGATAGGAGAGTCAAAAAAATATTGAAAAGATAAATGATCAATCTGTCAGAGATTTTCTTCTTTTGAAATTACAGCCCTCAACTATTACTCCTTATTTACTCGGACGCAAAGTCTTTCTTTAGCTGCTTTGATGCCAAGTCTTTTTTTTCTTCAAGAAAAAAACTTAAAAGATATCTTATATCTGATACTCTCTCCGTTCCATTTTAGATGATTCCCAAATAGATGTATGTCTAGATACATTTATTTTAAATTCATCTAATATGGAACGGAGGGAGTATTTATTAAAAAAAGTACAAAGAAGGTACAACTCGACACAATGCGAACTACACAATATGAAAACACACCGAAAATCATATTCGACGACTGTTGTAAATTAAAATATGGGCCATGCTGATCGTCCCCCGGGGGATTTGGGGCAAAAATCCTCCGGGTCCAGCGTTTGACACATGTCCCCAACCCTTCAGCCAGCAGCCACCCACGCTACCCGCCCGAGGCCGTGAGTCTCGTGCTAACCAAAAAGGAATTAACGAAAAAAATCTCCCATCTCCATCCCACCCCCGCCGCACCACCTGCCGCCATGGGAAGTAGTGCCGGGCGTCGGGCGCAGCTCCGCCGTGAGCCGGCGGTGAGCACGTTGTAGCGGAAGCCTCCTCGCCGGAAAAAATATCGGCCCAAGACAACAGCATCGACGACCCCTTTGAAGCAACAGGCAAACCTTGGCATCACTGTCGCCGGCTGGCAGCACCGCCGGCACCCAATTGAAGCATCCCATCTCCGGCCATCGCTAGCACCGCTCGGAGGCGCCGCCATGAACTGCTTGAAAAGCCCTAAAAATTCTGCTACAATGCTGATGTGAATTTGCATCCGAAGGAGAAAAAATTGCTAAAAAAATCTGATGATTTGCACATCTTCAAAGATAAAATGTATCTTATAAACAAGAAATTTGCTACAATAGATCTACGGATTTGCATTAGAAATGGAAAAAATTGCTAACAAAACTTCCAAATATTTGCACCACATGAAGAAAAAATATCAAAATCGAACTTGCTACAATTGTTCTGTGAATTTGCATCAACAAAGGAAGAATTATGCTGCAAATCTTTGAAAATTTTGCACCGCAAAAAAGATAAAAGGGACACAAAAATCATCGACATGTTTTGCTCTCGTAGCACCACCGTCGACCTACGAAAGCGCCGCCGCCGATCTACGGGAGCACCGCTCCCCTCCACGGCAGCTCCGCCGTTGACGGGCGGTAGCACGCCGCCTCCATGGCAGCGCCGCCCTTGAGCGTAGGTAGCACCGCTGCACACGGTGGCAGCATCGCCGCGCGCCGCCGGTAGCATCACGCCTCGCATCTCCATCGAACATCCCTATCAGCATCACGCTCGGTCGTCGAAGCACGGCGGCGCTGCTGGCACTAACGGGAAGCGCTGCGGCGCGCAGAGAGACGTGAGATGGGGAGCAGCAGCAGGCGAGAGAGGGACGGCAGCGCGTGGGGCAGAAGCTAACACCGGCGCGTAGTTAGGAAGGGGAGGAATGGCGGCACGGCGGCGCTGCTTGCTTCGCGTGAGAGAAGGATGAGAGGAGAAAAGGAGAGAAATCTGAGGAGGAAATAAGGTTTGAAGTGGGTCCCACATCGTGTGTCTTTTTGTTTCTCTCCGGACACGTCACGCGCGTGTCGACGTGTCGATCGATCCCCCGAGGGAGCGGAAGCATTTCCCTTAAAATATGTACTGAACAAGTAGAAAAAATCGATAGCAAATCGCAAACGTCAAAGACGATTGGTACTGAAGCAGTAGTAGGTTTACGATTCTGCATCAAGATCCGTGCAGCTGGTCTCACGAAATAAATAATTTTCCGTGCAGGGGTGCCACGGTCGACGATCCTCGCCCACTGGGCCAGTGGCCACGTCTCTCTCTTTCCTTTTCAAACTCCTGGCCCTTCTTCTATCCTTCTATCTGCTCTGGATCGAGGAGAGGCCATACGTGGAAGCTGGAGTGGTGACGGCGGCGGCAGCAGCGATGGGGATCTGGGGCTGGCCGTGGGGGCGGCGAGGGCTGTCGGGCTTCGGCTCCGCCTCCACCGCCGAGGACGTCGCCGCCAGCGTCGACGCCAGCCAGCTCACGGCCATCGTCACAGGTACGCAGCTGTGCAGTGTTTGGCTGTTTGCTATTACGGCTCGATTCCACCACGGATAGCCATGAATGCCGAAAAAGAGCGAGGAGATTATGCAGTGAAGACAGCAATCCTCACCTCACGTCCTTGTGAACACAGAGTCTGGTTTCCCAGGTGCAGTGTGGTGATTAACTAATTAAGAAGCACGCACACATGATTAGTGTGGTTATTTGCGATTTGGAATCTGTACATAATTGGGTGGGCTAGTGACCCATTCGGTCCTGCAGCTTTCAGAAACGGGGCGTTTATTTCCTGAAGTTGCAAAGGGAGAAGTAATTGGGTTTTACTTTGCCAGATTCGAAGAATTTTGCATGTATATACTAGTGTTCAATCTTCGAAGCAGATGCAGTTCCAGTATTTTCTTGTTGTTTCACCACACAACCGCACTGAGTCTAGGTTCCACTAGTGAAACAATAACAGAACAAAATAGGAGTATTATTTTGATAATTTGTTCCATTTTGTAGTAGAACCTCCCCAAATAAAAAAGTTGAGTTTTCATGATTAACAAGCCAACTTGTAGTATATTCTGTTCTTCAGATTACAGAAGAAATCAGGACTCAGGACACATATATAACAGTTGATCCTACTTGTTGACATGCAGGGGCAACAAATGGCATTGGGAAGGAGACGGCCAGAGTTCTTGCACTGAGGGGAGCGAATGTGATCATACCAGCAAGGACGCTGGAGAGTGGAATGAAGGTGAAAGATAGCCTCGCCGAAGAGGTCCCGAACTCAAAGCTCCAAGTCATGGAGATGGATCTGAGCTCCCTTGACTCGGTTCGCAGCTTCGCACGCTCCTTCAATTCCTCCCACAAGCATCTGAACGTCCTCATGTATGTAAATCTGGCATCATCTGACACGGTGCAAATGCTCGAAAGAAGCACCAGGTGTTGGTGAACACACTAACTGATTTATTTCATGTGTTTGGTCTGAAGAAACAATGCAGGGATAATGGCCTGCCCTTTCGAGCTATCCAAAGATGGGATTGAGCTGCAATTCGCGACCAATCATCTTGGTATGTATGTGTCTTTACATTTAGGGTATAAAGAAAACTGCCATTTTATGTCTTCACTAATGCGAAGACCCTTGTGGTTGATACGTTCACGTGCTGTTACCCATCAATCATCAATCATCTAAACATTATAGGATATGCTGTTGCTAATGCTGAGTTGAGATGAGATGTTCAGTAGTTCAGGCTTATTTAAACACCTGTTGAATTTCCACCTTGCGAGCAGGCCATTTCTTGCTGACAAATCTTCTACTTGACAAGATGAAATCTACTGCCAAGGAGACCGGCGTACAGGGAAGGATCGTAAACGTATCTTCGTCAGCTCACAGGAGAAGCGATGGCTCAGGCTTTGATCTGAACAAACTGAATGACAAGTCCAGGTGAGCAATATGTTATTAATTACTGATTTTGTTTGCATGAACTCAACATACGATCTAGCCGAAATTCCTTCTAATGTATTGAAACATTTACAGGTACAATGCATTCAGTGCATACTCACACTCAAAATTAGCCAATATTCTCCATGCAAATGAGCTATCCAGGCGTTTTCAGGTCTGCAATCTCTTAAAAGTTACATCCCTCATATTCATCATGAGTTAAGCCTAGAGTAAACATCAGCTGAAACCTCACAAGACATGCGATTAGTTTAAGAAATACTGCAACATCCTGTTGTTTTCATATGAGCCTGACGAATTGACATATTGCACAGTAAGGTAAAACACATGCCCTAAAGAGCTGATGGACTAATACTACTTTGGTGGAAACCCAGGAACAAGGATGTGACCTGACTGCGAATTCCCTGCACCCTGGCGTCATCGCAACCAACATCGCTCGCTTCATCACGACAAACAGTAATACTATTACAAGGAACATAATGTGTCGATTCTGAGACAGAACTGTTCGTTGAAGTTCAGTTAAGTAGTACCCTCAAACCTTAAACCCAATGTTCTGCAGGTGTGCTAACCTCGATTCTCTCTCTGGCAAAGCCTTTCCTGAAGGACGTGCCCCAGGTAATCTAATCGCACACTGTTCCACGGTCTCTCACTGGAAATTACACTAGAATCTGTGTCAATCTGTCAAAAGGAAGATGGTTTTCATGATAACAAAATGGTAAGAAGATTTTCACATGACAAGATGAACTTGATTTTCAGGGAGCTGCTACTACTGTTTACCTGGCATTGCATCCTGATGCCAAGGGTGTATCCGGCAAATACTTCGCTGGTTGTAACGAGGCGAGGCCAACGTCCGTCGCAAGAGATGCAGAGCTGGCCAAGAGGCTGTGGGCGTTCAGTGAAGAACTCGTGGAAAATAGATCTAAATGATGTGATGTTGGGTGCTGTGAGTGGTCTGTACATGCATCGATTGAACAGAGTATGTGTTCTTACTGTAAATTGCTATACTAGACTATGAACAGAGTGTGTACATGCATGCATCGATTGATCAAAACGTATCTATCTTTTTCTATGAAGACATTAATATACTGCATTTGTTAGTTAAGCTACCAAGGAAGGGCCATGGCTAGAAAGTTCCCAATTTATCTTCATAGTTTCCTTAATTATTACTCCCTCCGTTAACTATTTCAATATGGACTAGATACGGATTAAAATGAGCAAGACTATACACTAAAACTCGTCTAGATACATCTGAATCTGAAAAAAGGTAAAGCATCTTATATTTAGGAACGAAGGTAGTAGTTATCTTTAGCAGTTAAATCACTTAGAGGCATTTCTTAATTTTCAAGTTAGCTATTTCCTAAAGTTTGGCAGAACGACTTGTCCTCCAAGATTGTAAGTGGGTCATATAATGCTTCCTACTTCTATCAATGAAGCAACCAAGAAAACAGTCACAATTATCCCTCCCAAAGATTTCTCCTTGCTCTTGTTGTGCGGCAACATCCTCTTGGCTGAGCATCGCACCTCATCTATCCAGTGCCATCTCGTACCAGGCTTAGCGCAATTATTCTATGACATAGCACGTTCATAACATAAATTTTCTCCAGTAGCCTATGAATCATTCCCCACTTATTATGTTCAAATAATTTTATATCATTTGTTCATATTGAGCTATTTCTTTGCAATGGGAGACATTAGCAAATTTCATGTGACTTATTCTTATCAAGTTATATCTGTTGGTGGGCTACCACAACGTTATAGTAAGTTTTGGCATTTAGGAAAGTAGAAATAAGGCATATCATCCAGTCTTCGTTAAGAGCTCATATTGTGTTGTTAAGTTCTATATACTAAGAGATATCCGTCTTTTCTATTCAAGATAGTAATTAAGCTGATTTATTTTCAAACTATTTATTGGTTAGAAGAAGAGCCCTTATTTTTTTTATCTTCGAATGTTTTTCTCTTCACCCTATCCCCCGGTGCACCAAATTCTATGTTTGCATTTAGTTGGCACAAAAATGCATAGCTTATCTTGGGATGCTCTTCATAGGGGTACCGAACCATGTATGCTTTCCTCCGGATGTGCCTAGGCACTGTCATATAGGTATAGCTAAAGCACATGGTTAGTATGCTAACCAATAGCATCAAACGACTTAGGAGTGAAATGCCGGCAGCGACCGGGGCGTGAGGCTCGGAGGATGCACGATTCGTAGTGTTGAAGGGTGATGATTCAATGGTGACAATGTGGCGCTGCTGCGACAGTACGTGCCAACGCAATGATGCAATCACCGACGGCGTGGCGACACGGTTGTTTGGTGTCATATTGGCATCTGTGGCCTCTAGTTACATTTGTGGACGAGGTTATTTGGCATCTGGTGTCGGTGCAAGAAGATGGAACGGTGTTGGCGGTGACCCTAGCGGAGCAAATACTGAGATCGGTCACCTCCCTCGAGGATGGTATGGGGCTGTTGGAGATTTTAGCGGCCGCGATGATGTTTCTCCCTTCGTTGAACAGTCTATGGTCTGTGTTTCATGTATGAAGACGGACGTCCTTGGCTTCGCATGCGGCTTTTGTCACAACAACCTGTTTGGCGCCGTCTTGGTTATCAGTAGCATGGCAATGCTCACGCCAGGACTAGGTGCATATGCTAGGACTTCTCTAATGGACCGGTCGATTTTTTCGGCCTTGTGAAGGCTAGGAGGTACGGTCTTTCCGTGCTGGCAAGTGGATACGGCAACACATAATGACGTCGATTTGGTGGTGTTATTTGAGTACCAGACTTCAGCTCTAAGGTGAAAACTTTAGGTCCTATATTCATCGGTTGTACCTGGTGACGGTAGTGTTTTTGCACAATTTCCTTGTTGAAGGCGTTGTTTGAAATTTCTTGGACTTGATCATAAGGGTGAAAGCCCATGATCGGACCATCATTAGTCATATCATGCGACAAAGCCACTTTTATTATTCTACTAGCACAAATGCCCGTGCGTTGCTACGGTCTAAAAAAATTAGACCAAACTACGCGGACAATATCTTGGCCTCTTAAAATTGCCAAAAAAAAAAAAACTTAGATGAGACAACCATTATCCTAGTTCACCGAGCTGAACTGGTCAACCTTGCTTGATTCTTCAAGGGGTAGATGATTATAATTAGATCTAATAATTATTTGGAGAACATGAACCTAGTTGCTACATACTGATTTTTATTTGAACATATGTGGTTTCTGGTAGCAGTTGCCATGTAGAATAGTCGACCCTAAAATTGATAAGCCCACGTAACCTAACATCAGTTCGCTCTTTCCCTATCATGTTCTTGAGCATACCAGGAGGGGTTCTCTCCTTATAGCAAGTTTAATGGAAGTGGCAAATTTATCTCTCTATATGTAGACTTGGAGAGCTCTCTAAAAAATACCGACATTTTCACTGACCTAATTTTTTGTTATTGTCAAATTAATATAACACAAGAATCCACACACACAAAAAAAATCATATAATAGAAAAATGCACGTAAAATTAAATCATTATTAACAATTTAAATATGTTTTAATCTGATCTACTATATTACATTTAATTAATATATATTTTTATCATGTTTTGTTTGATCTAGTGTGCACACAGAGCATTGATCTTTCCTCTCGTGTAGAGGATTACCTGCAACACCACAGTGAGCTCCATGGTTGTGCTTTAGAAGGGCAAAGCGAGAGTAGTTGAAGGGATGGGCTACATCCTCACGTAAACTGAATCAGGAATAGAGAGGCTGGACTGACGATGCAACATACCAACAACCTTCAATAGCTAGCACAGCATGGAGGGATACACGAGCAACTGGCATACTCGAGCACCAAAGTAGCTAGAGCAGCTGCACGTCCCACGCAATCGCGCCATGGCGCCGTGAAAAAAGCTCATGCTGTTTCTTTGTGCCTCAACCAACGGGTACCAACCGAGCTCCAGGATCACGACCGAAAAGTCCATGGCGAGTGTGACTGCAGATGACGACTTCGCCGCACCTGATGGGGCGCGATCGTACGCCAGGGAGGCCAATAAGCGTGCGCCTGCCATCCTCGAGTGGGAGATCGCAGGAGACATACCTGCATGGCCGCAATTCTTGTACAGTTCGAGTTGCTTGCTGTGCTCATCGTCTTCCCCCATGAGGGTAGCCAGGACGACGGCACGGATCGGTGATGTAGGAGGCGACCAGCCTTGTCGTGCTCATCGTCCTTCGCCATGAGGGCGGCCAGGACGACCGGCACCGCAGATCATGTCATCGCTAAATTAACCGGTGGTGATGCGGGAGATGTCCAGCTGGAGAGCAAGACTCCTTATCGATGCGGAGCTGGTTCCTCTGGCGGCGGCGTGCATGTTGCTGTACTCGAAGAAGAGAGCGTGCCGGCGATGCCCACCGAATCGAGGATCTTGTGGACGTCCTCCTTGGTGGCGGTCAGGTTCCCGAACGGCGAGGTTCGCTACCAGATACGCCTCCCGTAGTTCATTGTGATCGGACGATTTTGCTGATCGAGTTTGTGAGTTGGACGGTGTATATATGAGTGTTTACGTAGAGGTATATACATGTACGTCGACCTAGAGACCGGATCTGATATGCACGTACGCTTTGGTCTCACGTCGATCTTATTAATCGATCAGGGACGGACGACCGTGCCAAGGTGGGCTAGCTAGCCAGTTTTGATTCAAATAGGACTCTGTTCGTGGTAAACGTAGGCGCCGCGGAGGAGTTGTACGGGCATAAAGCGGTGACCGGTGGCAGTGCATGTAATATCCAGCAAAAATAAGGGTAATAGGAAAGTTGGACGAAAAAATTGGGAGAAACAACTCTTCCTTTATTATTAGGTAAAGATATCGTTTCCTTCTTGGAGATATTACTTTTGATGTATGGAGGATATGGGTTGTCATACATGATTGGCTGCATGTCATAGGTCGCTTCGCCACGACATTTTTTATGGCATTTCTTTTTTATTTTTGTTTTTTTCTCTCAATAAATTGACCGTGCACATCCTCTTTACTGCTGGTTCTGGACATTGTATCGTAGCACAGGTGTATACTATCCTTTATCGAAAAAAAAAAAGGTTTGAGCCACAATTATTATCGAACCTCTATATAGACGCAGCCAAGTCCTTTCTGTAAACACGGTAGGTTACCATGATACGGCCGGTTAGTATCTGCTAGGAATAGCGCAAATCAATCGTATCTACTCGTGATATTGGACTGCACATACGTACGGCAAGCTGACCGTACGTGGGCAAGACTCCTCTGCGGATTAGAATTCTGTTTGGGATTGTAATCCGTACACGCCCTGTAGTTTTAACCAGTATATATGGAGATCAACCCGCAGCGCATAGGGTTATTGAGGCGCGTCTGGATTTTTCACCTTGCCGGCGGTGTTCGTCCTTACCTAGCTTGTACCTACCCACCTCCATAATGGCAGACTATTCCAACATTCCGGTCATCAATGTTGGTAATGAAGGGTTTTATGTGATGAAGATAGATGGATACTCAAAAATGAAGGATCTATTCAAGACTGGCAAAGATGCGACATCCGCCCGTTTTAGTGTTGGAGGTCACCAGTGGGTTCTGCAGTATTACCCAAACGGTGACATGTGTTGGAAATAGGCTTGTGTTCTAGGGCAGTCGAACCGATTCGGGGAGTGTCCCGAGTCGAGTCGTCGAGTCAGAGTCTGTTCTGACTTGACAGTAATAGTCTCCGGGTCAAGTTGACTCGAATAGATAGCCCAGTCGAAGGTTGTTTCGACTGGAGGAAGTTTCCGGGTACGTGGAGTCGAACTCTCGACTCCTACCCGAGGAAGTGTCGAGTGACGGAGTCGGCCTGTCGACTCCGGCATCTGGTAGTTCGAGTGACGGAGTTGGTCTGTCGACTCCGGCTCGTGGACACGTCAGCGCGGGTGTTGGCGGTCTGGAACCTGCGAGAAGGTTCTAGAAGCACAGGTGTCCTGGACACCTGTGCAGGCCCGCGCGTAGCTGTGCGACACCTGTCTCGGTGTGCACAAGTTCGTTTTTGGCTGGATAGAAAGATCTAGCCAAGATATTTTGTAGGATACCCTATAAATATCCCATCAATAGAAAAAGGGAAAATTGAGGCAAACCTAGTTTCTTTCACAGATTCTTTGACACACACTCCCCTCTCTCTCTCTATCTCACGGGCAACAATTGGTATCAGAGCCTGAGTTCTTGAGAGATCTCACCGGAGATGGGCGACGGAAAGGCGCTCGTACCGGCGGAGGCGAAGGAGGCCGCGAGCACGCTGGCAGTCCAGCGTGTTGTGCGGGAGTCCGGTAGTTCGTGGCCGCTACTTACGCGGTCAAACTATGCAGACTGGGCGTTGCTCATGCAGGTGAAGCTTGAAGCACGCCGAGCGTGGTCCGCCGTGCATGACGGCACGGAGGATCGCGAGGTGGACCGGGCAGCAATGGAGTACATGCTGCTCGCCGTTCCGCCGGAGATGATCTCCACCCTGGCGTCGAAGAAGACGGCCAAGGAGGCGTGGGAGGCGATCAAGACGATGCGGGTCGGAGACACCCGTGTCCGCGAGGCGAAGGCGACGGCGCTCAAGAAGCAGTACGAGGCCATCAAGTTCGGCGACGGCGAGAACATCGACGACTTCGCCATGCGGCTGTCGTCGCTCGTGTCGCAGCTTGGGGTGCTCGGCGTCACCATCACCGAGCCGGACACTATCCGTATGTTTCTCTCGGTCGTTCCCACAAGGCTTTCGCAGATGGCATGCTCAATCGAGACCCTGCTCGACCTTGACACGCTCCCCATGGAGGAGCTCATCGGCCGCCTCAAAACGGCTGAGGAGCGACATGAGGCGGAGAAGCCGGAGGCCAAGCAGGCTGGGAAACTACTCCTCACGGAGGAGGAGTGGTTCTCTCGGATGCGCCTGCAAGATGGAGGTGGATCCTCCAGCCACACCGGACGCGGCGGCGGCAAGCCGCGCGGTCGCGGTAGAGGCAACTCAGCTCGTGGAGCTGGGAACCCCGGCACGTCGAAGGACGCGTGTCGGTACTGCGGAGTCGTCGGCCACTGGGCGCGAGACTGCCGCAAGAAGAAGCGCGAGCAGGGCGAGGCCCACCTCGTGCGTGGCGGAGGCGACAATGACGACGCGCTGCTCATGATGCAGGCGTGCACCATTGCGTCGGCTCCGCAACTCCCAGCGTCGACTCAGGCGGAGTCAGGCGCATCGGAGGCGGCACCCTCGTCTCGACCGGTGGCAGAGTCACGGACTCGACCGGTGGCAGAGTCGGAGGGAGCGTCGACTCCTCCGAAGGAGCACTCGCGGATCCATTGGGTCGCGGAGTGGGACATGCCGGCTCAAGAGGAGTCGAAGAAGGGGACTCGGGAGGAGTCAGCCCGGTCGACTCGCAAGGAGTCGACCCTCTTACTGCTGGAGGAGAAGGCGCAGGTCAACCTGGCGCAAGGAGGGGACGCCAAGGAGGGCGTCTGGTACCTCGACTCGGGCGCCACCAACCACATGACTGGTGACCGCGCCGCGTTCGCGGAACTCGACACCAGCATCGTCGGCACCGTCAGGTTCGGCGACGGCTCGCAAGTCGACATCTGCGGGCAAGGGACGGTGCTGTTCGTCTGCAAGTCAGGCGAGCACCGGGCCATCACCGGGGTGTACTTCATACCCCGGTTGAACACGCAGATCATCAGCCTGGGCCAGTTCGACGAGAATGGCTGCCAGGTGCTGATCGAGGACGGGCTCCTCCGAGTGCGTGACAGGGAGCGGAAGCTCCTGGCAAAGGTCAGGCGGGAGCCGAACCGGATGTACAAGCTGGCAGTGCGAGTCGCCCAGCCTGTGTGCTTGGCAGTGCACGCAGGTGTCGACTCGGCCTGGACTTGGCATGCAAGGTTCGGGCACCTCAACTTCGACAGCCTGCGCCGACTCGCGAAAGGTGGCATGGTGCGTGGCCTCCCTCTTGTGGAGCACGTGAACCAGCTCTGCGACGCCTGCCTAGCAGGGAAGCAGCGGCGAGCCTCCTTCTCCAAGCAGGCGAAGTTCCGGGCGAAGGAACGACTCGAGCTGGTCCATGGCGACCTCTGCGGGCCGATCACCCCGGCGACTCCAAGCGGCAAGAGGTACTTCCTCTTGCTAGTCGATGACCTGACACGGTACATGTGGCTCGCCCTTCTTGCGACGAAGGACGAGGCTGCAGTCGCCATCATTCGACTCCAGGCGGGAGCCGAGTCGGAGTCCAGGTGCAAGCTGCGCACACTGAGGACGGATCGCGGAGGCGAGTTCACCTCCGGCTCCTTCACGGCATACTGCGCGGAGCTCGGAGTCGAGCGTCACTTGACGGCTCCTTACTCCCCGCAGCAGAACGGAGTCGTGGAGCGACGCAACCAGACGATTGTGGGCATGGCCCGCAGTCTGCTGAAGGCCAAGAGAATCCCCGGCGAGTTCTGGGGTGAGGCGGTGTCGACGGCTGTGTTCATCTTGAACAGGTCGCCCACCAAGAGCGTGGACGGCATGACGCCGTTCGAGTCCTGGCATGGCCGCAAGCCGGATGTGCACTTCATGCGCACGTTCGGGTGCCTGGCGCATGTCAGAGAGACTCGACCCGGGCTGAAGAAGCTCGACGATCGCAGCAGGCCGATGATCTTCGTGGGGTACGAACCCGGCACGAAGGGTTATCGGGTCTACGACCTGGCTACAGGCCGAGTCACCATCACTCGCGACGTGGTGTTCGACGAGAACGCGCGTTGGGACTGGAGTTCGCCGGACTCTCCGGTGAACACGTTTGGAGTCGACACCTTCATAGTCGAGCACATGGTGTTCGAGCCGCAGTCGAATCCAGGGGACGGGAGTGCGGGTCCTGCACCCGACTCGCCGCCCTCTCCGAGTCCGTCTTCCCCGACTCCAGGAGCCGGGAGTGAGTCTCCAACGACACCGGAGCACTCGACAGCCGAGTCTTCGACTCCGGCTGTCACAGGCGTCGAGTTCGTCACGCCACCTTCAAGGTATGCAAGTATGCTTGATGGAGAAGACGACACCGAGCTCGAGCACCGGTTCCGCACTCTGCAGAACGTGCTCGATGCGGGTCCGGCTCAGGAGCCAGACGAGGAGCTCCACTTCCTCGCCTCCGAAGAACCTGGCTCGTTCGACGAGGCCAAGTCAAACGCAAGCTGGAGGCGTGCAATGCAGGAGGAGCTCGAAGCCATCGAGTCCAACTCGACTTGGCGGCTCGCCACCTTACCACCAGGTCACCGCGCGATCGGCCTGAAGTGGGTCTACAAGGTGAAGAAGGATGCGCACGGCGTGGTCCTTAAGCACAAAGCTCGCCTGGTGGCGAAGGGCTATGTGCAGCGGCACGGGATCGACTACGACGAGGTTTTTGCTCCCGTGGCCCGACTCGAGTCAATTCGACTTCTGCTGGCGGTGGCCGCAGATTCGGGTTGGGACGTCCACCACATGGACGTCAAGTCAGCCTTCCTCAACGGTGAGTTGGAGGAAGAGGTGTACGTGCAGCAGCCAGCCGGTTTCGCTGCAAAGGGGAAGGAGCACCTGGTGCTCCGACTCGACAAGGCGCTCTACGGCCTCAAGCAGGCACCAAGGGCATGGAACACCAAGCTCGACGCATGCCTCGTCAAGCTCGACTTCACCAGGTGCGAGTCGGAGCATGGCATGTACGCGCGGGGCGCTTCATCTACTCGACTCCTCGTCGGAGTCTACGTCGACGACTTGGTGATCACAGGCTCCGACTCCAGCGACATCGACGAGTTCAAGCTGGAGATGCAGAGTCTGTTCCAGATGTCCGACCTCGGGTTGCTGAGCTACTACCTCGGCATTGAGGTCCGACAAGGGCCAAGCGGGATCGACATCTCGCAAGCGGCCTATGCCCAGAAGCTGCTGGAGAAGGCAGGGATGGCCGGGTCCAACCCCTGCCAGGTGCCCATGGAGCCTCGCTTCAAGCTGTCCAAGACCAGCACGGCTCCACCGACGGATGCGACTGAGTACCGGAGCATCGTCGGGAGCCTCCGGTACTTGGTGCAGACGAGACCTGATCTGACTTTCGTCGTCGGGTTCGTGTCTCGCTTCATGGTGACGCCAACTCAAGAGCATTTGGCGGCTGTGAAGCACATCCTACGCTACATCGCCGGGTCTCCTCGACTCGGATGTAGGTATTGCAGAGGTGCAGGTGCACCACGCCTCGTCGGCTACAGCGACAGCGACTTGGGTGGAGACGTCGACTCACGCAGGAGTACGTCTGGCACTGTGTTCTTTCTGGGGAGCAGCCCAGTGACCTGGCAGTCCCAGAAGCAGTCGATCGTGGCTCTCTCGAGCTGCGAGTCCGAGTATGTGGCTGCTGCCACAGCTGCTTGTCAGGGGATCTGGCTCTCTCGGCTGCTCGCCGAGTTCAGCACCGGCGAAGTCGAACAGGTGGTGCTCAAGGTCGACAACAAGTCGGCAATCGCACTCGCCAAGAATCCCGTCTTCCACGAGCGCTCAAAACACATCGAGTTGAAGTATCACTTCATTCGAGACTGCGTGGAGGCGAAGAAGATCGAGTTAGAGTTCGTGCCCACCGAACATCAACTCGCAGACATGCTGACCAAGCCTCTTGGACGAGTCCGCCTGGCGGAGCTGTGCTCAAGGATCGGCATGGTGGAGGAATCGCCGGAACTCAAGCCTAGGGAGTGATTGTTGGAAATAGGCTTGTGTTCTAGGGCAGTCGAACCGATTTGGGGAGTGTCCCGAGTCGAGTCGTCGAGTCAGAGTCTGTTCTGACTTGACAGTAATAGTCTCCGGGTCAAGTTGACTCGAATAGATAGCCCAGTCGAAGGTTGTTTCGACTGGAGGAAGTTTCCGGGTACGTGGAGTCGAACTCTCGACTCCTACCCGAGGAAGTGTCGAGTGACGGAGTCGGCCTGTCGACTCCGGCATCTGGTAGTTCGAGTGACGGAGTTGGTCTGTCGACTCCGGCTCGTGGACACGTCAGCGCGGGTGTTGGCGGTCTGGAACCTGCGAGAAGGTTCTAGAAGCACAGGTGTCCTGGACACCTGTGCAGGCCCGCGCGTAGCTGTGCGACACCTGTCTCGGTGTGCACAAGTTCGTTTTTGGCTGGATAGAAAGATCTAGCCAAGATATTTTGTAGGATACCCTATAAATATCCCATCAATAGAAAAAGGGAAAATTGAGGCAAACCTAGTTTCTTTCACAGATTCTTTGACACACACTCCCCTCTCTCTCTCTATCTCACGGGCAACAACAAGGATGCAGATTTCATATCTGTTTACCTTCTTCTTGATTCTTCTGATGCCAGAGATGTGAAGGCGAAATGCAAGTTTAGTGTACTTGACAAGGATGGAGAACCCGTGGATTCACACAGCCGTACCAGCACTATACATACCTACTCAAGCAAAGTTTCAGGTTGGGGCTACCGTGAATTCATCAAGAAGAAAGATCTAGAGCGATCAGTGCATCTTAGAGACGATTGTTTCAGCATCAGGTGTGATGTATATGTTTTAAAGACCTCCAAGCAACTTGTGTCGGTTCCTCCAAGCAACTTGCATCAGCATCTCGGCGATCTCCTCAAAAGCAAAGATGGAACGGATGTTACCTTCCAAGTCGACGGGGAGAGTTTCTCGGCCCATAGATCCGTGATCGCTGCTCGGTCATCTGTCTAAAAGGCAGAGCTCTTCGGCGCCATGAAGGAGAATTCCTATGGTCCGATCGAAATTTGTGACATGGAAGCTGATGTGTTTAGGTCCTTGCTCCATTTCATATACACCGATTCACTGTTTGAGGTGACTGCTGACAGTAGCAATGACGGTGAAGCACCCGAAGACGTGGTGATGGCTGGCCATCTACTGGTTGCGGCGGACAGGTACAACATCGAGAGGTTGGAGCTCATTTGTGAGCGTAAGTTATGCGGCCACATCGACTCCAACATGGTGGCGACCAGCTTGGCTTTGGCTGAGCAGCATAGCTGCCACGTACTCAAGGAAGCATGTTTACAGTTTCTCACATCTCCTTCCAATTTGGAGGGGATGAAGGCAAGTGATGGTTATAAGCATCTGAAAAGCAGTTGCCCATCTGTGCTGAAGGAGCTTGTTGCTAGACTCCTACCGGCCGAGCTGAAAGCGGCCAAGGATATTATCATGGAAATTTGATACTAGTATGTGTGTTAATGATGGTATCATCCACATTTTGTTTCTGCTTGTTCTCAACGTATGGATTCTCTCAGATCAGAGTGCTACCGATCTGTATCTATTCCGGATGGGACTTGGTTCCCGTTAAACCATTGGTTAGGTTAACCTAACCTAAAATAGAGCCCAATGGGCCAAATGGAAAACCCAAAAACTAATTAGGTTTTTTAGGTTCGATCCAATAGAACCAAAGGTTTCCCGTTACCGCTGCGTCCTCGACACGAGCGAGCGAAGCTCGGCCGCCTCCGCCTTCCTGCCCGTCCGCCTCCACGGGAGCTTCCTTTCTGCGTCAAAGAACGCCTCCCCGTACCTCTCTGGGCGCTGCTCGGCTGCCTCCTGTGTCTCCCAAGCTCAGACCAGCCGCCCAGCCTGCCTGCTGCCTGCGATGGGCTGAGTGCGGCGACAAGCTGGACGGTGCGATCGGCTGGCCGGACGCTGCGATCGGCGGGCTGGGCGCGACGACGGGCTGGGTACGGCGATCGGCGAGCTGGGCACGGCGACCGGCGAGCTGGGCACGGCGACCAGCGAGCTGGGCGTGGCGACCGGGCTGGGGAGGCCAGATCTACGGGCTGGGCGCGATGGCGATCTGGGAGCGGCGACCGACGAGCTGGACACTACGATGGGTTGGGCGCGGCGACTAGCTGGACACAGCGACCAACGACCGGGGCGCGGCGACCGGTGCGCTGGGCGCGTTCTGCACTGCTCCCGACGAGATGGGCGCGGCGACGCACTGGTCTCACTGTTTGGTTATCTGTTCAACTTTTCCCACGATCTGTATGTTCTCTCGTAATGGTTTGAACCTAAATAACCAATGGTTAACCTTTTTAACCTAGTTAACGTAATGGTTAACCTATTTATCCCTTTCCACAAAATGGTTATTTAGGTTCGGATCCGAAAGATAAAGGGTTAACCAAATCCCATCCATGGTATCTATTCATGCAAGTTGAACGAGCACTGTTGGGCCTGCTCCATGTTGGGTTATCTGTTATGGATTGCATACATCTAAGATGAGATGTGTGGAGATTATGCTGTTTTTTCCCGTTGTCTTGTGTTCAGACTGTAATTCTCTATTTATTTTCTGCTCCTAGTTAAAATGTTATGCCTTCGTCTGAATCAGCGTGTGTATTTGTCGTGGGGTTGTCACGGCAAGTTCTTCCTCAGGGAAGATGAGTTCTGGGGCCATTGATGACTGAAGTACGCTGGAACGGTTAATCTCGCCAAGGAACAAGGATTTACCCAGGTTCGGCCCCTCTGATTCGAGGTAAAGACCTACTTCCTGCTTCTATGTTATTGCTCTTGATATACTTCGATTACAAGGACCCGGCTCCCACAACTTAGGAGCCGGCGACTTCTCTCTGGTGGCTAGGGTTTCTCTCTACTGGTTGGACTTAGAGCTTCTTCGATCTAAGGTCCAGGACCCCGCTTATAAAGGCTGCCGGATCTCTGGACTTACAATTTACACCGAGTCACACTAGAACACGGAGTCCTACTCTACGTCTTGGTCTTCCAAGTTTAGACTCCGGGTGGTACTTGGACTCCTTCTTGACGGGTCCTTTCTTCATTATGGGCCTTGGCCGGCTTGTTTCCAGCCCAGCCCATGCGACTTGATATGCGACTCGGCTTTGGCCTTCTTGGTCTTGGCGGGTCTACTTTCCGGGTCCATGGGCCTACCTGTAAAGTATCCCCCCATCAGTATTCATGACAATCTCCGTTTGTTCTATCCTAAAAGTGAGAACTACAAGCTCACATCCGAGCAATCTCGATTTTAATAAGAAAAAAAGAACACAAAGGAACAGGAAGAACAGAGGAACATCTACTGTTCTAATTGGTAAGATCAACAAAGAATCGAAGACCTCAAGCCACAAAGGTGAGCACCGAAGTAATATTTTCCCGATTCCATTCAAGATGGTCTTACCACCTTGATGACACCGGATGATGGACAAGGAACTCGGCCACCAAGCGTGTCCCACCAATGTTACACATAGCAACTAAATGTGTGCCTAAGGCGGTGACCCAAGGTCGGTGCGGGGTCCCCGTGTCGGACCGCTTCGAGCGTCCTCACTAGCCTGAAACCCGCTTCGGGGGTGGAGACCCCACCTCGCCCGGCAGCAGCCGCAGACGGCACGCCATCCTAAGGCGGTGGCTCCGCAACGGAGCGGCTGAAAGTGCATGGGTGCCCCCATGCATGGTTTTGGTAATTAATGACAATCTATATGGACTAATATTTTCATTGAGCTATATTTGTAGATGTCCATTAGCTTGCTTGTCTCCATTTCTTGGAGTCAAGGTCTTGCTTGTTCTCCATGTGTTGGAGTCAAGGTCTTGCTTGTTCTCCATGTGTTGGAGTCAAGGCATGTGTTGGAGTCAAGGTTAAGGGAAGAAGATCATTTGTTGATCAAGGCCAAGGTGTTCGTCATCAAGATAAAGGCCAAGTGAAGATATGCCGAAGAGGTGCTTCTCCCATCTTGGTGTATGGGGGAGCCATGTGAATCTTCACCAAGCGAAGCGCAATTGAAGAAAGGTGGTGCATCTTGTGGAGATGAAGATCGTCTTCATCGACCTCAAGTGGATTAAAAGCGCAAGGCAAAGGTATGATCTTGATAGGGTTTCTATTTTACCGGTCACATGATGTTTAGTGAGAGACCGGATTATAGGATAGATAACCGTACTATCAAGAGGGGCTCTCGACCGAGTTGCTTGATCGTATCGTTTGTGGAGAGCTCAACCCTTTGCATCCTTGCATCCTTGAAATCATCTTCATTGGTTCTTATTTGACTCTTATCTTGGTATGGTCTTGATTCTTGTCATGCGTGTTATGACAAGGCTAAGTTCATCGAAAAAGGTTGCTTTTGTCGTCCTCTTTCCAACAAAATTGGTTTTGCTTCATTCGGACTTCAATTGCAAAATAAACGGTTTTTCGGTTTGCGAAAAAGGGCTTTTAAACTTTCCCCATTTGGTTTTACAATAGTTTGTTGGACTATGATGTTTCTCTGCATAATCTTGTTATGCTCATTGTGACGTTTCCATCGAGTCCAAGATTATCGAAAACGGAGTTCATTTGAAAAAGTTATAGGGTTCTGATTTCACTGTTTGGATCTACCCCGGAGATGGACCGGAGTCTCCGGCCCAAGGGACCCGGAATCTCCGGCCCCAAGATTTTCTCATCTCTTTGCCTCTTTGTGGGGCGGTACTGAATAGGGGTCCGGAGGGACACCGGAGGTAGTCCGGAGTCTCCAGCCTGGCCGAAGTCTCCGGTCCTCTTGGCCGGAATGTCCGGCCTGCCCCAATGACCCGAGGTGCCCGGAGCCTGGCCGGAATGTCCGGCCCAGGCCGGAGTCTCCGGCCCACTTACACCGGAGTCTCCGGCCTGAAAAGGCTCCAACGGCTAGTTTTTGGGGGAGGCTATAAAAAGCCTCCTCCCTCCCCAAAACCTGGCTGCTGGTCTTGCTCACTTGATTTCCTCTCTCCTCCATTGTTGCTAACCTTGTGATCCTGTTTCCTCTCAATCCCTCCAATGATTCTTGCCCAAACTTAGGGATTCAAGAGAGGAGATCTAGATCTACCATTCCACCAATCAAATTCTGCTCTAAGTGAGGGGAACCTAGTGGATCTAGATTTGGGGTTGCTTTGTGTTCATCCCCTTTGTTCTTCCTCTCTTATTCCCCCCAAAGCATTTGTTGCTCTTGATATACTTCGATTACAAGGACCCGGCTCCCACAACTTAGGAGCCGGAGACTTCTCTCTGGTGGCTAGGGTTTCTCTCTACTGGTTGGACTTAGAGCTTCTTCGATCTAAGGTCCAGGACCCCGCTTATAAAGGCTGCCGGGTCTCTGGACTTACAATTTACACCGAGTCACACTAGAACACGGAGTCCTACTCTACGTCTTGGTCTTCCAAGTTTAGACTCCGGGTGGTACTTGGACTCCTTCTTGACGGGTCCTTTCTTCATTATGGGCCTTGGCCGGCTTGTTTCCAGCCCAGCCCATGCGACTTGATATGCGACTCGGCTTTGGCCTTCTTGGTCTTGGCGGGTCTACTTTCCGGGTCCATGGGCCTACCTGTAAAGTATCCCCCCATCAGTAGCCCCCGAATTTATCTTGGGCGCAGCTTGGCGGCTTCCTCTGACTTGCCGGTTCGACTCTCTGGGTCGACTCCTTCCACTCGAGCCAAAGGTTCAAAAGTCGCCTGCTGCTAGCTCCAAGATGAATTCCTGCATAAAAACATATTACATATATAAAATGAGTTTGTCCTGTCCTTTCGCACAAGTCCACCGCTCTAGCTCTTTATAGCAATTGGCCGAGTCTGTGGCTATCCCTGTGCACCACTTTATCAATTTTCAACTCTTTAAGTCATGGGACTCGGCTTCCTGGAGCGAGCCGGCCCTTCTTCCACCTCTGTTAATTTAACTGCTAACTGTCCAACCGTTGCCCACGATTTTACCGTGGGCCCCCACTGTAAACCTCTAGGGTTTTTTACCCTATCATAAATACCAAAAGGTGAGAACCGAATCGTCACCAAGCCTTTCATTCCCCAAACTTTCCGTCTCTCCTACGCTCGTTCCTTTCCCGCGCAGCGCTTCTTCTTGCACCGCACGTACGCCATGGCCCCCAAGCGCCCCACCAAGGGCACCTCCAAGGCCAAGGCCCCTTCTGGAAGCAGGATCGTCGACATTGCCGCCGAGGCCGCCGCCGCCGCCGCCGCACCTTCCTCGAAGAGATCTATCTCCGCCGATTGGGGCGGTTCAACCATCACGGCGGAGCAGCTAAAATCACATCGCCTCGCGGGTCTTCTTCCATCAAGCGTCAAGGCACGAGCTCCTGGGGATGAATCGGTGCCTTCTCCGGCGAAGGGCGAGATCGTCATCTTTGCGGAGCACCTCTTCCGCGGTTTCACGCCCCCCGGTAACTTGTTCTTCCGCCAGCTCCTCGAATTCTACAAGCTGCGCATTCATGACCTCGCTCCAAACTCTGTCCTTACCCTCTCCAATTTTGTTGTTCTCTGTGAGGATTACCTCCAGATCAAACCTGACTTAGATCTATGGCTCGAGTTGTTCTACTGCAACCCCCAACCTGAGACCTCTGGGGGTCCTCTCTTACAATGCGGCGCTGTAGCTCTCCAGCGTCGCTTAAACTCTGTCTTCCCTAAGCCAATTTTCCCAAACCGCATCAAGGACTGGCAAAAGTCCTTCTTTTATTGCAAGGACACCTCTCCTGAGGACGAACCTAAACTCCCTCAATTCTCTGAGAGCCGACTGGAGGTGACTCCTGCTATGAAAGCCAGGTGCTCAGAGGCCGCCCGGCCCAAAGTCGAGTCCTTGATCCTTAGGATCCGGGCTCTCCTCTCTCATGACCTGGAAAACATGGATCTTGTCCGCTGCTGGACCACCTGGAAAATTCAACCGCTGAGTCCTAGGACCCGGCTCATCTGCTCATATACCAGGTGTGTCACTGACGATCTTAGGATGACTGATAAGTTGTCTGACGGTCCTGAACTTGGTCGATTGATCAAGAAGCTGACCGGGAAGATGGTGAAGGATCAGGCCCACTTTGGGCTTCAACCCTTCTGCTCTACCTGCCCAGCTCCTGCTGTAAGTACTTTAACTGCCTTTCCTTCTTGCTTGCTTGTATTATCTCAATCTGCTAACTCAAACTTTCTTTTTCTTCTCTGCAGCTTACCGACTCCTTCTGGAAGTCGGCCCTTGAAACTGACAAGGGCAAAGGGAGTACCTCTGCTGCTGCAGAAGTTGTTGAGGAAGAAGAAGCCAGCGAGGAGTCCTCTAAAGAGGCTACTGCTGCTGGTGATGAAAATGAAGATGAGGAGTCCTCACCTGAGGCTCCCACTGTCAATGTCGTTGAGGAGGAGTCCTCCTCTGAAGCGCAGTATGCCGACAAGGAGCATACCGAATCGAGCCCTGCAGGAGCCCAAACCACTCCATCTGAGGAGTCATCAGATGCCAAGAGTCGCTCCCCGACTCCTCCAGTTCCAAAAAGGGTCCCG